>OZ023269.1:109797276-110207276 GCA_964006375.1 Tillus elongatus | reverse complement strand
GTGTAACATAGATTTCAATAAACAATCAAAAATGCGAGACATAACTAATCAAACTTAATGTTCATTGACATAATGTGTTGCTAGTGATCAAAGATCAAAGGTTGTTCGAGAGAGATAGAGAAAGAAGGGTATTGCGCATTCTCAGAAAAATATTGGTAAGAATTCGTGCGTGTTGTAACTTGTTCATACAGGTGTTTAAGATAGGTAAAGTATTTTCCAGAAATATTCCTGGAATATATGAAAAGTAGTTAGCAAAAGTGTATGTGAATATTTTACCCCGTATTCCATTGCATTGATTACTAATTCAGGAATAGATAGTAATAATTCAAAAATTATATCCGACATGTAAGTATTTTTGTATTCTATAGTGCTATTATATTAGCAGACTCGCATTCCTATACGGTTTGAACTCTGTATTAGAGAAAAGAAAATATTGTGTTGATTTTTTTGAACAATGGGAACATTAGTTCGGCGAAAAACAATACATAACAATCAAAAGAAAGTATTTAACACAATCGATATTAGTACAATTCTTTTCAATGATATTCAAACAAAATGGCGATCAATTTGATTACTCATTGCCACATCACCAAGCCCGTATTTTCTTAGTAAAAAAATATTTTTCTAGGTAGAAGAAAAATAAGACGCACTATTGTTATAATGCATAAACGTAACTTGCACAATACGGATCTAATTGTATCGAAAAAATGTATTGAAACAATAATTCTGTGAAAAAAAATGATGATGTGGCAAGAAGTATTCCGTACTCATAAAAAATGATGTTTTCAAACACTTCGTTCATTATCCACGATATGACTATAGACTTCTTAACACAACAAAAATAGAGGTATTCTATTTTTTTTAAGTCTGGAAGCAGCAACTGCGCTATGGAAGTGAATTGTCAAAAAAAAAGTTTTTAATAGCAAATATGTCTGTCTAATGCAAGCAGGGATCAATCTGGTTACCGGTGTAACCTATATAGTAGAAACAATGTACCATATTTTATCAAAATAACATATTGTTTGATAATGTACAAGAATGTTCCGAAAATAAACTTAAAATGTTTCCGAGAAAACTGCTTTTCTAGCCAACAAACCTTAGGTTAATAGCAAATTGAGTTATTAAAATTTGAATCATTTAATGAAAATTCTCTACCAAAACGTACTTACTGCGTCTCGATTTTTTCTTACAAACATGCATCATATTTCGATAAAAAATGCAAAAATGCAATAATATAAGGGTGTTCGAAAAAAATTATAGGTATCACCAACGACTTATGGGACTGTGATTGTCAAAATAACTTTATAAAATGCAGCCCAAGTGACCTTATAATTAACGTATACAACTGTCTCGTATCTTGTACAATAACAATTATATTGGCCTCCGCCAAAACAGATAGACAGACAGAACAATTATATTGAGCTTTACCCTAGAAATGCGTCACTCTGTAAATATGTAAACAGATAAAAGCTGAAACTAAACTCGGATATGCATTCTAGGGGACCTAGCTTGCGCAAACCGTTAAACCATAAACTTAACTAAAACTACTGCCAAAACATCAGAGAAAGGGTCTATTTGAAATGAAATTTCTGGAAATATTTTAATAAAATAAAGGATAATGGCCGTTGAAGCTGAAACATAAGGGTTTGCAGAACACTCTTCTTGCGACATTTTCTTTACATGATCTGTATTTGTTTCAGGTTCTTTGCATAAATGTTGTCAATTTTGACGTTTCAAATCGCGTGGTTGACGTTTTGAGGAAAACCCCAAATGTTTTTTTTCTTTAAATGCCCATAACTTGTTTGTCTTTAAACTTACAGACCTACATTTTGGTACATGGTTCAACCCTCATAATACAAACACGCGCACCAAATTTGTTGCCCTTACTTTCTTATTTCCGGAGATATATTTTTTTCCGAAAGAAAACACCAAATTTTCCAGGTAAACCTGGGCCGATTTTCCTGGCTAACGAACTTATCCAAGCCACTTGCAAAAGGAAGGGACTCAGAAAATTGATGAAAACCAACCCATTATTATGTGTTTTTAAGGTATTAAACATAACAGGATTTGAAGCCCCAGCTCTCAGAATCTTAGACAGGTTATGTTAGGGAGTCAGTTACTTCGACTTTCATTGATAAGGAGCGAGGAACAGATATTTGGAGAGTGACGAGAACGTACTGCGAAGATTACTATCATTGGCGAATCTGTAGATTGACTTGTTGGTTCTTAGCGGAATGTCATCTATAGGGCAAGGCAAAGTGCAAGAGCCAAAACGGAAGCTTGTGGAACACCCGTATTCATTTTTAATTTATCTGATGTAACACCATCGGCAATAACATGCAAGGAGCGCTCACTCAGTAACCTAGAGATCCATAAACATAGTTTGGAAGGCAATGTAATTGCATGACATTCTCCATTTTTTAAAAGCAGAACTCCAAGTATGTAACGTATGTCAGAATATCACCAGTGGATCTGTTTTGGCAAAAGTCATGTTTAGCGATCAGCGATCAGGGAGGATCTTTTACTTTTCGATATATTTTATAAGCTTTATTTTGATCACTTTTTTTATAACTATATACAAAACTGGTAGAATGGCAATTTTGCGAGAGTTACCCACATTGAACTTGTCTTTCCTTTAGGGACACATAGAACTCGGGCTTGTTTCCAGGAAGATGGAAATACCCCCATCTTATAGAACATTGAAAAGAGGCGACATAAAATTGGAGTCAGATCAGAAGCACATATTTTAAGAATTGGAGTTACATGAGGTTTTGATGCCTTTTGACGTCTACATTTTCCGATATGTACCTACTTGACCGTAAGATGTATGTGAAATATTTATCTCATTTTTGAGTTTAGTGTTAGAATAGTTGATCGACCTTTACCCTGCGGATCAAGCGTCGGATTCGAAGCAAATACAGATTTAACGATACGGCCAATACTCTAGGGGAGGAAATTGGCTAGTTGTGAAATTTATTCCTATAATTTTTGCCATAAATCCGTACTAATCTTCATCCGGTCAAATTTTCCTATGCTGATTGCATTTACACGCGTTGACCATGAGAGTTTATTTTATATAAATGTTGAGTTCAATCTGCTATTGGAAATTTGCACCAATTATAAAGCATTACTACCGTATATTTGAAACATTTGACGATTTACTTCAATACGATTAAATAATTGTTCATTTCTAGATTAAAAGCATTTATTCAAACCTAGACCTGATTAGGTTCAGGGTGGAAATTTAATAGCTTTATAGATGCAGATTCCCTAAAAAACTAGTCACGCACTACTGAACTGTTTTATATGATCACTTTATGAAAAAATAGCTTTTCAGTGTAGAGATCTGATATTATTTTATCTCCAATAGTAAGCCTGCAGTGGTGAAAATGTGAGGTAGGTAGTTAACCGGAAAACGGTGTACCTATATTAGATTATACTGTATTGCACATGACTGCTTCCAATTGTTTATCATCAAATGCAACCGAGTTAATACCGATGAGGTTTCGTTGACACCAGTTATGATTAACCCGAAGCCCGTTACCTGCCCTGTCTATATTATTTCCCTAAATTTAGTGGCTTTCAAACACAGATTACTTTTGTTCATTTACCTGCCATAAAGTTCGTTTGTACATCATATGAAACAATAAACAACAATTTTAACAAAATGAAAAACCGACTTCACAAAAAAATATTCTAAAAAAATGCACTAAAAAGTAAAAAATAATTGCGTATTCTTCTGTCTACAACTTACATTCAACTTACTTTTTCCACTCAATGTACGATCAATGCATTTACCACGCAAGAATATAGGTACCCACTTAAACTTAATCTCTAACTCAACACATACCTATCACTAACAGACAATTATCAAAATATTTATTTAGAGTTCACCTAAGCAGAAAGTTTTAAATATATGTGTAGACTGCTTAAAAGACAATCAAATTATTAGGATCATATAATGTAAAATTATTGTTATTTTTGGAGTCGGTGTCAGCCAAGGAAATACGACAATATACCTTACATTAATAATACGAGAATACCTTATGAAATCTATTTTACAAATGAAATTTTATGCAATATACTGTGACAATATCCTGGGACCTTGAAACGACAATATACCAATACCTAATTAAACCTTTTTACAAATGAATTTGCGTACGCGTTTGGCTCGCTCACTCGGCTATACCCCTCCAACCATTCTTCCGGGCGCGCGCGCGCGATCGACCCGCCCGCGCCGCGTGCTGCGTCTATGTGTGTAAAGTGTGTATGCCAATTGTTATATAGTAAGACATTTCAGGTTAAGTAGTTACAAACCCATCTTGGCTGACACCGACTCCAAAAATAACAATAATTTTACATTATATGATCCTAATAATTTGATTGTCTTTTAAGCAGTCTACACATATATTTAAAACTTTCTGCTTAGGTGAACTCTAAATAAATATTTTGATAATTGTCTGTTAGTCATAAGTATGTGTTGAGTTAGAGATTAAGTTTAAGTGGGTACCTACATTCTTGCGTGGTAAATGCATTGATCGTACATTGAGTGGAAAAATAAGTTGATTGTAAGTTGTAAACAGAAGAATACGCAATTATTTTTTACTTTTTATGCATTTTTTGTTTTAGAATATTTTTTTGTGAAGTCGGTTTTCCATTTTGTTATAATTTTTGTTTATTTCTTTATTTTTAGTGAATCTGAAGCTTTATATCTGATTTAATTAAACGGACGCGCAACGGTGTGATCCACAATCATTATCAATGTAGTCGAAGTCAATTATATACGCATTATTAAGGATAACTCAAAAACTACTGGTTGTATCCTGATCACATTTATATGAGACCACACGATAAGCACCAGCTTTAAAATAAAAAAGGAATCATCAAAATCGGTTCACCTAGAAAAAAGTTCTGAGGTAACACACAAGAACATCATCAATGTAGTCGAAGTCAATTAAATACGCATTATTAAGGATAACTCAATAACTACTGGTCAGATCCTGATCACAGTTATATGGGACCACATGAGAAGCAGCAGCTGTCAAATAAAAAAAGAATCATCAAAATCGGCTCACCCAGAAAAACGTTCTGAGGTAACACACATAAAAAAAAAATACAGTCGAATTGAGAACCTCCTCCTTTTTTTGAAGTCGGTTAAAAAAAACTTACATGCATTTAGTCAATTAGTGACTATATCTTTATTTTAATACATACAATCTCTTAAATTACAAAACACGGCGGTTAGAAATAAACCGAAGATTATTTGATAACGCTTTTTGTTGCTTTTTTTTCACAATTGTTGTAAAAGAATTATTTTTATTGCTGGTTTGAGAAATCGATGCATAAAATATGCTTCATAATGGATTAAAAGTCGCTTCGTCATTAGTCTAACAAATCGTTTTACGAAAAGCGAATTAAATGGTTTTGAAAAAACTAAAACTACCCTGTTCTGAGGGCGTAGGTGCAAGCCTAGAGTCACAGGACTGTGGGTCTGTTGACTGGCCACGGGTCTTTCAAGGGCTACTTTAGTAGGTTTACCCTAAGGCCTGGAACGGAGGAATGTGCGTGCGGAAACGGCGAACAGGAGATGGCAAGACATATGCTGGAAAACATCCAGATGGAAAATCATAGGACGGCAACAGAAAACTTCACAAGAAAACAGAACAGGGTTGGAGGTTTCTACCCGTTCAAAGTTACTATATCTACCAAGAACGAATGGGTTGCGAAAATGGAGCTGTAAGAGGAAACGAGGAGTGCGATTGGGGCAAACCTCGAAGAAAGGGAGGGCACCGAATAGAGAAATGGATAAAACTGGAAAAGCACGATCGTATAAATATGAGGAGGGTT
This sequence comes from Tillus elongatus, assembly GCA_964006375.1. Taxonomy (NCBI): domain Eukaryota; kingdom Metazoa; phylum Arthropoda; class Insecta; order Coleoptera; family Cleridae; genus Tillus; species Tillus elongatus. The sequence continues at coordinate 110,201,429 of OZ023269.1, read as the reverse complement.
CTATGGGAACAAGCGAGGTCTTAATTTACCTGCTGCTTTTTGAGAGCGTTGAGGTTGTAGGCGTCCCTTTGAGAGTGGATATCATAGCCTAAAGTCTTCAAGTTTTCGAACCGAAAGGCAGGGCCTTTGGCCTGAAGATCGTAAAGTGTCTGTAGGTGCCAGCAAGACCAAAGGTTGATTAAGGTGCTTTTTAATGTTCACTTCTTTTTTTCAAAACTAAAAAAGGTATTCGTTATTGTTGCATCCGATTGCAATATTAAATATTTTGTAACTGTCTCGAAACTTAAATATCAATTTCTTTTATATATATATATATATATATATATATATATATATATATATATATATATATATATATATATATATATATATACGTATGTATGTTTTTTAAATGGCAGCTGCCTATAAAAAAGTATTTATTATTAGTTAATCTGTACCTCGGAATGTATGCAAACATGTACCAGGCAGAAGTGTATGCCATCGAGATGTGTGCAAGGGAGATTATACAAAACCATTGCCCTACACAAATCGTTAAAAATATTTTCAGGTAGCCAAGCTGCAATAAAGGCACTTGTTTCCTACCGTTGCAATTCAAAAACGGTAGGGAGCTGTAAGTCTGCTCAACTAACTGGTCAGCTGCAATGAGATATGTTATGAGGTGTCGCTGGTCTGGATACCGGGTTACTCAGGCCTTGGTGGCAGTGTAGCGGCCGACGCGTTTGAAAGGGAGGGGGGGGGGGTACTCAGGAAGACTGTTGCGGACCAGAACCTGTGCTGGGGGTATCGTCTTGCACAGCAAAACGCACCTTAAAGACTGGAGCAGATAGAAGGACAACTCAACAATGGCAAAATCTGCCAGGATTAGCACACTCTAAGAAGGTCTTCATAAGTGGCCTTTCAGAGTCAAGGGCTAAAAAACTTATAGAGCTGCGGACAGGACAAGGCATCAGCTCTTTGGCAAGACCCAACTTGCACCAAAAGATCTGGATCAACTTTCGTCCCATAGAATGCTCTATAAATATATTTGTATCATTATGATGTTTTGGTGATTTTAAGTGTTGTTCTAAAACATTCTTGGTAGCTTCTCAGAAGTTTTTTTGTGCTGTCTGGGTGATGTCCTTTGTCTGTATGTATGTGTAAGCCTCTCCGCAGAAGGTTAAGAGGTTGTCTGCTGTGGTATTATTAAAATATATCCAGTGTTAACTCCTGTAACACATTATTCAAGCAAAAATAGAGTACAGAACAGAAGTATAAAAATGTAGCACTCAATGTCAATAAATGCTAGGCAGCGGGCTAGACTAGACTAAACTATATTAAAAAAATGGTCAGAACAGTGACAATTTTAAACGTTTGGTCCAATAAGAATGAATAAGCAATGAAAGACAGAAAGAAAGAAAGAAAGAAAGAGAGAGAGAGAGAGAGAAAATAAATAATTAAAAAACTTCTAAAAATTTGTATCATCTGGATATCATAGGTATGAGACATCTGTGTCCTCAAAGCGACGAAACCGACCCGTATTTTGTTTGTCATGTAAGCTTATTAGGCATATATCATTATTTTAACCACATAGATTTTTTTATATATCAACAACTCATCACGAGGGCTTACAGCCTAAATACTGTCGTACCGTGGGAGTCGACAAGGAGGAAAGGGGCAACTTGTTAATTCTGGACTTAAAGGTTTGGAGGTTCGGAGGAGAAGGAAAAACATGTGCCGGCAAAGAATTTCACAACTTGGAAGTCCTCGGGACAAAAGAGCGGGCATAACAAGATGTTCTATGTCTGGCGACCTGGACAGTAAAAGGGTGCATTCGCTCTGTTCCCCTGGTAGATCTGTTGGGAGCAGCAGGTGGAGGAACTATGGAAGCAAACTCCTCTGAGCAGTGCCCGTGCAGATATCTATAAAAGAGAGAGAGGTCACCAACGGCATGTCGGTGGATAAGCGATGGCAGCATTTGGGTAAGGGTAGGGTCACCGATGAGACGTATAGCTCTCTTCTGAATGGAGTCCAGGATAGCGAGTGTAGTAGCGGCAGCGGCACCCCGGATGTGGGAGCAGTATTCGAGGTTTGGCCTTATTTGTGAAGTATATACGGTATAGATATTAGCCGGTGAAAAGTATTTGCGAGCCCGGAAGAGGAAACCTAATTTCTTAGCAGCCGCTTCTGCAATTGATGTGACATGTTGGTGCCAATTGCGATTTCGATCCACAGAAATGCCAACAAGTGAAAAGGATTCATTACTTTGAATAACTTGGTTCTTCATTGTGATGGGTCTAGGGCTGGTGTATCTGTTATGAGATAGAAAGTAAGACTGAGATTTGGTGAGCTTGAATTGTAAAAGATTTCTACTTCCCCAGTCTAATACTTTTTGAAGATCCACGGAGACAGAACCCTCCATGAGTCTGCGATTCTCATCTAATTGGGCTAAAGAGACAAGCTTAGAATATTGTATATTTGAGTGGAGGGTGCTGTCGTCCGCGTAACTGTGAACTGGGTTGGATGTGCTAGAGAGGAGGTCATTGATGTGGAGAAGAAACAAAGTAAGGACTAAAGCTGAACCTTGAGGAACTCCTGCATTAATTGGATTTAGTTTACAGGAACGGCCATCCACGACAACAGAAATGCTCCGGTTGGAGAGGAAATTTGCTGTCCAGGCAAAGAGTTTTGGTGGTAGGCCATAGGCCGGAAGTTTATTAAGCAGCGCTGCGTGCCAGACCTGGTCGAAAGGAAAGGAGGTCGGAAGTTGATCTGCGCTAACGGAATCCATACTGCCTGTCGTAGATTAGACTGTGTTTTTCAAGAAATTTTAGTAATTCGGTGTTTATATACTTTTCCATCACTTTTGAGACGACTGAAAGGAGAGAAATAGGCCTGTGGTTGCTAGGAAGCGCTTTGGATCCTTTCTTGGGGACTGGTAATACTCGAGCAGTTTTCCAGTTACTAGGGAATATGCCTCTATTGGAATACGCTCTATATGATATTGTCTCAATAAAACCTCATTAGCTTTGGTTTGCATAACATTACTACTTTTAAGATAAGGTGGAATATATGTTACGCGTGCGATGGAGTTTTGTGCTATCATAAAAATGTATCATATCCCGGCTTTGAAAATTGTTGAAGATTTTGTGGAACTTTCTTTTAATGCTTGGCAACACTGTCATAATGCATACCATCACAAACTATTTATTATTCAAAATTCGTCGGTTATACGTATTTGCGGTTACGATTTGTCTGTATTTATCTGATATATTAAAATTAACAGAAAATTGACCAACAGCTATAGAAAGAATAATTGTGGTTTTCCTAAGAGCTCTAATGACAGCACTCTATCATCCCATAGAAGTAAAACCAGTATACACTTGCACCCCTGTAAGTTAGTTCCAGAATTTATCTAAATGAAAACAGAGTTATACATTTATCAAGTTTGGACGCAGCAAGTGCGATATGGTGCTTTATCTAGCCTTAAATGGTAGTGAGTGTTCATAGAAATGATCTGGCACCAAACATTTTTTTAAATTAAATGCTTATAACTTTTTTCATGTAACAAAGAAATATAATTTTTGGTAGATAATTTACTTTTGCTAACGTAAATCTACATTCCAAATTTGGTTACCATAGCTTTTTAATTTTCGGAGATAACATTTTTTCCGAAAGAAAACCAAAAATTTTCCCGGAAAACCAAACTTCAAAAATGTTTTTCAAATGCAGCCGTCTGATTTTGCCTAAATTTTACAATTAATTCGCCAAATAATTCGTTTCCGGGGAATTTTCATTTAAAAAATCGATATTACAAGTCGCGACATTGGAACATTAGAATGTATACAGAGAATTTTATCTATCATAGGTATATTATATTTTTTCTATACGGATCGTCTTAAAATAATGGTACACAAAGCAGCAGCAGATTCTTGTCATCACAATCTTACGATTTAGTAAAGATTCCCCAGTTCAAAAGTCATAATTAAAAAAAGATATACACAGTATCAAAGTAGAACCTGACTGGTTCAGTGGGAAGAACGTGTGCCTCTGACCCGAAGGGTACTTGGTTCGATCCCAGAGTAGTCCTTTCACTTTTTCAGTACAAACTGTAACATTAACATCAACCGATGTTGTGGCGTTGTATTTGCGCAAGTTGAATGTCTGCACGTCCCGCTATCGGAGGGGGCGTAAAGCCGTCGGTCCCATGTCCATGCAATGTTGGGCACTTTAAAGATCCCTACCCTTGTTACAGAAAGGCAGGGGTCGGCAAAATTTCCAGGATAGTGAGGCAAAACAGCTCCCTGACGTCGGTGATTGGCCATAGTCGCGGAAATAGGCCGACGTTAAAGAAACAAAAAACACACACACACACACACACACACACACACACACACACACACAGAGTTTCAAAATAGGAAATCGAATTTTGATTTTCATTGTCTTTGATATCTAGAAACACGACGTAGTGGCTCGAAAATTGGTACAGATGAGTTTTTTTAGTCATAAAAATTAATTGATTCCCAATTTGGCGCTAGTAGATAAAGGGCGCTGCTTGCGGTACTCTTCAATCTTACAAATACACTTTTTTTGTTAGCGTGTTGCAAGATTCAGCGAATTTATAGTAGTTGTATTAAACTGCGCGGTTGTCAAGAACGAGCCCAAAATAGATACCTGCGGAACACCCCTTTGCAATTCAAGCTCAGTTGAAAGTATACCATCACATTTTATATGAATTCTATTTAACAAGCAAGTCTCCAATACGAGGCAAAACTCCAGTACGCGATTCCTAATTCAATCCTAATCCAGAAAGTTTTTGCAAACATGGCCCAAACCACTTTGTTTTTCAGATACAGGATGTTAAATATTTTCCAAAAAGAAAACAGTTTCTTCCAAACAGATATTTTTTATTTGTTATTAAAAAAAGCTTTAATAACATTACGCCGATATTACCTACTACTTCTTCATTTTTCTCGAAATTTGAGCAGAAAAGCCTAAACACAGCTCTTGTACAGTTTTGATCTTTTTTTAAATTATTTCAACAACACACCACGAAGGCTTACAGCCTAAATACTATCGTACCGTGGGTGTCGACAAGGAGGAAAGAGGCAACTTGTTAATTCTGGACTTGAAGGTTTGGAGGTTCGGGGGAGAGGGAAAAACATGTGCCACAACTTGGAAGTCCTCGGAACAAAAAAGCGGGCATAAGAAGATGTTCTATGTCTGGTGACCTGGACAGTAAAAGGGTGCATTCGATCTGTTCCCCTGGTAGATTTGTTGGGGGCAGCAGGTGGAGGAACTATGGAAGAAAGCTCCTCTGAACAGTGCCCGTGTAGATATCTATAAAAGAGAGAAAGGTCACCAACGGCACGTCGGTGGGCAAGGGATGGCAGCCTTTGGGTGAGGGTAGGTTCACCGATGAGACGTATATCTCTCTTCTGAATGGAGTCCAGGATAGCGAGTGTAAAAGCGGCAGCAGCATCCCAGATGTAGGAGCAATATTCAATGTTTGGCCTTATTTGTGAAGTATATAAGGTATAGAGATTAGCTGGTGAAAAGTATTTGCTATCCCGGAAGAGGAAACCTAATTTCTTAGCAGCCGCTTCTGCAATTGATGTGACATGTTGGTGCCAATTGAGATTTCGATCCACAGAAATGCCAACAAGTGAAAAGGACTCATTACTTTGAATAACTTGGTTGTTTATTGTGATGGGTCGAGGGCTGGTGTATCTCTTATGAGAAAGAAAGCAAGACTGTGATGTGGTGGGGTTGAATTGTACAAGATTTCTACTTCGCCAGTCTAATATTTTTTGGAGATCCACGGAGATAGAACCCTCCATGAGTCTGCGATACTCATCTAATTGGGCTAAAGAGACAGGCTTAGAATATTGTATATTTGAGTGGAGGGTGGATGTGCTAGAGAGGAGGTCATTGATGTGGAGAAGAAACACAGTAGGGGCTAAAGCTGAACCTTGAGGAACTCCTCATGGAAGCGTATATAAGGGTCTCGCTTTGGGGAAAAACAGTGAAGTACAGTTTCTTTTTTAAATGAATCCTATAGGTAGCCCTCAAGCAAGGCACTATTATACGGTTACAGTTATATTTGTAAAATAATGTTTTTCTCGAATAATGCCCTTCACTTCATTTATAATTGTCACCAGATTCCAGTTTTTTACAGGCTATTGCCTTTTCGACATCTAGTAGACAATGTTTTTTTAAGGGTTTAACACCTGTATCTAGAAAACAAAGAGGTTTGTGACCTATGTTTGTATAAACATTTCTGTTTAGGGTTGAATGAAGAATCGCGACCTGGAGTTTTGCCACGTACTTAATTGACACCCTGTACACACACATATGCATATATATATATATATATATATATATATATATATATATATATATATATATATATATATATATATATATATATATATATATATATATATATATATATATATATATATATATATATATATATATATATATATATATATATATATATATATATATAGAGAGAGAGAGAGAGAGAGAGAGAGTTTCAAAAAGGATGGACTATGTTACAATTAATTTTTCCGAAAAAAAATTGTATCAGAAAAAGTTATTTTGATGGAATTTGGTTGGTATTTTGCCCTTGTAAATACCTTACTACATACCAAAACTTAACTTTCTAGGTTTATAGAAAATTGAGTTATAGAAATTGAAACTATTTAATGAAAATTCGCTACCATAACGCACTTGCTGCGTCCCGAAATTTTTTATTCAATTATATTGTTTTATGCGTTCCTGGCATTTTCAAATATTTTCATTATCCCACAACTTTAATGAAACTAAATAACTCATTCGAAACAGATGATTAAGATACTATTACGCCAATCTCTAAAAATACTCATTAAACTAATGAAGCAAATTATTTCTACTTTTTAAAAGTACTAGTTAATTTTGTTTAATTTAACTGCATCATATACTCGCCGGTTCATAATTTAACTTTCATATGTTTCGGATACATGCAGATCCTTAATCAACTGTGATGCAATATTGTATGTTTCATCCTGCAATATTTCACGTGGTTATCATCAGTTGCATTTTTGCGGGGTCTGGAATTTGCAAAAAATAGTGTAGAACCGATAGATTAAACCTGTATACCAGGTTAAGTCTACAAAGTATTTTAAAAGTATGAAAATAGATATGGAACAAATTCACTTAAAATTTGGTGCAACGTTTCCGGGAAATTTCTTCAATCGCATCACAAAAGTACCTTAAATTATTAATTTTCGAAACCATAAGTGTAATTACGACGCCATATTACATATGTTATAATTGCGTCACTATCATTTTCTTCCTTTAAGTGACTGTTTTTCCTTATTTGCTATTTGGTTACGTGTTTTAATTGTTCAGAGACAGCGAAAAATTTTGACAAGGTATATCAAAGAGATTTGCAACAAAAATCTATTCAAAATCATAAAAGTCTGGACGCAGCAAGTGCGTTATGGAAGTGAATGTTCATAAAAATGTTTTTAATAGCAAATATTGTGTCTCTCTAATGCAAGCAAGCATTAATCTGGTTACCGGCATAGCCTATATAGTAGAAACAATGTACCATATTTTATCAAAATTACTTATTGTTTGAAAATGTACACAAAATTTTTGAAAATAAACTTTAAATGTTTCCGAGAAAACTGGTTTCCTAGCCAACAAACCTTCGGTTAATAGCAGCAAATTGAGTTATTGAAAATTGAAAATTCGCTACCAAAACGCACTTACTGCGACTCGATTTTTGTCTTACAAACATGCATTATATTTTAATAAAATAGTGCAAAAATTCAATAATATAAGGGTGTTCGACAAAAACAATTGTAGGGAACACCAACGACTTATGGATTGTCAAAATATTGTTATAAGATGCAGCTTAAGACACCTTATAATTAACGTATACAATTTTTTCTTGTATCTTGTATAATAACAATTATATTGAGCTTTACCGTAGAAATGCGTCAGCCTGTATATATGTCAACAGATAAAAACTAAAAGTAAGTATGGATTCTAGGGGCGCTAGTTTGCGCACATTTTAAGAAATCTTTTAAAATTCAAAAGTCGGGGTCTCCTCGTTAACGAATTTTTTCTACGAAATTAGCTAAAAATTATAAACCGTTAAACGAAAAACTGAACAAAACCTGAACAAAACCTACAAACAAAAGCATCAGAGAAATCGTCTATTTGAAACGAATTTTCTGTAAATATTTTAGTAAAATGAAGGAGAATGACGGTTGAAGCGGAAACTTAAGGGTTTGCAGAACACTCTTTTTGCAAGATTTTCTTTACGGATTCCGTATTTGTTTCAGGTTCTTTGCCTAAATGTTGCGAATTTTGACGTTTCAAATCCCGACTTTGACGTTTTGAGGAAAACCACTTTTTTTTCTTTAAACTGCCTATAACTTTTTTGTCTTTTAACTAACATGCCTTCATTTTGGTACCTGGGTCACTATTTATAATACAAACACCGCAGAATACGAAAGTGTATGGAAGTGGAGGGTGGCCATTTTGAACATTTATTGTAGTCAGGTATCATAAAATGTTATAAACTTTTTTATTTGTTGTTAAAATTTGCAGACAATACAATTAATTACTTGAGAAAACTTAATTTTTGAGCGACATCGACATACAAACATTGAAACATCTCCAAAAAAGTATACATTTTTTGCTTACAATTGATAACGGCTGCAATGTAGCTCTACGGTAGGTCGATATTACTGGGTGTCAAAAAATTATAGTCAATTGAATGCAAGCCATGTCTTACAGGTGGCGCCCTCTGCCAGCAGTATTATTAACAATAACATATTTAAATTTCTGGCCCTCGAAAACCCCCACGTGCCAATTTTCACGTCAAAATTTTAATTTGACTCAGACTTATTCGTGAAAAACTGACAAAAACAAATAACTTTAAAACTCTGTATTTAAAAAACTAAGCATTTGCGGACCCATGTTTATATGAAAAAATAGTGTTGTTTTTTGTGCTGAATGTACGCCTGTAACATAGACCATCATTTTTGAAACAGCATATATATATATATATATATATATATATATATATATATATATATATATATATATATATATATATATATATATATATATATAAATTGAAACTGAACCCGGATATGTGTTCTGGGGGGCCTAATTAGCGCTCATTTGAAGACATTTTTTCAGAATTGAAAAGTCGGGATCTCCTCATTAATGTTTTTTTAAGAAAATTCACTAAAAGTAAAACATTTTTTGAACAAAATATAATATTTACAATGTTGCTGTAATTAAAAATATTTAAATTGGCACTACCACAAATAAAGCTATCAGTGTATTCCCCTTCTACATTTTTAAATTACCTCTCGACTAAAAGTTCTGGTGACATATTACGGTAGATTCGTAAATTTTAATAACTTGGCAACATAAAATCTAGCGGTTTAAAATCTGAATATGTTGGTTGTGGTGCTATCGCTTTTCGCTGCTCCATTTATTTTCTAGAAAAGTAGTTGTGCAAGTACGGAACTTTAACCAGATACTTATTATCTAGCAAATAAAAATCAACTTTGTTCGAAAAAACTTTCGTATAGATCGTTTCGAAAAAGCTTTTTAGCGAATTTTCATAAAGAAAATTTTAATAATAGAGGGGTCTACGCCACCTAGAGACTTTCGGTTTTTTCATTATACTGGAAAATGCTATATCTTTAAAACTTGTCAATTTATTTTTACGAAATTTAACTCGTATATTGTGATCAAACTACAGATGCAATGTTCCGAAATTCAGTGGTGTTGAATAAGTGCAATCCAACTATTTCCGGAATTTAATTTAAGATAATTTGGATGATAGCGCGAGCTATATTTGTTGTTGTTAAAAAAGGAATGTACTGTTAGATAAAGTTAAATATAAAGCCTAGGTGGTTCAGTAGTAAGAACATGTGCCTCTGAACCGAAGGCTACTGGTCTCGATCCCAGGGTACTCCTTTCACGCTAACCTTTCACTGTAACATTAATATCAACCGAGGTTGTGTCATTGTATTTGAGCAAGTTGAATGTCTGTATGCTCCACCCTTCAGAGGGGCCGTCGGTCCCGTGTCAATGCTATGTTGAGCACGTTAAATATCCTCACCATCCTTACAGAAAGGCAGGGGTTTGGCAAAATTTCCAGGACAGTGGGATGAAACTGTTTCCTGACGTCGGTGACTGGCCATAGTCGCGGAAATAATCCAACGTTAAAGAGACAAAAAAAAGTTAAATAGAATAAACAAATATGGACATATCAAATAGTTTTGATCAGTAACGCTTCTTGATATCATAATGTCACTATTTGAATGACATTTCATATTGAATTGATGAAAAAAATTCAATGGTTTATAAAAAGCAGGTACTTAAATGTAAGATAAATAGAGACAAAGTAAGTTGCGTGTGTATAGCATAGTTTATTTTGAATATAATGCGTACAATGTATTGTAAAAATAAGCTTTCGCTTGTATACGTAAGAGACCCAATTTGGTTGTAGATGTAATGCGTGAATAAAAAAAATGTATAAAAGTTTCTGTAATTGTCACTACCAATTTTATTAAAATTGCAGCTTGTTCAGGAAGCTTCTACTTCACAAATACTCCTACTGACTCCTGTTCTTACGACTTACATTTTTGCATATTTCTCTTCACTTACGGTTTATTATCACAAAACTTATAAAAACTCGCTACAATAACGCACTTGCTGCATCCCGACTTTTTGTATACCTTATCCTGTCATAACATTTCCAGTAAAAATGCGTTTTATATAATTGCTGACCATTTGTGCATGGATTTAGTCCTTTCTGTGATATAAGTTATAAAACTCAACCATCCAGTATGAATTTTCTGTTTTCTAATATACAGGCCAAAACAAAAATTAATCAACAATTTGTGAGTATAGCTATATTTTATAAATTAATGGACTTTATCAAGTAAACGTATATTTCAGAATGATTAGTTGGGGAGATAAAGGAGGCTGAAGTATCGAAAAAGAATTTGTAATATACAGATAAAATCCCAAAGCAAAATCGAACTCCACCTTCATTTTATATAAAACAAAAAAATGTGTCGGTTTTTATACCGCACTAGGCATATTATTAGCCGTAAAAGAAAGTCAAACATCGTAACGATTTGATTCCAGACCATGATATTTCTAAAAGATCGCAGAATACCTAGAAAAGATAATCAATTAAATTCCAGCTATTAACCTATTGGGTCAATTACAAGACAACATTTGTTTAGTAATTGATTTGAAGTTTAAACGTGTAGCCGCTGATTAAAAGTATTCAAGATTCCGTAACGCTGAATGCAATCACAAGTTAGTAACACTTATGGCACTATTCCTTTAAAAATAAATTCAATAGTATATATTTTTTCGGCAACCGTCCGGGAAGTACCCACTTCCCGAACGCTTTTTCTTTGAGAAAGTAGCATTTCGCCGGCCTAGTCCGGGAAGTACATACTTCCCGGACTAGGCCGGAACGAATCACATCGTTGTTGTCATTGTGAATATGAAAATCTTGGTAGGTATGATTTTGATAAATACAGTTGAACATTACCATAGCAACGAAATAACGACTGATAGCTATCTGAAATGAAATTAGTTGACATTTTAATTTTCGAAAGTTTGCATGGTTTTTGGTCGCAATTGTCTCAATAAACTATGGAAAGCAACAGCGATAGTGAGTTTGAAAATGTGCCTTACGAAATTTCCAATGCAGCAGCTGCTGCTACAGCACAATTATTGCATGAAAAATCAAAGTCCAGGTATGAAAACGTTTATGATTTGTTTACGATATGGATGGATATGAAGAAATGCAAAACTACTACAGAGGATGTAATTTTAGCTTACTTGGCGCAAAAATCTGAAACTGTCAAATCCTCTACCCTGTGGAGCATGTACTCTATGTTGAAAAGTACCATTTTAGTGAAGAAAAATGTAAACATAGCCACTTTCCCAAAGGTAATCGCATTTCTTAAAAGGAAGAATGTTGGTTATAAAGCAAAAAAATCAGAAGTCTTCAGCAGCGAGCAAATCAACAAATTCATTAGAGAACCAAATAATGAAACATATCTAATGCTAAAGGTAATTTTAACAAAATATTACGATTGTAGTATATAAAATATCAACTTAATTCGTTCATTTTCAGGTAGCAACAATTATTGGGTTAGCCGGTGCGTGTAAACGGGAAGAACTAACAAAAATGTCAATTGATCTAATAAACGACAAAGAAGACATGTTGCTTGTGAAAATACCAGATTCTAAAACAGATATTGAGAGAACTTTTGTTGTAATTGGGCAAGAAAATCTGCTGTTGTATAGGCAATATTTATCTTTACGGCCATCCCATACTCCACATAACAGATTATTCGTGAATTACAAAAAAGGAAAATGTTCGATTCAGCCCGTTGGTATCCACAGTTTTGGGAATCTCGGATTAAGAATTGCAGAATTTTTAAATTTACCCAATCCTAAAAATTACACAGGCCATAGCATGCGTCGAACTTCAGCGACAATATTTTCTGATAATGGTGGAAACATCACAAATTTGAAGAGACACGGTGGCTGAAAGTCTACCAATGTCGCTGAAGGATATATAGACAATTCACTAACAAACAAAATTAAAATATACCATTCAAAAATTATCAGATGAAAACAATCAATATGAAACGGAAACTTTACCTTCTTGTTCTAACTACAAAATGCATTTAAATATACCAAGCATTTCAAACAAATTAAATCCTTTCAATATTAGCAATTTCTCGAATTTTAATATAAATATTAATATAAATAAGAATTAGAATGTTTCTGTTAGTACCTATCTTCTGTTAGAATTTCAATATTTAATACAAATAAGAATTAAAATGTTCGAAATTTTGTTCTACAAAGAAATATAATAAAGAAATGTGTCTCATTGATTTGTTATTCTACACGGTTGCCGAAAAAATAGTGTACGCAACACGTCCGAAAACAGTTTTTTTGGACTCGCAGACTTCCAGGACTCGCCTACGGCTCGTCCTAGAATTTTGTCGACTCGTCCAAAAAAACAGTATTTTCCGGACTTGTCACGTAAATTACTATTATATCACAAAAATGTAGAAAATCTTTAGTTTGTTTGAGCTTAATATGTAGAGATAAAGAAAATGTATGAAGATGTATAAATAATATGTAGTTACGGAAGTAACTACATTGAGATATACTTAGAATCATTTTCACAAAGTAAGGGCATCGATGGGTAATAATCTGAGGCAAAGCAGCTACTAGAAATTAAATTTACAAGATAAAATATACTGTAGCTTGTAGCATATTATTATCTTTATAGTTTATGATATTGTATTATTATTTTATGTGGGTCCCTCGTATATTGAGTGGGTAGATTATTATTAAATTCGTGGGTAGCTGGATATCAATATATTTGATGCTTCATTACTGTTCAACATGAACCAAAGTATCACATCTTGCACCTGTTTGGAATACCTACCTAATATTTCTTACCAGTTCAAGCATGTTTATGTATATAAGTGTCCCAAATATTGATAACAGAATTTTTACCTTATTTTTTCAAGACAGTAACATGTTAAATCCAAGTGATAATATGCAAGGTTGCGTAAAATTTCACACTTAAATGTATTTAGGTAATTCTGTGCAACAATTACCTTGACAGACTAACATTTATTTATTTTAGTGGAAATTTTAGATATATAATTGACAGTCAAAATATATCCCTATGTTATAATGGAAAAACGTTTTTTCAAATTGTCGTATCAACAATATTTTTGAACAGAAATCTTTTGAAAACGCCCTGAACTAAAAAATAGCAGAATAAAAAACTCTGGACGCAGCAAGTGCGTTATGGTAGTGAATTTACATTAAAATGTTTTTATTGCAAATATGTGTGTTTTCTTTTTAAGAAAGCAGGCATCAATTTTGGTTATCAGTATAACCTATATAGTAAAAGCAATGTGCCATGTTTCATAAAAATAACTTTACTGTGTGAAAATGTACAAAAATTTCCAAAAGTAAACTTAAAGTGTTCCTGGAAAAACTCGTTTCTTGGTCAACCTTATAGGTTAATAGCAAATTGGGCTATTCAAATATGAAGCATTTGATCAAAATTCGCTACCATAACGCACTTGCTGCATCCAGAATTTCTTTTCTTACAAACATGCATTATATTTCGATGGAAAATGCAAAAATGCAATAACATAAGGCGTGTTTGATTAAAAAAAAAGAAAATTTGTATCACCAACGACTTATGGGCCATCTGTGATTGTAGAAATATTTTTTAAGATGTAGCTCAAGATACCCTATAATTAATGTATAAAGATTTTTTTCATATCTTGTATAATAACGGATATATTGAGCTTTATTGATTTTTTACGAAAATACGACAAAAATTATATACCATTAAACGATAAACTCTATAGCTAAGACTACTGCCAAGCATCAGAGAAAGAGTCTATTTGCAATGAATTTTCTGGAAACATTTTAGTAAAATGAAGGACAATGACGGTTGAAACTAAGACTTCAGGGTTTGTAAAACATCCTTCTTGAGACATTTGATTTCCATAGCCCATTAGATTCAAGTTATTTGCCTAAATGTTGCCGATTTTGACGTTTTAAATCGCAACTTTGACGTTTTGAGGAAAACCCCGATTTATTTTTCTTTAAATGCCTATAACTTTTTTGTCTTTTGACCTACATAGCTAAATTTTGGCAGGTAACTTACCTATAAGGATGTAAACCAAATTTGAGTTATCGGTGTGATACATATATATATATATATATATATATATATATATATATATATATATATATATATATATATATATATATATATATATATATATATATATAAACATATAAAAATTGAAAGTGACCCCGGATATGTGTTCTGGGGGGGCTAATTAGCGCTCATTTGAAGACATTTTTTAGAAATTCAAAAGTCAGGATCTCCTCATTAGTGAATTTTTTTTAAGAAAATTTACAAAAAAATGGAGAAACGTTCCTATATATTTTTTATTGCATGTGTTATAGTATATTTGATATATTCCGTTTTTTTCGTGTGGGTTATGTTCTTGTTTTTTATTTATTTTGTTTATTATTTTGTTATTCGTTTTGTAGCTCATTTTTACGTCATATTGTTCGAGTGTTTATATCACTTTTTTGTTGTATTGGTTATAAGTGAATGTTGTGTATTTTGTGTTTGTTTCTGGTGTTTTGTTTTCGGTTTTGCTGATTTGTTTGTTTTTTATTTCTTGTACTAGCTCTTCTATTGTTTTCTTGTTGTATCCATTTCTAAAAGTGATTACAGTGTAGTGCAACATTCCAAAAGATATATATATATATATATATATATATATATATATATATATATATATATATATATATATATATATATATATATACTCAGCGCTCGTTTGAAAAAAAATTCAAAATTCAGAAGTCGCGATCTCCTCATTAGTGAATTTTTCCACGAAAATTCACTAAAATAACAACTCCTTAGGCAATGGCATTTCCAACTTGCACTTTTATATTTTATTATAGTTGCGGATTCAACAAAAAATTTATAAAATAATATAATGCCCTGAATTTATTTTAATACGTTTATATAACAGTTATAAATGTAAGATGGGCATCATTTTATAAAATAATTAAGTTTTCGTGAATATTTTACAAAACAATTTTTTAAACATTTCTCCAGGTCTTAAAACACTCAACACTGGCATTATAAAATAGTTTTATTGGAGTTCTGTAAAAGTTTCTAGAGAATTTTTATTTTAAAAAATTCGCTAATAGAAAGGTATCGATGGTGAGACTTTGCAAACATTTTTTTAAATACGCGCGAATTTTGGCCCTTGAACCATAAAACAAGGTGCGTTTGAATATATATATATATATATATATATATATATATATATATATATATATATATATATATATATATATATATATATATATATGTATATATATATATATATATGTATATATATATATATATATATATATATATATATATATATATATATGTATATATATATATATATATATATATATATATATATATATATATATATATATATATATATATATATATATATATATGCATGTGTGAAGACCGCGGACAAGTTCGTTATACAAACCGAGCAGACCAATTTTTCTAAACAAAAATTTGAGTAATAAGAATGTTATTTGGGTAAAATTTGGTAGGTATGATTCCTCTTACTATATACCAAAATTCAACTTTCTAGGTTTACAGCAAATTGAGTTATTCAAATTTGAAGCATTTAATAAACAGCTGGCATAATGAACTTGCTGCGACGCGAAGTTTTTTAGTAATTTCTGGTAAATATTATAAAGGTAAAAATGCAACATAAAATAACAACCATAAAATCAAACAGTTTTTTAGGCTAGTATAAAAGTTGCAAAAAGCAATTTGAAATCTATAAAACAACAGACGGAAAATATAAATGTCACTTATTACTATTTGGGAGATAGCCATTTCATCCCTGCATTTTAATACCTGTTTGGAGATAATGTTTATTATACACAGAAGGAAATTCTTACTGTAAATAAATTTTAAATATGGCATATGTATTAAGAAATTTCCAGTGCGGCTGTCCATTAGTAGATGTTTATATAGAAAACAAAAATTATACCGAAATTAGCTTCCTTGATTTGATAATTTTTTGCGCAGGAAAACATGTACCAATTTGCTTTAGGCATCAGTATTTCATGTTTTTTAGTGTTTTCGAACCTAGCAATTTTGTCCCCGAATGCTGCCATCTTTGAATGGCATCTTCTGATAAAACAATTATCTATTAATAGCAAGCACTATAAGATAATTAAGCTCCTATGCAATTTCTATAAAATATTTTACTACCATTTGGCTTTAAAGCTGATGCTATTGCTACATGACCAAACCAGTTTTTTGTTGGGAATGCATAGTTTGAATGAATCAGCATTTTGGAAGTGTTAACAAAATACCTATAAAACAAAATAATTTTATTACATTAGAATTATAACACAACTTTGTTGGTTGCCTGAGCAAGTTAAATTCTTGGAATTGGGCCTTTTGGAGGAGAGTTAAACCTATCGGTGTTGTGTACCATGCGATGTTGGGTAGAAAAATTTTGCTGTAAATCTTAGAATAGGCAAACGTTCAGCCCAATGTCCACGTTGATCAAGAAAAATTGCATCCTGACGTCTGTGAATGTCCAAGGTCGCTTACAAACGTCGACGTTAAATAAACAGAAACACAAAGATATTCAAATGTTTTATTTTAAATTACGAAACAAATCTAAACGCATAAATAAAATAGATATACAAATAGATTTTTAATGTTAAATACAAAAAAGCAATAAACTGAAACTTAGTCGCAATAAGCTAAAAACTAACAATTGTTATCCTGTTCTAGCGTTACCAAATTCCCTGCGGAAAAGCATTTTGGAGAATTAAATATATTTATAAAAAAGATAATATCACCAAAATGAACCACACTGTATATCAAGATGCAAATAAAACAGTAAATAATACATAAGTAAAATTGCATTGCGAAAATAATTAAAAGCTATTAAAGGTTAATTATTATTCACAACGTATGGCTCATTGGGTGAAACAAAGTTATAAACATCTGTTATTTTGGATAAATCGTTAAGTAATCCCAAAGTCATTATTTTATTTATCAACATTTCAGCGATAAGTTGCTGCTTGCCTTGCATTCTTTTTAGTTTGGCCGTTACATTCATGCCAATAAGTTCTTCTTCTGAGAATCCACTTTTTGGTTTCAGGACATTTGAATAACCCATACGATTAAGTCTGTTTCCTAGATGCCTCCTTCTTTGTTTTTGTATCTGTATTCTTGTTGCAGTCCTCTTGTTTGTTACCTTCTCAACCTACCAAAAAGAAAAAAAAATTTTGGTTTGCTACTACTACTGTTACCACCACTATCATTCATATAGCCTTATGAATGGGTAGACAAATCACACAGCATTTGTTAGTTCCTAACAATATTTTTCCAACATTTATGTCCTGACATTACTTTAGCTTCTTTTACATTCATACATTCGCAAATATATGTTGTTTACACTATAGTTACTCGATAGAGATAGTTAAGACATACCCATGCGTGAACGCTTTCCGAGACGGTCGCCATATTTAGGCTATTTTCGCATTGAAGTTGTATTCGTTTCCACGGGCTTGGGTGTAACTTATTGAATTTCTCGTATTTACAGTGTTAGTTACTAGTTAATAGATGAGTATTGGTGTCCTACTGAGTAGTAGATTGCATTTATGTTAAGTATTACTTGGATTTCTTTACTTTTATGCAATGAATACGCGTATCGCTTCTACCAGAATTAGTGCACGAGTAGCACCGACGTGCGTCGTACATGATTTATCCATTGCATATTTTGAAAGTTTATAATTTCAATACCTTACCGATGATCATTCCAAAAGTAGTGAAACCGAAATATTTATTGTATATAGATACCAGGGGTTCCAGAAATAATTCATAACCGGCATAACAGGTCTAACTGTTGAAAATTTTGTTTGGTGGGATTCCATTTGAAATTTTAAGCAGCTTCACAAATAACAACGATACTATGATTGTATCTGCTATTTCTCACTATTATTGTTTTTATCAATTTTGTTCGTTATGTCGGTGTATTTGTAGAGTTTTTTACGAACAGTGTCTTCTATAAATAATAACTTACTTAATATTAGGACGATAATATATATATATATATATATATATATATATATATATATATATATATATATATATATATATATATATATATATATATTTATATGTTCGGATTTCCGCGGTCGTTAATGTGAGATATACTTGGTTCTCGAGTTGAACCGCGTCCAGAATTTATTAAAACTAGATGTTTTGGCTCCTGTTTTGGAGCCATTTTCAAGAGGTAAAGGAAATATGTAAGGATACTCTAAGGCCTCAATCTGCCTACTCCTTAGAGCGGTGGACAAAGGTGGGTTGGGTTGTTGTAGCTCGATTACGGGGCCTCAATCTGGCTACTCCCTAAATCTCGCCGGAGATTGTCTGTGGGGTTTCAGTGTGTTCAACCCTAGGCCTCAGAGAGATCTGGCAGTTGGTTGCAAGTCTTGTATTGTATGTATCGTTCCGTCTTCCTGCTTCGTTATCACCCGTCTCCTTTGTGCCCTCACCTTTCCAAAAGCCTGCCGTGGTCCCAAAATCTTTTCAACTTAACAACAACCCAACCCACATAACATCTCCAACATTTTAAAATTCCATTCACGAGACAAAACGACACCTTAACGCTACCGACACACTGCTTTACGACACGTACATAAAAATACACACATTCAAAATACACCCTACACTTTGGAACACTCTAGACAGACTCTCACATAGTAAAGCAGGACATGTTATACAGCAAAAGACAGACGTACAGAAAAGAAAATTACAGCATCTTCTAGACAACAAAAATCTCAATAAACACTCACATAATTCCAATCCTACTATAGTAGTTCACAACATTTCAAATTCCAACATAAGTGATGTCGCCATCAAGGTCCTATCCAAAGGTTTTAATTTTGCACCAACCCCTAAATTCATCCCAATAGAAAAGATAATTTCTGAATCAGAAGATGGGATAACACGCTTACCGACTGACAAAGCTGAAATTACGAGACAGGACATTGCCAGGATATTACGTTCTGCTAAACCTCCACCATCCAACCTTTCTTCGCACGAACGACAGTCAATCAGAGATCGAAACCGAAACAAATAAATTATAATCCTACCAGCAGACAAATGCAACGCTACAGTCATACTCGACAAAACAGACTATATACAAAATATGGACAATATACTAAACAGCACAGACTACAAACAAATCCCTAACGACCCTACAACTTATCTTAAAAAGAAAACCAAAACCATCATCAACAGCTCCCAACTCAGTTCTGACCTCAAAAAAGAACTAATCCCCCGCGAAAAATCATCTCGTCTCCCGAAAATACCGTCTCCTGAAAATCCATAAGCCTGATATTCCTCTTCGCCCTATCGTAAGTGCCCACCGTTCACCCACACAAAAACTTGCAAAACATCTAGCCAAAACTCTCCAACATTAGTAGAAAACGCTACATCCTATGTCAAAAACTCCACCTATTTGATTAACCTTCTTTAAAACAACACCATTTCTCAAAACGACATCCTAGTTAGCTTTGATATAGTTTCCTTATTCACTAATATACCTCTATCTGAAACCCTTGACATTCCCAAAAATAAACACAATATTTCACACGATACCTTAGCTCTTCTAGAACACTGCACATCTAACACTTATTTCCTTTTTCAAAACAAATTTTACAAACAAGTTAGAGGTCCTCCATTGGCTAACATTTTCATGGAAAACTTCGAGACACAAGCCCTTAATTCATCCCAACTTAAACCAACCTGTTGGTTAAGATACGTTGACGACATTTTCGCTGTCTGACCACACGGTAAAGACTCTCTAGACGAGTTCCTTTCTTACCTAAATAACATCAACCCCCAAATCTAGTTCACCATGGAAATAGAAAATAATTTCTCTTTGCCTTTCTTAGATGTACGTATCACTAAAAACCCAGTCAGAGGATTTTCTTACACTGTCTACCGAAAACCAACCCACACTAATCGTTACCTTAACGCCCAATCTCACCACCACCCATCGCAACTAAATTCCGTGTTTAGAACACTAGTAACACGATCCCTTAGACTAACGGACAACAACAATAAAGAGACAGAATTAAAATTTTTAAGACAGACAATGCTAGAAAACGGATACGACCACAATCACATACTACGAAACATTAGAAACGCACAACAACAAACCACTACACCACAACAAGAACAGAGTCCATTCAACAACACACAGAGTTTTTACCATATAATAAAGGTGCCACCGACAAGATCAGCCGAATTTTTAGAACCCATAATATCAAAACCGTATTCACAACAGAGCAAAAACTGCCAAATCTGATAAAAACTCCCAAGGACACGATTCCAAACGAATCCCACGGAGTTTACGAAATTCCTTGGCCCGACTGTTCCCGAACTTATGTAGGACAAACAAATAGACGCATCCACAATAGAATATATGAGCACACCCTCGAAGTTAGAAAATCCGACCCCCCATCGGCGCTGGCCATGCATCATATTCATACAGGACACAAAATAGACTTCGATAATGCCAAAACAATAGCACCGGTTTACAACTTCAAAACGAAAATTATTCGCGAAGCAATCGAGATTGAAAAACGTCCCAATTGTTTAAATAAGAGAGATGATGGTCTTCGCCTTCCGATAACTTGGAAACCTATTATATCTTCATTACAAACACACAAAAAGAAAATAAATTCCACAGACAATTTTATTTCCCCATTATCTGTCTCAACAAATGCCGGTAATCCTCTTAATCCTCCTAATCCTTTAAGCCCCCGACTTAATTGACCGTGACCCGACCACTTTCACTGATAACGAAGCAGGTAGACGGAACGATACATACAATACAAGACTTGCAACGAACTGCCAGATCTCTCTGAGGCCTAGGGTTGAACACACTGAGACCTCACAGACGATCTCCGGCGAGATTTGGGGAGTAGGCAGATTGAGACCCCGTAATCGAGCTACAAAAACCCAACCCACATTTGTCCACCGCTCTAAGGAGTAGGCAGATTGAGGCCTTAGAGCGTCCTTATATATTTCCTTTACCTCTTGAAAATGGCTCTAAAACAGAAGCCGAAACGTCGAGTTTTAATAAATTCTGGACGCGGTTCAACCAGAGAACAAAGTATGTCTCATATATATATATATATATATATATATATATATATATATATATATATATATATATATATATATATATATATATATATATATATATATAATATAAAAATAGGAAATGCAGGACAGATGATAATATGTTCGAACGTTTATTAATTATAGATGCCTGTTTGTTCAGCTGTTGGCTGCAGTAACTCTGCAAGGAAAGGTTTTATTATAAAGGCCTTTCTTCGAGACCTTGCTCGTAGAAGTATTTGGGCTGATAAAGTTAAACGAGTTAGATGAAAACCCACCAATTATTTAGTTCTTTGTGAAGTTCATTTTGATTCTCTTGGGAGGTTACTAGAATAGACGGAAAACGTAAATTAAAATCTAAAGCAGTACCTACAATATTCACTTACGCCAAATTAAAACGAAAAAGGAAACCACCAACAGTTTGAGTAGCAAATGAGAGTAACCCTTCACCAGACCTCCTGAAAGCTGAATACAGACCTACTAATGTTGAAGGTTCTGCAAACATGAATCAGTCACTATCGAGTGAATGTTTATATCTATCTTCGAGTAGTACATTTGAGAAAGTATGGAAACACAATAAGTTGGCAATAACAGTCAAACTAAAAAGGCAAATCATGACATTAACAAAATGAAGGTAAAATTAGAGCAATTCAAAAAGGCCCTTCAGAAATATAAAACATTCGCGGAACTGCTGAAAAATATATTTCACAAAGATCATATTTCTTCTATGCAAATAAAAAGTTCTAAATAGATTAAATGGTCCAATTGTACAATCAAAGAAGCTCTTTAATCGATTTTTGCATGTGGACCTCCGGTTACGATTTATTAAGGAAGCAAAAATATCCACTGCATTATTTGAGAATATTTAGCAGAAGGCTAGGAGGTTTTAAATTTGGTCCTGGAATCTTACACGAAGTTGTAGAGTTCTTAAAACTCCAAATTTTGCATTTCAGAACAGACCAGGAGAAAAACTGTGTTTTAATCATTGATGAGATGGCAATAACTTCTGCCAAAGTGTACGGCACCTCAAAATGCAGGTTTTTTGGAGATGTTACACTTCTTGCGCATACAGGACTCGCTACACATGCTTTTGTATTTATGATAGGTAAACATATAATAATGTAAATAGTTATTCGGATCAATAATTATGACGTATTTTAGGTTGCGTATCCACAAAAGAGATTAAAACGGAACCACATAGTGTATTGATGCTCCCCAAGTTGTTTGGCAGTATAACGCACGTCACAGATACGATTATGCTCAATACAACAGTGTTTTACGTTTGCTTAATTAACTTGCTTTAAAATCTAGATGAATGCACCATTTTAGATATTTCTTTTTTCACAATATTATTTGATATACTGACTTTGTTTTATGTCGCATCTGTTACCACATATTGTGAAAGATAAAAAAATTCTCGCTGCTCGAAAAAAGTAATGCAGCAGGACTTAGTTTTTGTTATTTATGTTTCACACGTTTTCCTAGATGACTAAGAGTTATTTAGCAAAACAGTATAAAAACAATTAATTGGACTCATTTAGAAAAAATAATTTTTGAAATCGGTCAATTAATAACGATGATATAATGAGTTCAAGTCATCTGTTTTGTCGCCGAGTTTGACCTAGAACTGCATTTTAGCCTAAACATGGACGCTCTAGCTATATGTCTTAACTATCTCTATCGAGTAACTATAGTCTCCAATATCAAACCAGTTTTTCTGGGCCTTCCAAGACCTATCTAACTATTTACAAGCTATCTGGGAATTTTACTTGTCACATTATTATTATTCATGCATTCTATGTGATTAAACAATCTTACCACATTGCTTCTACGTCAATTTTTAATATATTTTGTCATTTTGAACTAGTTCAAAACTCCCTTATTCCCAACTTATTAATTTTTGTTTGTACTTTACGTCGCTCTATTTCCGCGAGATAGATAGACCCATAAGAACGAGTCATTATTACAACAAAGTAGCAACCCAAGTATGCAGACATCAGAATCAGCAGATCAGAAGGCACATTGGGAAACTACGCCGTAAAGTCTGAGAAGCTGAGTCAGCAATTTAGAAGTCACCTCTAAAGACAATAGTGCTACGCCCTAGGTGACAAATTATAAATAGACGAGTCGCCTTCACCGAGGCGTTCATTCTTGTTCCTTACCTAGTACTATGCACATCGTGTGCTGCAGTATTGTATCTTATTAGTATCACACTTATGTTGATATCTATTATTTTTATTATTGTATTTTTTATATATTAGTTGTGTAATAGTTAAATAAAAATTGTTTAAAAAATCTTAACGTCTTAACCGTAAAGTTAAGTCGCGACTATGGTGAATCACCGGCGCCAGGGAGAAGTTTCACCTCACTCTCCTAGAAAATTTGCCGAACCCCTGCCTTTCTGCGCGGAGGCTAAGAATTTTTAACATGCCCAACATCGCATTGACACGAGACCGACGGCTTTACGCCCCCTCCAACTTGCTCAAATACAATGCCACAGTCTCGGTTGATGTTAATATTACAGTATGTACTGAAAAAGTGAAAGGCGAACCCTGGGAATCGAACCCAGTATCCTTCGGTTCAGAGGCACACGTTCTTACCACTGGAGCACCGAGGCTTTCAACTTATTCATGTTTTCTTGATTACCCTTTACTTATCTTGAATATAAAATTTGAGACTAGATGCATTTTTGACTATCATTAGAAACACATAACGGTTTCGCTCTATTAAGAGTTCGTCAGTGAGCTAAACGAATGTTAATCAAAACACAACGTAAGTTAGATACCATTGTGAGATGTATTACCAACTCACCATCACGAGCGTAACTTTAGGCACTATATTGTCTCGACAGCTCTAATAAACACAATATTTTTAATATAGAGACGGTTTGCACCCAACTAACGTTTTAGTGAATTTTTCTTTAAAAACATTCACTATTAGAGAGGTATCGATGGTGAGCCTTTGGAAAATTTTTTTCAAATGAGCGCTAACTAGGACCCCTAGAACCCATATCCGAGGTCAGTTTCAATTTTTATATGTTTACATATATATATATATATATATATATATATATATATATATATATATATATATATATATATATATATATATATATATACATATATATATCCAACCGATAACTTAAAAAAATAATTAACCGATTTTGATGAAACTTGGCAAGTGCCTTTCTTTTATTGGTGGCTTGGATGAGTTCGTTAGGAAGTTAGAACATTGGACAAGGTTTTCCGGGAAAATTTTGGATTTTCTTTGGAAAAAAAATTTTTTCTCCGAAAATTACAAAGCTATTTTAATGAAATTTGGTAGATATGTTGCCTTGAGAAAGACCTTACTGCACACGAAATTTCAACTTTTTAAGTTTATAGAAAATTGAATTTTTCAAATGTTGAGTTTTCTTTCGAAACAAAATTTTTTCTCCGAAAATTACAAAGTTATTTTAATGACATTCGGCGGATATGTTGCCTTGGAAAAGGTTTTACTACATACCAAAATTCAACTTTCTTAGTTTATCGAAAATTGAGTTATCCAAGTTTGAATCAGTTAATAAAAATTCACTAACATAACGCACTTTCTGCGTCCAGAACTTTTTTAAAGCGTCATGCTTGTTGGTAGGAGAACAAAGAACACTCTATCCAAGCTTTTACGAACGTATTCAACGCATTTTTCCCACGGCAGCCCCGTGTTAATGAAGACCATCAAGAATTTGGTGAATTTAGTGGAGCTAACCTTAATGCCACCGATTATGAGAGTACCTAGAAAAGGTAAAACAAATACGCCACCAAAGTGGATATAGACCGTTTTGGAATGATTTACAACTAACTCATTTATCAAACATCAACCCAACAAGTCAGATACTTCACAAATAAGACCAAACCTCGAATACTGCTCCCACATCTGGGGCGCCGCTGCCGCTTCTACACTCGCTATCCTGGACTCCATTTAGAAGAGAGCTATACGTCTCATCGGTAACCCTACTCTCACCCAAAGGCTGCCATCCCTTGTCCACCGACGTGCCGTTGGTTACCTCTCTCTCTTTTATAGATATCTGCACGGGCACTGCTCAGAGGAGCTCTCTTCCATAGTTCCTCCACCTGCTGCCTCCAACAGATCTACCAGGGGAACAGAGTGAATGCACCCTTTTACTGTCCAGGTCACCAGACATAGAACATCTTGTTATGCCCGCTCTTTTGTCCCGATGACTTCAAAGTTGTGGAATTCCTTGCCGGCACATGTTTTTCCTTCTTCCCCGAACCTTCAAACCTTCAAGTCCAGAATTAACAAGTTGCCTCTTTCCTCCTTGTAGACACACACGTACGATAGTATTTAGGCTGTAAGCCCTCGTGGCACCCTTTTACTGTCCAGGTTACCAGACATAGAACATCTTGTTATGCCCGCTCTTTTGTCCCGAGGACTTCCAAGTTGTGGAATTCCTTGCCGGCACATGTTTTTCCTTCTCCCCCCGAACCCCCAAACCTTCAAGTCCAGAATTAACAAGTTGCCTCTTTCCTCCTTGTAGACACCCACGGTACGATAGTATTTAGGCTGTAAGCCTTCGTGGTGTGTTGTTGATTAAAAAATAAATAAAAAAAGATTCACTGACAAGTCGCAAGAAAAAAAGTGATACTAACGTTTAGACCTGAAGGAGAAAAAAATTCTGGACGCAGCAAGTGCGTTATGGTTATAAAAATCTTTTTAATAACAAAAATGTGTGTTTTTTTAAGAAAGCAGGCATCAAATTTGGTTACCAGTATAACCTATATAGTAAAAACAATGTGCCATGTTCCATTAAAATAACTTTATTGTGTGAAAATGTACAAAAATTACCTTAAAATGTTCCCGAAAAACACGTTTCTTGGTCAACCTTATAGGTTAATAGCAAATTGAGCTGTTCAAATATGAAACATTTGATCAAAATTCGCTACCATAACGCACTTGCTGCGTCCAGAATTTATTTTCTTACAAACATGCATTATATTTCGATGGAAAATGCAAAAATGCAATAACATAAGGCGTGTTTGATTAAAAAAAGGAAATTTGTATCACCAACGACTTATGGGCCACCCTGTGATTGCAGAAATATTATTTTAAGATGTAGCTCAAGACACCCTATAATTAATATATACAAATTGTCTTCATATCTTATATAATAACGGATATATTGAGCTTTATTAATTTTTTACGAAAATTCGACAAAAATTATATACCATTAAATGATAAACTCTATAGCTAAGGCTACTGCCAAGCATCAGAGAAAGGATCTATTTGAAATGAATTTTCTGCAAATAGTTTAGTAAAATGAAGGACAATGACGGTTGAAACTAAGACTTTAGGATTTGTAAAACATCCTTCTTGAGACATTTGATTTCCATAGCCGTATTAGATTCAAGTTATTTGCTTAAATGTTGCCGATTTTGACGTTTTAAATCGCAACTTTGACGTTTTGAGGAACACCCCAATTTATTTTTCTTTAAATGCCAATAACTTTTTTGTCTTTTGACCTACATAGCTAAATTTTAGTAGGTAACTTACCTATAGGGATATAAACCCGCATACCATTATATACATACTCTCTGAGGCCTAGGGTTGAACACACTGAGACCTCACAGACGATCTCCGGCGAGATTTGGGGAGTAGGCAGATTGAGGCCCCGTAATCGAGCTACAACAACCCAACATACCTTTATCCACCGCTCTAAGGAGTAGGCAGATTGAGGCCTTAGAGTGTCCTTACATATTTCCTTTACCTACCTTTGTCCATCACTCTAAGGAGTAGGCAGATTGAGGCCTTAGAGTGTCCTTACATAGCTCCTTTACCCACCTTTGTCCATCACTCTAAGGAGTAGGCAGATTGAGGCCTTAGAGTGTTCTTACATATTTCCTTTACCTCTTGAAAATGGCTCCAAAACGTCGAGTTTCCATAAATTCTGGACGCGGTTTAACCCGAGAACCAAGCATGTCTTATATATATATATATATATATATATATATATATATATATATATATATATATATATATATATATATATATATCTTTAGGAATATTGCACTACACTGTAATCAGTTTTAAATATACACTTTATTTGTTTGCTGTACGTTTGTGATTTCTTATTGGTTTGCGCGGACTGCAGTTTCGAACCGGCCCGGTTCATCCCGGTTCATCAGTAGCGTGTTGATGATGAACCGGGACGGTTCGAAACTGCAGTTCGCGCAAACCAATAAGAAATCACAAACGTACAGCAAACAAATAAAGTATATATATAAACATATAAAAATTGAAACTGACCCCGGATATGTGTTCTGGGGGGCCTAATTAGCGCTCATTTGAAAAAGTTTTTTCAAAATTCAAAAGTCGGGATCTCCTCATTAGTGAATTTTTTTAAGAAAATTCACTAGAACTAATCGGTAAATTTTGAAATTCCAGCTTCGAATAGAGAATCAAAAGAGCTTTCCAAAAAAGTGTCACTCGACCTACCTTCTCTATTCAACTTAAGGCAGCCAAAGTCAACCCCGCTAGGGGTTGAAGGGTACAAACTATGTTATGGTTAAAAAAGTGTCGCCCTTGCAAGCAAATGGGAATCTAACCCACTACCCCAGGTCTTGGAGGCACACGATCTTACCATTAGGCCACCAATCCTGCAGCTTTATAACGATTTGGTATATAAATAGACGAGCATTTAAAAAAACATTCTGTATCTTATCTCCTAGTTTAAATGACCATAGCTACCTTTCACTGGTTGCATCAATACCCTTCCAAATAATTTACCTACGACATTTTAACAAACTTATCGCACCTTAATTCCCACATTTACTCTTGCTCTTTTAGTGAATTTTCTTAAGAAAATTCACTAATGGGGAGATCCCGACTTTCGAATTTTGAAAAAATGTCTTCAAACGAGCGCTATTTAGGACCCCTGGAACCCAAATCCGAGGTCGGTTTCAGACTTTATATGTTATATATATATATATATATATATATATATATATATATATATATATATATATATATATATATATATATATTTATGTGTCACACCTATAACTTAAAAAATAATGGACCTATTTTGATAAAACTTGGTGAGTACCTTCCTTTCGCGAGTGGCTTGGATAAGTTCGTTAGCCAGGAAAATCCGCCGAGGTTTTCCCGGAACATTTTGTGTTTTCTTTCGAAAAAAATCGCAAAAAAAGTATATCTCCGGAATTAACAAAGTAAGGGCAAGGTTTATATCCTTATAGATAAGTTACCTACCAAAATTTAGCTATGTAGGTGAAAAGACAAAAAAGTTATAGGCATTTAAAGAAAAATAAATTGGGGTTTTCCTCAAAACGTCAAAGTTGCGATTTAAAACGTCAAAATCGGCAACCAAATTTCATACGCGGGTTTATATCATTATAGGTAAGTTACCTACCAAAATTTAACTCTGTAAGTTGAAGGACAAAAAAGTTACAGGCATTTAAAGAAAAATAAATTTGGGTTTTCCTCAAAACGTCAAAAGTCACGATTTTAAACGTCAAAATTGGTAATATTTAGGCAATGAACCTGAAACTAATATGAGCTATGGAAGGAATATGTCTCAAGAATAATGTTTTACAAAGCCTGAAGTCTTAGTTTCAATCGTCATTGTCCTTCATTTTACTAAAATATTCCCAGAAAATTCATTTCAAATAGACACTTTCTCTGATGCTGTGGCTGTCGGTTTAGTTAAGTTGATGCTTTCGCTGTAGGTAGTGAAGTTTACGGTTTAACGGTCTATAATTGTTAGCTAATTTTCGCAGAACAAATTCGTTAGTGCATTTTAGCATTTTTTATCGAAATATGATGCATGTTTGTAAGAAAAAATCTGGACGCAGTAAGTGAGTTTTGGTACCAAATTTTCATTAAATCCTCCTAGTTTGAATAACTAATTTGCTATTAACCTAAGGTTCATTGGCTAGGAGACCAGTTTTCTCAGAAACATTTGAAGTTTATTTTCGGAAAATTTTTGTACATTTTCAAATAATTATTTTGATAAAATATGATAAATTTTTCCTACTATATAGGCTATACCGGTAACCAAATTGATGCCTGTTCGCATTAGAGCGAAATATTTGTAATTAAAAACATTTTAATGAAAATTCACTTTCATAACGCACTTGCTGCGTCCAGAGTTTTTAATCTTCATACAAGTCCAACATAATAGCACCCTTTCAGTTCTTTAGTACTTGGCCTACTGCTATGCTATACAGCTCACATAACCATTCGAGCATTCATACTTTAATATTTCTTTTATATCAACTCCCGTTGTTTTTCATTTTACAAGCTTTTTTATCGCTCTTTCAATCTGGTGCACTTCGTGGGTGTCACACTCAATCTGTTTTCATTCAAAAACACTCAATTCCAAGAATAAAAGCGTTTGTTGGTAAAAAGGTTAAAAATAAAGCTTATTAACTGATGCTAAATGATGAACCAGAAACATGCATTAATTATGTTTTCAACTACAAAGGAATCCAGCTACAGGATTTCGGGTTTCGAAATTCCTGAATACCGGTCAATTTTAATAATACGAAATTCATTTGGAATTGATTCGGAATCCTAATAAAGCAACTGCTTTTAATCTCGTTTTATTGCGAATTGATATAAACGTTTGTATCTCTGTAATGATTTGCTTTGTTTGATGACATGAATCAGCGCATTCATTAAGTAAAAATAAATTAATCCCGAAATACAGGGATTTAAAATGTCAATCTCAAAATACTAAGAAAAATGCCATGTCATAAACAACTATATTCTCTACTTTTAACTTAGAAATTTTATATTATAAGCACTAAAATGTATTGTGTCTATAAAGTTTGGAACAAAAATATTATTCCCCTTGATTCAATTTTGGTACGCCTTTTTAATGAATTTTCTTTAAAAAAAATTCACTAATGAGGAGATCCTGACTTTTGAATTTTGAAAAAATTTCTTCAAATGAGCGCTAATTAGGCCCCCCAGAACACATATCCGGGGTCAGTTTCAATTTTTATATGTTTATATATATATATATATATATATATATATATATATATATATATATATATATATATATATATATATATATATATATATATATATATATATATATATATATATATATATATATATATATATATATATATATATATATATATATATATATATATATATATATATATCACACCGATAACTCAAAAAGTAATGGGCCGATTTTGATAAAATTTGGTGAATAAATTCCTTTTGCAAATGGCTTGGATAAGTTCGTTAGCCAGGAAAATCTGTCCAGGTTTTCCAGGAAAATTTTGTGTTTTCTTTCGAAAAAAATGTATATCTCCGGAATTAACAAAATAAGGGCAACAGAATTTGGTAATCGAGTTTACATCCTTATTAAATTTTTGTTATATATTAGTTATAGGGTGTCTTGAGCTACACCTTAAAAAAATATTTCTACAATCACAGGCTGGTCCATAAGTCGTTGGTGATACAAATTTTCTTTTTTTAGTGAATTTTTTTTAAAGAAAAGTTTGGAACAAAAATATTATTTCCCTTGATTCAATTTTGGTACGCCTTTTTAATGAATTTTCTTTAAAAAAGTCACTAATTAGGAGATCCTGACTTGAATTTTGAAAAAATTTCTTCAAATGGGCGATAATTAGGCCCCCCAGAACACATATCCGGGGTCAGTTTCAATTTTTATATGTTTATATATATATATATATATATATATATATATATATATATATATATATATATATATATATAATAATGGGCCGATTTTGATTAAATTTGGTGAATAAATTCCTTTTGCAAATGGCTTGAATAAGTTCGTTAGCCAGGAAAATCTGCCCAGGTTTTCCCAGAAAATGTTAAAAATTAACAGAGTAAGGGCAACCAAATTTGGTACGCGGGTTTACATCCTTATTAAATTTTTGTTATATATTAGTTATAGGGTGTCTTGAGCTACACCTTAAAAAAAAATATTTCTACAATCACAGGCTGGTCCATAAGTCGTTGGTGATACAAATTTTCTTTTTTTTTAGTTAATTTTTTTTAAAGAAAAGTTTGGAACAAAAATATTATTTCCCTTGATTCAATTTTGGTACGCCTTTTTAATGAATTTTCTTTAAAAAAAATCACTAATGAGGAGATCCCGACTTTTGAATTTTGAACAAATTTCTTCAAATGAGCGCTAATTAGGCCCCCTAGAACACATATCCGGAGTCAGTTTCAAGTTTTATATGTTTTTATATATATATATATATATATATATATATATATATATATATATATATATATATATATATATATATATATATATATATATATATATATATATATATATGTATCACACCGATAACTCAAAAAATAATAAGCCAATTTTAATTAAATTTGGTGAATAAATTCCTTTTGCAAATGTCTTGGATAAGTTCGTTAGCCAGGAAAATCTGCCCAGGTTTTCCCGGAAAATTTTGTGTTTTCTTTCGAAAAAATTTTATATCTCCGAAATTAACAAAGTAAGGGCAACCAAATTTGGTACGCGGGTTTATATTTTTATAGGTATACCTACGAAAATTTAGCTATGTAGGTCAATAGAGAAAAAAGTTATAGGCATTTAAAGAAAAATAAACTGGCGTTTTCCTCAAAACGTCAAAGTTGCGATTTAAAACGTCAAAATCGGCAACATTTAGGCAAATAACTTGAATCTAATACGGGCTGTGGAAATCAAATGTCTCAAGAAGGATGTTTTACAAACCCTGAAGTCTTAGTTTCAACCGTTATTGTCCTTCATTTTACTAAAATGTTTCCAGAAAATTCATTTCAAATAGACCCTTTCTCTGATGCTTGGCAGTATCCTTAGCTATAGAGGTTATCGTTTAATGGTATATAATTTTTGTCGAATTTTCGTAAAAAATCAATAAAGCTCAATATATCCGTTATTATACAAGATATGAAATTTTTGTTATATATTAATTATAGGGTGTCTTGAGCTACATCTTAAAAAAATATTTCTACAATCACAGGCTGGCCCATAAGTCGTTGGTGATACAAATTTTCTTTTTTTTTAATCAAACACGCCTTATGTTATTGCATTTTTGCATTTTCCATCGAAATATAATGCATGTTTGTAAGAAAAGAAATTCTGAATGCAGCAAGTGCGTTATGGTAGCGAATTTTGATTAAAGGTTTCATATTTGAAAAGCTCAATTTGCTATTAACCTATAAGGTTGACCAAGAAACGAGTTTTTCCGGGAACACTTTAAGTTTACTTTTGGAAATTTTTGTACATTTTCACACAATAATGTTATTTTTATGAAACATGGCACATTGTTTTTACTATATTACTATATAGGTTATACTGGTAACCACAATTGATGCCTGCTTTTATAAATGAAAATAAAACACACATATTTGCAATAAAAACATTTTAATGAAAATTCACTACCATAACGCACTTGCTGCGTCCAGAGTTTTTTTTTTCTTTTAGGAAAATTTACTAAAAAGTATTTTTTGATCACCCAGTATCCCGGACAGAAAGCGAAAACGGACCTATATCATATAAACTTTTTTTCTTAAAATCATCCATAGATTCACTCCCTTTAATATTGACATCTTATTATGAAACACCCTGATAGGCTATAGCGGTAACCAAATTTGATGCCTGCTTGCATTTAAAAAGACATATTTGTTATTAAAAACATGTTTGTGAAAATTCACTTCCTTAACGCACTTGCTGCTTCCAGACATTTTAGCATTAACTCGATAACGACTGACAATCGGCAATTTTTCCACTCTTAATTTTCGATTTGGTTTAGTTCCCTGCACAAAGTCCCAAAAGCACGGGCGTCAATTTTGGGAGAGCTGTATTTATGAGAATGACCAGTTTGTGTCTTGCTAGCTGTATTTGCACTTTGGAGTAGGGATGTCCACTGAAAAAATACATCGAAGTTCTTTCCGATGTTACGTGGCATCGATTCTTCTTGATACAGCATGGTAAAACATCAATGTTTGTGATGCATCGGAAATATCAACATTTGAAACTCAAAACTTTTTTTTTGATGCAGGAGTGGGAACTGCTCATGCAGACCCCATTCACGGCCCCGTAGGTTCCGTGGGATATCGAGGTACTGTGAGACTGTACTCACTAAAACCCCCTCCCTGGGAGTACCGGACCTTAGTCCATACCTCCATCGGAAAGATTTTCACAGAATGACTTTTTTGGGTATGAATGTTTCCATTCTGTTTTTGCCGCGGGGGCGTTAGCGGGTAAGTATAAGCTTTGGACGCTTATGCTTGTGTGGAAGTTGCTCGTCGTAGTCGGTGGCACTACGGAGAAGAGCATTTGGGTGAGAAGCGGCTTTTGCGAACTGGGTTGTGGATAGTTGAGTTATAAACTCAAGTATCGAAGGCATTTCCAGATCAGAGGGAATCTGACTGTTTCGGACAAACCATGGCGCTCCGGTAACCATTCTCATAATTTTGTTCTGGATGATTTGAAGGGTCTTGATGTGTGTTGCGGCCGCGGTGGCCCATACAGGTGATGCATAGGTCAAGGCTGGCCGGATGATGACTTTGTACATGAGCAACTTGTTGTTCATTGACAGTTTGGAATTTCTATTTAGAAGTGGGAACAGTTTCGAGATGAACATCGAGGCTTTTTTTCGGGTGTGATCGACATGGGGGCGCCATGTTAAGTGTTTGTCGAGGAAAACCCCGAGGTATTTGGCGGAATCTTGCCAGAGGATTAGACGGTTGTCTAATGAAACGTGTTCGTGAGGTGTTGTCTCCTCTTGGAAAATAGTACAGCTGAACATTTATCGGGGTTTATGGCTAGAAGAGATTTCCTCTACCGTGATTGCAGCTCGACTACGGCGGTCTGAAGTCGTTCGGTTATTATCCTCGGCTGAGTGTAGCTGCTGGGGATGGTAGTATTGTCTGCGTACAGTGCGTATGTCACGTTTATGGGGGCTGTCGAAATGTACTCAAAACTTTTTATTAAGGTATAAAGTTCATCGAAAATATACATCATGTTTTTCTGAATGTATACCGGTAGTACGTAAAAATCATCGATGTGTGCGATGCATCGAATCGGTAAAACAAAAAAATAAAATGAAAACAAAAGTTTATTTTTTACTACAAGGTACAGAAGCATTTAAGCAGTTTTTTTAGCAAATATTCCTGTCTCTATTGTTAACGTCTTAAATGAGTTCATTAATCAACATATACTGATCAATCTTTCCGGGTAAAAAGTTTTTCTATCATCAAATAGGTATAATCGAAAAGTTCATTTCAATAACTTTAACCAACATAAAAACTATTAACAGATATGCTTAAGTAGCAAGGTATTTTTTAAATTACAACTTCAGAGCCTCGGTGTTCCAGGGGTGAGAATGTGTGCCTCTGCACCGAAGGATACTGGGTTCGATTTCCAGAGTTCCCCTTTCACTTTTCAGTACATACTATAAAATGACCATCAACCGAGATTGTGGATTTGTATTTGAGCCAGTTGAATGTCTGCACGTTCTACCTTTCGGAGGGGGCGTAAAGCCGTCGGTCCCGCGTGCATGTTATGTTGGGCACCTTAAAGATATCTACCCTCCTCATAGAAATGCAGGTGTTCGGCAAAATTTCTAGAATAGAGAGGTGAAACTGCTCCCTTGCGTCGGTGATTGGCCATATTTGCAGAAATAAACCGACGTTAAAGTACAAAACAAATAAACAAGAAACAAATTACGACTTTGTCCGTATCTCCAACAAACAAACAAAATGATTTCGTCTGCACCCTAATAAGCCATCTCTAACACGAAGCCTACAAATGCTAGGTAGTTAAAGCTACCAGTTACCGAGATATTCTATAAAGGTGTTAATTAAAGATATTTGTACACAGTAATGAAATGAAAATGCCATTACAATTATATTAGTAGAAGCTAAGATTAACTCCCTTTTTATAAAAGCATTATGATAATGAAGTTCTTAAAGTAAGCAAACAAATTAAATAACGCTCTAAAAGGTTATTATTTAAAACATATATTGTCTACTTATGAAATAATAACAAAATATCAACAAATAAATAAATCAAATAAACTTACTTGTCTTTCAGTTTGTACAGATGCTTCCCTCAAGTTTAACCTTGCCCTTAAATAACTCATTTTGGTAGTAAACTCTTCAGGTTTAAGATTTTCTGATTTTCTTATTGTGTTATTAACTATTCGTTACCGCAATCAGATCAGAAATAATTTTAATACTAATCACAATTATTGCTTTAGTGTCCACTAAAGTTTCGGCTTATATATCTTACGTTGCCTGTCTTAGCAAATCGAGGCTCTTGTAGTGCCGTCGAAAACATCTTCAGATAGTTTACGTCATCTTTTTCAAAACCTAAGTGCATATTACTTTGTGATGTACCATTCTGCGACGTTAAAGTGAGTGTGAGATTGTTTTGTGTTTGAACATTTTGTTTTCTAAGTACACTGTTTGCTATAAACATAAACTTGATCTTCTCCATACAACTTACAACAATTGTCATCAGTTACTGCTGATGATACTCCAGGTAAGTTCCAAATTGAAAAACGTATTAGTTATTTATCATGAAAAATGTCTGGACGTAAGTGCGTTATGGCAGCGAATTTTCATATAAATGATCCATTTTTTACCAAAATTATATAAGTAATATGGCCAAAAAAAAACAATATTTATATGTAATATGGGTGTATGTACTTGCAGTTCCTCTCGGACAGCTTTAGATAAGTCGACTGCTGATAGATAAAGTTTGTCAACTTACATGCACGTTGTTACTATTAGTGAATTTTCTTAAAAAAAATTCACTAATGAGGAGATCCCGACTTTTGAATTTTGAAAAAATTTCTTCAAATGAGCGCTAATTAGGCCCTCCAGAAAACATATCCGGGATCAGTTTCAATTTTTATATATACATATACATATATATATATATATATATATATATATATATATATATATATATATATATATATATATATATATATATATATATATATATATATATATGTATCACACCGATAACTCAAAAAATAATGTGCCGATTTTGATTAAATTTGGTGAAAAAATTCCTTTTTGCAAATGGCTTGGATGAGTTCGTTAGCCAGGAAAATCTGCCCAGGTTTTCCCGGAAAATTTTGTGTTTTCTTTCGAAAAAAAATTATATCTTCGGAATTAACAAAGTAAGGGCAACCAAATTTGGCATGCAGGTTTATATTCTTATAGGTAAGTTACCTACCAAAATTTAGCTATGTAGGTCAAAAGACAAAAAAGTTATAGGCATTTAAAGAAAAATAAATTGGGGTTTTCCTCAAAACGTCAAAGTGGCGATTTAAAATGTCAAAATTGGCAACATTTAGGGAAAGAACTTGAATCTAATACGGGCTATAGAAATAAAATGTTTTACAAACCCTAAAGTCTTAGTTTCAATCGTCATTGTCCTTCATTTTACTAAAATATTCCCAGAAAAATCATTTCAAATAGACCCTGTCTCTGATGCTTGGCAGTAGCCTTAGCTATAGAGTTTATCGTTTAATGGTATATAGTTTTTGTCGAATTTTCGTAAAAAATCAATAAAGCTCAATATATCCGTTATTATATAAGATATGAAAAAATTTTGTATATATTAATTATAGGGTGTCTTGAGCTACATCTTAAAATAATATTTCTACAATCACAGGATGGCCCATAAGTCGTTGGTGATACAAATTTCCATTTTTTTTTAATCAAACACGCCTTATGTTATTGCATTTTTGCATTTTCCATCGAAATATAATGCATGTTTGTAAGAAAAGAAATTCTGGACGCAGCAAGTGCGTTATGGTAGCGAATTTTGATCAAATGTTTCATATTTGAACAGCTCAATTTGCTATTAACCTATAAGGTTGACCAAGAAACGTGTTTTTTCGGAAATTTTTGTGCATTTTCACACAATAAAGTTATTTTGATGAAACAAGGCACATTGTTTTTACTATATAGGTTATACTGGTAACCAAATTTGATGCCTGCTTTCTTAAAAAAAACACACATATTTGTTATTAAAAACATTTTTATGAAAATTCACTACCATAACGCACTTGCTGCGTCTTTTTTTACCTTTTGATTTCTTGTCTTTCCTGAGTTATTTACATTTAAACTTCTTCGCTGGCCAGCTGCGGTAAGTTAAATATTTTTTTCCATAATTTCTCTATTTTTTGGCTGGCTAGGTTACATGCTCTTTTTCCGGTACACCCCTTATCCTGTAGTCACCTCCGCCGTGTTTTTGATTGGGGGGTGGGGTGGGGGGTAAGGGTCCGCTACTTCGTCGTGGGGCTTTTCCATTTCCTCCTGAATCATGCCTACAATCACCCTCAATGTATAAATTACACGAAAAATTTCTTCGCAACAACCCCAAAGAAAGTCACGGGACCTGGGAAGAATGCAAGGTAGATAGGGTGTAAAGGAGCTATGGCTGCAAATTGTGAAAAAGTAGCTTTTAGTGGTCCGACTAAGCTGTTTTTTTTTCACATTCTCCACTCATATTCCCTTTCTATCTCTCCCGATAAGAGCCCATATTCACTCGCTTTATTTTCCCGAAACTTTCTTAGGGATTGTTTGTAAGACATTTTTCTTGTGGTTTGTGCATCCAGAGGGTGTTATAAGCATGCTTTTATAGAACATTTTCTAAAAACCAGTCCTCCTGTGACCTCCAGTGGCACCAACAATTTTTGTTCAATATATTTTTATAACTTTCCAACAAGACCATGCAAGTACTCGTACAGCAAGGGTTACTACAAGGGTCTTACAACAAAGCAATGTGACCCTGCTTCTATGGGTTTTTCGTTCCCCAGACTTGTCACCAATCGAACATGTGTGGGATATGATTGGCAACAGTAGCGGCTCGTGCCTTAATGCATTGGGGGTGCGCAAGAAAAAAAAGTTCGGGACGCAGCAAGTGCGTTATGGTAGTGACTTTTTATGAAATACTTCAGATTTGAATAACTCAAGTTTCTACGAACTTAGAAAGTTGAGTTCTGGTGTATAGTAAAGCCTTACCCAGGGCAACATATCCATTAAATTTCATCAAAATAACTTTGTAATTTCCGGAGAAAACACTCAAAAGAAAATTCAAATTTGAATAACTCAATTTTCTTAAAATGTAGAAAGTTTAATTTTAGTGTGTAGTAAGGTCTTTTACAAGGCAACTTATCCACCAAATTTCATTAAAATAGCTTTGTATATTCCAGAGAAAAATATTTTTTTTTGAAATAAAACTCAAAATTTTCCCGGAAACCTTATCTGATTTTCCTGACTAACAAACTCTCATTCAAGGCATTAATAAAAGAAAGGCACTTGCTGAGTTTCATCAAAATCAGTTGCTTATTTTTTGAGTAATCGGTTGGATGCATATATATATATATATATATATATATATATATATATATATATATATATATATATATATATATATATATATATATATATATATAAACGTATAAAAATTGAAACTGACCCCGGATATGGGTTAAAGGGGTCCTAGTTCGCGCTCATTTGAAAATTTGTTTGCAAAGTCTCTCCATCGATACCTCTCTATTAGTGAATTTTTTTAAATAAAAATTCACTAAAAAACAAAGGGCTCGCCTCTTTTT
Organism: Tillus elongatus; assembly: GCA_964006375.1. NCBI lineage: Eukaryota > Metazoa > Arthropoda > Insecta > Coleoptera > Cleridae > Tillus > Tillus elongatus. The sequence continues at coordinate 110,161,940 of OZ023269.1, read as the reverse complement.
TCCTCGAAAATGTATTATTAAAAAAACCTACTTACTAAACTAAATAAACTTAATAATTATTAACTACTTACCAAGTTTTCCTCTAGTTAGTTATAGGTTATAGTAGTTAAAAAGTCATTTCCTTTGATAATTACTAACACAAATCACATTTCTGTCAACACTCAGCATTCACTTTAGTTTATAAGTTATAACATAACTTTAAATCTGGTGTAGGTCGTCGTAAACTTTTAATCTTTACCTTAGAATTTAAGTCTAACTGTGAAAAGTTAACCTTTAAAATATTATCCACTGAATTAATCACAGTATCACAATTATTTTGTCCACTTATTAAGCAACCCGAAGTAGTAGCCATCATAATAATTGTCTTGTTAGAACATGTAAACAACAACGAAATGATCTAATTAAAATCAATCCGACGCGAAGCACTACACGAAAATTACTACACACGCTCTACGAAAAGTGCACTGCAAACTGCAAGTGTGGAATTCTAAAGCGAACAACCAGATTGCTTATTCGGTCGTTTTTGACGAAGATAGTGAATCATTTCACATTGAAGTATCGCATTTCCTTAGAGTGCCGAAAAATACACACCGCCGCGTGACTGATGTGTATGGATGTATATAACGTCTGCAACCATTAACACTATACTTCTTCTGATTCTGTATTAATGGCTGCCGACTCTGCGATCCTCGATATACTAATTTTGTTTGTTGAATGCAGGAGGTAAAAAAGTAAATAAAAATTAATTGAAATATAGCATAGCAAATATATTATTTTTTCCACGGCAGGCGGCAGTGCGCGCGCACGGGCGCACTTATTGAGGAGCCGCCCCTGACTGGCGATCGACTGGGTAATTTACCCCAACTACCAAATAACCTAGCTGTTCTTCGTCACCGATTCCAAGACATTCCTCGGGATACCGTAAATCATTTAATGTCAAGTAGGCCTCGAAGAGTTGTAATCTCGTCATATGCAATTTCTTTCTATAAAAATTCGCTAAAAGACAAATTTAGAGTTAATCTAAAGCCGTCGATCTCGTGAGCCATGCGATGTAGGGTACGTTGAAAATATGCAACATCCTTACAAAGAAAGAGTTTCAAAAAAATTCTCCATGTACTGAAATCTGGCCTCCGTGATTGGTCATAACACAAAAATAAAACGGCGTTAAATAAAAATGTTTTTGATTGCGCAAGATTAATAAAATAACTGGGAAGTGTGTAGTTATTGTGGCGGTGGTTCCGACCGCAGTGTTTCCGTCAACACTACTCTATGTTTCTCTTGACAGCTAAACGTTACGTTACGTTATTCGACAGCAAGCTGTCAAGAACTACTATATAAGAGACACCAGGGATCTCTCTCTCTCTCTCTCTCTCCTCGCTACCAACCGACATAGTGAAGATACGTCTCTCCACGCTCGGTCAGTTATCTGTTATGTGCTGTCTGTGATTGTTTTATAGTTAAATGTATAGTTTATTCAGTTAGTGAAATAATAAAGTATATTAAATGTTTACGTATGGATTTAATATCAACAAGTGCAATTAACATCCATATTGGTGACCCCGTGCCGCAAGCCGAAGATGCCCAGCCTGATGTTCCAGCCGACGTCGCCTAACTTCCACGCACGTGCTCATGCCTACAGAAAACGAATATCTAAACAGGTCAGTCTTTTCTAATTTAAAAATTATCTGATTTTTTCACAATGGCCGAAGATTCTTCAAGCAGCAATATCATGGCAAGGGTTGCAATAAAATTACCTCCTATATGGAGACGTAACGTGAAAATCTGGCAAATGCAGGTTGACGCCCAGTTTGATATATCACAGATCAGTTCTGAAAAGACAAAATTCAGTCATGTACTCGCTATACTCGATCCTGATGTCGCAGAGTCAATTTCAGATTTTTTAACCCAACCATTATCATCAACCCCCTATTCAGATCTAATGAAACGTCTTTTATTAGAATTTGAAGAGTCCGATAGTCGCAAACTAAATAAACTTTTAACAGAATTAGAATTAGGCGACAGAAAACCATCGCAACTTTTACGCGAAATGAAGTTTTTAGCCGGTAGTCAGATTGGAGAAAATTTCCTTAAAATTTTATTTCTACAACGTTTACCAGTCAACGTTCGTTCAATTTTGGCTTTAAGCAACGATTCTCTAGAAAATTTGTCGGTTACAGCAGACAAAATCGTGGAATTTTCCGGAGATAAATACAACGTGGCTGAAATTCAGTCACGCGAGCCCGACAAGCTAGCCAAGCTAGAAGCACAATTAGAGAAGCTAACAGCATTAGTCAACGAATTGCGAACGCGTTCCCGATCTACCTCCCGAGAAAGACCCAAGCTTTCTCGAAATTCCATAACCGCAAATTCCTCAACCTCCACGTGTTGGTATCATGAACGATTTGGCAACAAGGCCAAACGTTGCATCCAACCTTGCAATTTCAAAGCAAAACATGTGTCGGAAAACTAATAAGGCACTCCCTCCACGCGGCAGGAGACGAGAGCCACCTAACACGCCGCCTTTTTATTTTTGATAGACGCTCCAATATGAAATTTCTAATCGACTCTGGAGCGGATATTTCAGTTATTCCACCCACTCACGATCAACGGAAATTTCAATCGAAACGTACCTTGTATGCTGCAAACGGGACCCCTATTCATACCTATGGCGAACAACTATTAGATTTGGATCTAGGTTTACGCCGTAGGTTCTGCTGGCCCTTCACACTTGCCGATATCAAGCAACCAATTATAGGCGCTGATTTTCTAGCAGAGTTTGCTTTACTTGTGGATATGAAACATAGACGTTTAATCGATACAAAGACAAACCTCTCTAAGGCCGGTGCTAACCCACCACTAGGAATTAATTCTAAAATTCATCTTGTAGACCCGACACACCAGTACTTCAAATTGCTACAACAATTTCCTGACCTTTTTAAGAAAACTTCTTCTAGCAACCTTCCAGAGGTTGAGTTCTTCCATACTATAAGTACGGAAGGACCACCTGTCACTGCAAAAGCTAGAAGATTGCCCCCAGAAAAGCTAGCTCAAGCAAAGCTAGAATTCCAGCACATGATGGACTTGGGAATTTGTAGACCCTCCAAAAGTCCATGGTCAAGCCCCCTCCACATGGTGCAAAAAAAGGATGGCTCATGGAGACCATGTGGGGATTACCGAGCACTAAACGCTAAAACAATCCCAGACAAATATCCTATTCCAAATTTGCAGGATTTTAATGCCCAGTTAGAAGGCAAACGTATTTTTTCAAAATTAGATATCATTCGCGCTTTCCATCATATCCCAGTAGCACCTCAAGATATTCCCAAAACAGCAGTCATAACTCCATTTGGCTTATTCGAATTTGTTAAAACCCCATTTGGCCTTCGTAATTCAGCACAAACATTTCAAAGATATTTACATTCAATTTTAAGACATCTTGACTTTGCCTACTCCTATCTTGACGATATTCTCGTTGCATCAGCTTCTGAAAAAGAACATCAAGAGCATCTAGCAAAACTTTTTCAGACACTTCAAGACAACGGCATCCGTATTAATTCATCTAAATGTGAATTCGGAGTGGCCGAAATTTCATTTTTAGGTTTTCGTGTAAATAAATCTGGATTATTTCCACTTCCTGAACGCATCAAAGCTATTACCGACCTACCTCTTCCCGATACCATTGAAAAACTCAGAAGATTTCTAGGTCTCATAAATTTCTACCGTCGTTCTCTTCCACGTGCTGCGGAAATTCAGCAACCACTATTCGACCTCTGCCAGAATCCCAAAAAACGCGACAAACGTAAAATCGAGTGGACTCCTCAGACTCGAGAAGCATTCGAACGTTTGAAAGAGGCACTAAAAAACGCTACACTAATAGCTCATCCGTCTTCTTCGCTACCACTGATTCTCCATGTCGATGCTTCTGATTATGCCGTAGGCGCTTCCCTCCAACAATTACGTGATCAAACACTAGAACCCCTAGGTTTCTACTCTAAAAAGCTTACTTCAGCCCAAAAATCTTACAGCACCTACGATCGCGAACTTCTAGCTGCTTATCAGGCAGTTAAATACTTTAGATATACCCTAGAAGGTCGCCATTTCACCATTTATACGGACCACAAACCTTTGACATACGCTTTTGAACAACGCGTCGATAAAGCATCTCCAAGGCAACTACGACATTTAGACCTCCTAGGTCAATTTACCACAGACATTCGCTACATACCAGGTCCTACAAACATTCCCGCAGACTATTGTTCTCGCATTGAAACAATTTCACTTTCTTCCACTGTGTCACTCCAAGAAATTGCGCAAGCTCAGTCATCTTGTGAGGAACTCAAACACCTTCTGCAGTCTAAATCTTCCTCATACAAATTTCAAAACATGCCTCTTGACAACGGATTGAATCTTATTTGCGATTCTTCTTCAAAGAAACTTCGCCCATTCATTCCGCTCAAATTTCGCCGAAAGATTTTCGTTTCTATCCACAATTTATCTCACCCAGGCATATCAGCTTCAGTCGATCTGGTCCAGGATAGATTTTGTTGGCCCAAATTGAAACGCGATGTATCTCTTTGGTCTAAAACTTGCATTCCCTGCCAGAAAGTCAAGATATGGAGACACACTTCCAGTGCCATTGGACAATACACCCCAGCCATGAGAAGATTCTCGCATATAAATGTTGACATTGTGGGACCATTACCAGCATCACAAGGTCAACGCTATCTGTTAACAATAATAGACAGATTTTCTCGATGGCCCGAAGCAATTCCATTGTCAGATATTACAGCAGAAACAGTAGCGAACACTATCTTATCATGCTGGATCTCTCGTTTCGGTGTTCCGCAATACATCACCACAGACAGAGGTAAACAATTCGATTGCCACCTTTTCACACACCTCACTAAAACACTAGGTGCAGACCACATCAAGACCACAGCTTACCACCCAGCAGCAAATGGTGTAATCGAGAGATGGCATAGAGTTCTGAAACAGGCCTTGGAAGCTCATATGGACGAAAACTGGGTCGCTAAATTGCCAATTGTGTTACTAGGACTCAGATCGTACATAATTCCAGAATATCGCTCAACACCCGCTGAAATAGTCTATGGAGAATCAATCAAACTTCCCACCGACTTTTTCAACAGCACACAAGCTCATGATGTTCCACCACTTATATCTCAGCTGAAAGAAGACATAAGGAAACTTCGACCAGTACCTTTTAAACATCATACTGCAAAAAAGGTATTTGTCCATCCTAAGCTTATGGAAGCTCCTTTTGTTTTTGTTCGCATTGATATTCCGCGAAAAACTCTCGAACCAGTTTATGACGGCCCCTTTGAAGTGTTATCCCGAACTGACAAAGTCTTCAAAATCAAGAAATCACACGGAGAAGAGACAATTTCTGTTGACCGTCTTAAACCCGCATTCATTCTTTGTGATAACGAACAGACAACTTTCCAGCCTCAGAGACATCCTAGTGAAACTGAAAGTGACAGTGAAAGTCCAACACCTAGTGAAACTGAAAGTGACAATGAAAGTCCAACACCCAGTGAAACTGAAAGTGACAGTGAAGTTCCCGTTCCCGTTCAAACTACACGCCATGGACGTAGAGTTCGATTTCCACGAAGATACTTGAACTAATAGCGTTGCCACTGAGAGGGGAGTATGTGGCGGTGGTTCCGACCGCAGTGTTTCCGTCAACACTACTCTATGTTTCTCTTGACAGCTAAACGTTACGTTACGTTATTCGACAGCAAGCTGTCAAGAACTACTATATAAGAGACACCAGGGATCTCTCTCTCTCTCTCTCTCTCCTCGCTACCAACCGACATAGTGAAGATACGTCTCTCCACGCTCGGTCAGTTATCTGTTATGTGCTGTCTGTGATTGTTTTATAGTTAAATGTATAGTTTATTCAGTTAGTGAAATAATAAAGTATATTAAATGTTTACGTATGGATTTAATATCAACAAGTGCAATTAACATCCATAGTTATTTATGAGAAAGGCATTAGATAGTGTTTTGTTTCCCGCTCTGCCGCCCTATGTGACATTTCGAAACACTTGAATATATTTACACTTAATATTTCTGATAATTAATTTAATCAAGAGATCTGTTTACGATACCACTAATTCAATAAACATCTTTGTCTGTTATAACCCATCAGAACGTAAAATAAGACGTAACTTCTACATTTCCCTATAAATTTAATTAATGATGCTTTTGCTTTGTACACAGTCTATGTTTTCCAGCCTATATATAGAATACAAAGGAAACGTATCGTCAAGGAGAGTCCACGCCATGGAAACCATGAAAGCAATATTTGCTTTATAAGTCAATCAAAAAATAAAATTCTGTTTTTCGTCAATCTAACTTTCCATTGTTAGTGAATTTTCTGAGAAAAAAATCACTAATGGGGAGATCCCGACTTTTGAATTTTGAACAAATTTCTTCAAATGATCACGAACTAGGACCCCTAGAACCCACATCCGGGGTCAGTATATATATATATATATATATATATATATATATATATATATATATATATATATATATATATATATATATATATATATAAACTACGCGTCAATTGAAGTGGAACACCTTAAATTTTGGATGCTGTTTGATCGTTTGTATCTCAAAATCAAGTTCAAGGAATCTGCTCTAATCCTCACAGGTTGACAGATTGTTTTGGGGCTTCTGATTGGTAGACAATAACAAAATTTGCACTTACGTGCTACAAGATACAGGGTAGAATATAAGTAGATGTTTTTTCAGCAACATTTCAAACGATGGCCATTAGTCTACGAGGAGAGTTATATATATTTATGGTATGTAATTTAGAAATATACCTTGATACCTCGGGACGTTTTCGAGATTTTATTAATATCGCAGCCCACTACGTTTTTATAATCAATTTTGTATTTTAGGTCAAAGCCATCCTAAGTAAAAATGCAAACAAACCCCATTGGTCGATGAGGCGGATTATGTTCGCTTTTGGTATTCAGTGCCGAAGATTATCTCTATAACTCGGGACCTTCTCGAGTTTTGTTGATATCGCGTTCCACTGCGTTGCCGTCATCACTTTTGTCTTTGAGGTCAAATTAGACTCATAACGACAATGCTGTTTTCGTCAAACGCGCACCTCAATAGTGAAGGAGTTGGGTTAGGTGAATGTTCGTTATCCAGTTCAGAAGAACACCTGAATACCTCGGGACGTTTTCGAGATTTCATTAATATCGCAGCCCACTACGTTTATATCATAAACTTTTCTCTTTCTTTTTTTTTAAATTATTGGTCCACAGGGAATTTTACGCTGATTTTTGGTATTCCGTTCTGAAAAACATCTCTATACTTCGTGGCATTTTTGAGATTTTGTTGATACCGCATTCGACTACGTTGTTGTAAGCAAATTTGCCTCATTTTCATCAACAAAGAGACATGTCTACCATTCTGCTACTCCCCATTGGCTCTGCTGGTTGGCCCAGTTGCTGCCCTCAGTGCGGTGTATAGTTTTCAAGAATGAGCACGCCACTCGTCGTCTGGCTCTTAAATTTCTGGTATGGAGTCGTCTGAGTACTGTCGACTTCGAAGCTGCAATTCCTGTTCCTGCGTACTGTATCGCAATTCTGTTGTCCCGAGTTATTAAGGTGTTCCTCTGAATTGAATACCGAAAATTCACCTAACCCAACTCCTTGACTATTGAAGTGCACGTTTTACGAAAAAACCAATATGGTTAAGAGTTTAATTTGACCTCAAAGACAAAAGTGATGACAGCAACGTAGTGGAACGCGATACCAACAAAATCTTGAGATGGTCTCGAAGTATAGAGATAATTTTCAGCACTCAATATCAAAAGCGAACATAATCGTCTCTTCAACCAATGGGGTTTGCTTGCATTTTTACTTACGGTGGATTTGACCTAAAATCAAAGTTGATCATATAAACGGAGTGAGTTGCGATATTAATGAAACCTTGAAAAAACGCCGAAGTATTAAGGTGAGATACCGAAAATTCACCTAGCCCAACTCCTTGACTATTGAAGTGCGCGTAACAAGGTGGTTAAGAGTCTAATTAGACCTCAAAGACAAAAGTGATGACAGCAACGTAGTGGAACGCGATAGCAACAAAATCTCGAGACGGTCCCGAGTTATAGAAATAATCTTCGGCACTGAATACCAAAAGCGAACATAATCCGTCTCATCGACCAATGGGGTTTGTTTGCATTTTTACTTAGGGTGGCTTTGACCTAAAATACAAAATTGATTATAAAAACGTAGTGGGCTGCGATATTAATAAAATCTCGAAAACGTCCCGAGGTATCAACGTATATTTCTAAATTGCATACCAAAACTATATATAACTCTTCTCGTAGACTAATGACCATCGTTTGAAATGGTGCTGAAAAAACATCTACTTATATTCCACCCTGTATCTTGTAGCACGTTAGTGCAAATTTTGTTATTGTCTACCAATCAGAAGCCCCAAAACAATCTGTCAACTTGTGAGAATTAGAGCAGATTCGGTAAACTTGATTTTGAGATACAAACGATCAAACAGCATCCAAAATTTGAGGTGTTCCACTTCAATTGACGCGTAGTTTATATATATATATATATATATATATATATATATATATATATATATATATATATATGTATGTATGTATCACACCCATAACTCAAAAAATAATGGTCCGATTTTAATAAAATTTGGCATGTACCTTCCTTATGTAAATGGCTTTTTTTTAATTTTTTTTTTGTTCCCTCAGGGCTCGTCCGCGGCCTTGCCGCCCCGATAGCACCGCAACCCTTGGTTGATTGTGCATACCCCTAGTCTTACTCCACCCATTCCAAAATCACTGTGCCTTGAACTAGTCTGCACAGCGATTGGTAGGGTGAAGTTTTATATTGCTCTGTCTCCGGTCTAGAGTGACCGTAGATCAGTTGTCTTTTCCGGTCCAGAGCTATACACTCGCACAAGATGTGCTGGGCTGATTCCTCCCCCTCGCCGCAGAGTCTGCATGCGAGGTCCCCTTCGAACCGCCCCATTTTATGTAGGTGTTTCTTGACGGCCATGTGTCCCGTCAAGAGACCTGTTGTGTTTCTGAGCTGTCCTCTGCTAAGGTTTAGCAGCTCCACAGCTCTCTTTGAACTGGGTCCGTCAATTATTGACTTCCCATGTCTGAGCCCTGGACAGTCCGCCCAGTACACCTTGTGTTGGTTTCTGACCCAGGACTTAATGGCTCCCCTGGCAGTGCTCTTTGACACGCCCAGAGCCGGTTCTGGTCCCATAAATGGTTCTGCTGACCCCCTCTTTGCGAGACTGTCAGCTTCTTCATTGCCTCTGACCCCCGAGTGACCCGGCACCCAGATGAGGGTCACCTCATTCTGCCCAGCCAGGTCGCTCGTCTCGTCTCGGCACTCACTCACCAGCCAGGAATTTACCCGTGGGCTACTTAGTGCCTTAAGGGCTGCCTGGCTGTCTGTGGCTATGAGGATCCGCTTGTTGGTGTAGCCCCTCCTCTTGTTCTCCCGCACACAGTGCAGGATGGCGTACATCTCGGCCTGAAACACCGTTGCATGGGCTCCGAGGGAAATACTGTGACTTACCCTCGGTCCTTCCGAGTAAACACCTGCCCCCGTCCCACGCTCCCCGCCAGATCCGTCCGTGAACCAGACGAGCGCGTGCCGTGGTATGCCCGGTGTCTCCTCCCGCCATGCCCCGCGATCAGGGATTTCCACTGTGAAGTTGTTTTCCCTGCACATTCGCGGGCTCGCGAAGTCTGACCTCATTTCAAGCATGGGTTCCTTCACGATCTCCTGAATTTTGCAGTGGCCCCTGAAGCCTGGGTTGATCTTCAGTCTACCATTGCAGGCTAGTCTGTATAGTCCTAGCCTGGCCTCTCCCATAATAACGAAGTGTAGGGGGGGTAGATCCAGCAACACCTCCATGGCGGCTGTTGGGGTTGAAGACATGGCCCCTGTGATGCCTAGGCAAGCCATCCTTTGGATCTTGCCTAGTTTTTGTTTGGCACTGGATTGTGTCACCTTAGGCCACCAGACCAGTGCCGCATATGTTAACGATGGTCTGACCACCCTTGTGTACAGCCAGTGGGCCATACTAGGTCTTAGTCCCCACGTTTTTCCATATAGCCGCCTAGTGACGGCTAAGGTCATGACTGCCTTACGCAGTATTTTTCCAATGTGACCATTCCAGGTTAGCTTAGAGTCCAATACGACCCCAAGATATTTTACCTCCCTGGCCATTGGAACGCTCCTACCGTATAGAGTGAGAGTTCTGTGGCTTTCACACTTCCTCCTCCTCGTAAACGGCACGACGGTTGCTTTCTCGGGGCTCACCCCGAGCCCTTGATCAACCGTCCACCCTTCCACCACTTTCAGTGCAGTCTGCATACGCTCCCACACTGCGTGTGTGACCTTTCCTCGGACTATGATGACAATGTCGTCCGCATAGCCCTGTACCTCATACCCCCCTCCCGAGAGCCTCCCCAGCAGGCCGTCCACGACTAGACACCAGAGCAAGGGAGACAGAACGCTCCCCTGCGGACACCCCGCCGCGACCCCCGCCAGCAGAGTCCCTCCCGCGAGTGAGGTGAACACCGCCCTGTCCCTGAGCATGGAACCGATCCACCTGCAGCAGGTCTCCTCTATTCCACGCTCCCGGGCAGCTGCCAGAACCGATCCGAACGAGGTGTTGCTAAAGGCCCCCTCTATGTCTAGGAAGGCCCCCAGCGCCACCTCCTTGTTCTCCAGCGTATTCTCCAGTTTCAGCACCAGTTGGTGCAGTGCTGTTTCTGTTGAGAATCCTGCTCTGTATGCATATTGTCCGCAGTGTAGAGGATATGCTTCCAGTACACCGCCCCTAATGTGCCGGTCGAGCAGTTTTTCCACTGTTTTCAGCAAGAAGGACATGAGACTTATTGGCCTCAGGGACTTTGCCTGGTCTGTTGGACGCCCAGGTTTAGGAATAAATACAACCCTGGCCAGTCTCCATGCCCTCGGAATGTACCCCAGAGCCAGGCTGGCCCTCATAATGAGGGTAAGCACCGGCGCCAGTATATCTATCCCCTGTTGGAGCATGATGGGCATTATTCCATCAAATCCCGGCGATTTGTATGGCTTAAAGCTGTTAATGGCCCATCTGATTTTGCTCCAGGTAACCACCTCTTTAGCGACTGTCCAGTCTACTCTAGATGCCCGCCTATAAGGCGCCTCTATTTCTGAGTGTTCCCAGTCCGGAGGTGATTGGTTTATTATGTTACAGCCGGGGAAGTGCGTCTGGAGTAAAATTTCCATAGTTTCCTCCCCCGAGCTTGTAAAGCCTCCCGTGGGTGTTCTAAGGGAGCCTATGTTAGTCTGAGGGCCCTTAGACAGGATCTTGTGTAGTCGAGCACTCTCGGACGTGTTTTCCACTTCTTCGCAGTGCCTCCTCCACGACTCCTTCTTGGCGTCCCTCAGTCTTTTGTTATAGGTCGATAGGGCCTGTCTATATTCATCCCATGCTCCCGACCTTTTGGCCGCGTTAAACAGCTTACGAACCTGCGTCCTCCTTTGCCTGAGGTCCTCGTTCCACCATGGGACGTTCCTGGTGGACACCCTCATTTTCAGGGGGCAGTTGGCGTTATAGGCCGAGGTAATTGCGTCTCGCAATTGGACTGCTGCAATCTCGAGGTCTATTGAATCCCTTATGGCCCTCTCAACCCCCCGCAGTTCCACAGCTAGGTCTGCCCTGTAGGCTTCCCAGTCCGCCTTGCGGGGGTCCCGGTACCATACCGTTTCTCTTTCGACTTTGGCGATTTCAAACCGGATGTATCTGTGGTCTGAGCTACTCACTTCCCCAGACACAGCCCAGCTTTTAACAAAGTCACCCAGAAACTGGGTGGAAACTGTTAGGTCTAAAACTTCCTCACGCCGTGTTGTGACGAATGTCGGTTTATTACCTCTATTCAATATGTCTAAATTAAATTTCATAAAGAATTGTAAAAGTGCCTCACCCCTAGAGTTTGTGTCCGAGCTACCCCACAACTCATGGTGCGCATTCGCATCCATGCCGATGATGGTCTGCCATCCACCTGCTCTGCTACCCACCATCAGCTGCTCCAATTCGTTGGGTGGAGGAGGGTCCGTGCTGTCCCCTGGCAGATAGGCTGACGCGACAGTAATGTCCCTCAGCCCATCCGCTCCTCCACATCGGATTTTGATCGTTGCCAGGTCCCTGGAACAGAAATTCATTAGAGGGAGAAACTCTATCCCTTCCCTGACAAAAATGCAGGCCCTCGGATTCTCGCTGGACCTGCTGTAGATGAGCTTTCCATTAGCTCCGCCGAGTCCCTTGATCTCTCCTTTGTAGGAGTACGGTTCCTGGATGAGGGCCACATCCGTGTTCCTCAGAGCCATTAGTAGTCCGGCCGTGGCTGCCCTACTGTGTTGGAGGTTGACCTGAAGGAACCTAAGTCCCATTAACCCTTAATTGCTTCCCCAGTGGGCGGAAGCTAACCCTTCCCATGCCCCAGAATGCCTTGAAGGAGGTTCCTTCAAGGGCTCTGTAAGATGTCGGGTCGATCGAGAAGGCGAGCGTCTGTCCTTTCTCCTCTGCCTTCCTGCTTAGAACCGACCAGTGTTGCGTCCCCAGTTCAGGGTTCTGGATCTTAAGTCTGCTGATCACCGTCTCCTGCGGGACGGTGTCAGGGATCCGTACGAGGACCTTGCGTCTCTTTGGGAGTTCCTTGGGCTCGACGGCTGTCAAGTCCGCCCCCTCCCAAATCTGACCGAGGCCCCCGATCGTTTTCCGCAGCCAGTCCCGCGACTGCGGGCCGGCACAGGTTATCCAGAGGATGCCCCCCGTCAGGCGCGTCCGGTGGAACTGAGGCGGGCTCTCCCCTTCCTGAAGAGAGTCCACTGCAGCTACCACCGCAGCCTGGATCAGGTCCGCCTTCCCCTGGTCTAGCGTGACCTCAGGATGGCGTCTGTCAATCACCGCCATCCCGAGGCCCTCCGCAGCCTCCCTGTAAGAGCCAGTCTGCGCCGGTGTTCCGGCCTTAGTTCCTTTGGGAGGTCTGTCTGTAGTAGGCGTGCTAGAGCCAGAGCGCGGCGTCTTCCGACTCGCACTCTCCTCTTGCGCCTTTACAGGCACCCTGGCCCTTTTGGAACGTCTGTCTGTAGTGGGCGTGCTAGAGTTCGAGCGCGTCCTCTTCTGACCCGCACTCCCCTCTTGCGCCTTTACAGGTTTCTCGACCGTCCAGGTCCCGGCCGCCATTTTTTGCGCCCTCCGGAGCTTCTTTCTTTGCGCCCCGGAAAGACGCTTGGACTGCCGGGGCAGTCCCTCTACTCTAACAGTAGAGTCCTCACTGGTGGAGGGGCCCCCGGAGTCCGCGGAGCTCGCCGCCCTCCGGTGGGACCCAGCCTCCAGCTTGGGTGTCGGGGACAGGTCTCTGGCCGAAGCTACCCCCTGATCCCCCGTATCTACGCCGGTCGTGGGACCTCCAGAGTCCGCTGCCGCACCCTGGCTCGTCTCCGTTTCCGGGATAGACTCAAGGCTCAAGTCTGTAGCCGGAGCCACTCCTCGAGCCTCATTGGTTTTGGTTTTATATGTATTTATAATCTTCATGTTGTTCCCACGAGAATGGGGGAAATACTGTCCACACCATCAGAACCCCCTGTGTGGTGCAAGGCGGGTTACTCTGGAGGGTTGCCTGGTACTCCAGAGGTTCCGTTCACGACACCATCGCCCTGGTGCCATCCATCCATAGGCACGGGTCACGTGACACCGTAGATTGGGGGAGTTTAGTTCGACCTCCTTGTCTAGATCCGTCATGTTTAGTTATTAGCAGGGTCACCTCGTGCAGGATGCGGATTTTTACCGCGCATGACGGTCTTGGGGAAAGCTTCATCGGGAGTTTATGTTGTTATTTCCACTTCCTCAGCTTGCCCCCTGGAGTCCTTTGGCCCGCGACTCCTTAACCCCATGTAAATGGCTTGGATAAGTTCGTTAGCCAGGAACATCTAACTAGGGTTTCCGGGAATATTTTGGGTTTTCTTTCGGAAAAAAATGTATCTCAAAAAATAGAAAAGCTATGCTAACCAAATTTGGTACGTAGGTTTACGATATTAGAAGGAAACTATATACCAAAATTTATATTTTTATGATACAAGAAAAAAACAAGTTATAAAAAAATACTTGGTGCGAGATTATATAATAAACGATTTGAAGCATTTCTAAAGTCTAGGACTTATATGAACACATTCATTAATTGTAGCTGTCCTTACTTGGTGAAACCCTTTTATACTAAATACATATATCTTTGGCTTCAAAACTGTTTGGTTTCTTCTCTGTAACCGGTTTCGCCGTAAAACTTAATACTTTTCTAGATATCAAGTAAAAAATTAAATTCTCACTTTGATATATCTTTTGTATCTCCTTAATTTTGACTTTTGGACTGGAGTAAGTCTGTAATATTAGTTTTGGACCACTGTATAATCATCCGTACCCCGATGGAGTTTTACAGAATTTAGATTAATGTATTAAAATTTTCATATTTTTCAGCAAGTGAAGTAGATACAGTAATTTTAAATGATAAAATTTGTTTCTTGTATAATTTATATAAAATACAGTAGCCTGAAAGTGAAAACAAGGATTAAGTAAATAAAAGAAGCAAATAAAGCTCTAATGATGTGAACAGATGCAGACAACTCACATTCTGCATTTCATTGCTTGAGGGAGGACAAACAGCAAACAAAATGACCGTGGATTTGCTTTCCAAACATTATCAGACTTCAGACAAGGAAAAGGGAATAAACAAACTTAGATTATACTGAACACAAGCCTTGAGGGGTTGATGAAGTACGAACTGTTTTGTTTTAAATAAATAATTAACGTCGAAACACTCTGAAGCAAGCAACATGCAAGTCAAATTAATTTCAGATTTTACTGAAATTATAATATGTATACATATACTCGCACTTGATTAAACAAGCTTGTAATCTGTAACAATTACTAAGCAGGGTGATTTGCAAAAACTGAGCTCTGTTAGCATCTGTATTTTTCTTATATTAAATTTTAGACATGAAAAAATGAAATATGCTCTAACCCAATAGCTGTTGGAATTACAGGTTTAGTTAAATTTAAAAAAAGTCCAGACGCAGCAACTGCGTTATGCTAGCGAATTTTCATAGGTTATTATCAACAATTATTAACTCAATTTATCATTTACCTAAAAACTTAAATTTTAGTAGGTACTAAGTTTGATTAAAATGACATTATTTTCGGGGATACAAAAATCTTGCAAAATAAACTTTTTTGGAAAAACTAGTCCGAGGTCTCTCGAGACACCAAAGGAAACGCTTCACTAAACTATTTAGTGTAAATAATTTACTGTTTTTGGAATTGGATTGTTTCTTTAACACCAGGGAGCAGATTTGCATAATAAACCGTCCTTTATATGAAGAGAATATGGCTCTTTAACGTGCCCAATATAGCATAGTATACGGAACCGACGATTTTGCACCTCTTCCTAAGAGGGAAATATGCAGGTATTCAACTTGCCCAAATAAAATGCCACAACCTCGGTTGGGTTTAATTTTACGCTATGTATTGAAAAGTGAAATGATGCATCCATTGGGAATCGAACCCGTGGCCCTTGGCTTCAGAATGGCACATTCATTTCGTTTTCTGTATCCAAGACATCCTTTGTATATAAAAGTCTGGACGCACCAAGTGCAAATGTTTTTAATAACAAATATGTCTTTTTTTATAGAAAGCAGGCATGAAATTTGGTTACCAGTATAACCTATATAGTAAAAACAATGTACCATATTTCATCAAAATGGCTTTATTGTTTGAAAATGTACAAAAATTTTCCGATAATAAACTGAAAATGTTCCCGAAAAAACTAGTTCCTGGCCAACGAACGTTAGGTTAATAGCAAATTGAGCTATTGAAATTTGAAACTTTAATGAACATTCGCTACCATAACGCACTTACTGCGTCCAGTAAATTAAATTAGACCAATTAAATTGGTTGCAGAAAAGAATAAGCACTTGAGAAGCGACAGGAAAAGTATACGGCTGTATTAAGTATGGAACGGTTTCACTAAGTTAGGGCAATAACAAACAACCAGATGTGCTATTTAAATTGAATTAAGTCTCAAAAGTTTTCATCTCGTCTTAATTAAATTTGTCATACAAAAACTCGTTAAAAAATTCATCGGAATTACACAATCGGATCAGACAACGGTAAAATGTAATAAGACTAAAAAATTTTTTTTTAAAAGTGATGTCACTAACTGAGATTAGACCGCGTGTTATAGGAGTCAATTATTACATCCACACTGCTTCCTTCACCTCTAGGCCATTGTCGACATGACAGATCTATCTACTAACAAGTAGTGACTCTAGTATATTAATTTTCTAACGTCTTGATTATTTACACCATACAATTTCTGTTTAAAATTAATTTTTTCTCGTATTTTAACGAAATGACAGAAGATGACGACTAAGACACAGATCTAGGTGTTTGTTACTCATTTGGAACCGTGTTTTTAACTCACAAAGCGCTAATGCGCTAATGTGCGACTACCAGAATTATCAATTTTGACGTTTCAACTTTTTTTAATCAGAGGCTTGTAATTTCTTTGTCATTTAACCTAGAGATTTTGGTACAAAGGATACTCTTTATGACAGAAACAAGGCGTACCAAATTTGGTTACCATAGCTTTTTAATTTTAATATATATATATATATATATATATATATATATATATATATATATATATATATATATATATATATATATATATATATATATATATATATATATATATATATATATCACCGATAACTCAAAAAGTAATAGGATGATTTTGATAAAATTTGGCGAGTAAATTATTTTTGCAAGTGGCTTGGATAAGCTCGTTAGCCAGGAAAATCGGAAGAATTTTTCCGGGAAAACTTTAGGTTTTATTTTGGAAAAAATTCATATCTTCGGATATAACAAAGCTATGGCAACCAAATTTGGCAAGCTGGTTTATATTGTAAAAACCAAACTCTGCAATAAAATTTAAGTCTCTATGTCAAAACAAAAAAGTTATAGGCACTTAATGAAGCAATATTTTAGTGACACTAAAAGTCAGAGAAGGCCAATACCAAAATATTGTATGTATTAAAGAAAATCTATTGAATATTACAGACAACATTTATCTTTTCATGACGCAAAAACTTCAAAAGTACCAGTAAGAATACTTTGAAAATTTTATTATTTGTCTCCTGTAAACGCCAAACTGGAGATTTGAAACGTGACAATTAGTATAAGTATTGTGGTTTATAAATAGTAAATATTGCATAAAATGTATATTAGAGTGTTTTAGATTTATGCTCTCATTTGTTAAAATAGTTGCAAAATCTGCCTCTAAAGACCTTACATATTACAAATAAATAACTTAAATCCATTATCGGTTATCTACGTTTCATTTCAGAGTCTGATACAAGGTTACAGTATTGTAATTGTTAGATGCATGGGTGATGAGTAAAGGGACGCCGGTTCAAATCTCACGCTGACTGTATTTTCCTTTCAACTTTTCTTTTTACTTTTTTTCGTCTTTGATTCAATTTTAACGTTATCTGATCAGATTGTGTAATTTCAGTATTTTTTTAGCGACTTTTTGTTGAAAATGAAAGATATGCAGTTTTAAGACTTTTAATTCAAGTTTAATAGCAGCTGTTGTTGCCCTTAGTTGACAAAACCGTTCCACAGTTAACACAGAAATAGTGATTTGTGACATCAGAAGAGGTTGTTTTCTTCTCTACAAGCGGATTCAATTTTACTGCATCCACACGCAAAAGAATTGTCTCTGTGAAGCCACAGGAAAAGTATCTAGTTCTGTATTTATGTCAGATTTTGAATATTTTTTAATTTATTTAATTTATTTCTATTAGCTAATTTTCTTGTACAAAATGTTCTTTTAATAGCGAATTTTCTTATAAATGAATTTAATGAATTTACTTTGAATAAAGCATTTGTTCCGAATTTTGTATAAAAAATTATTCAATTGATTGAACAATTTTTAAACAAAATTCGTCGAAAATAAAGTTTTAATGGATTTTCGTGCAAACATATTATTTTATTTTCAATGTTAATTACAGATTAGGTATATAATTTAAATTTTATGTATTCTTTTAGCAAAATATTGTGTAAAAGATATTTAGCCAGTTCTCCTAGAAATTTCACACCACGAGGGCTTACAGCCTAAATACTATCGTACCGTGGGTGTCGACAAGGAGGAGAGAGGCAACTTGTTAATTCTGGACTTGAAGGTTTGGAGGTTCGGAGGAGAAGGAAAAACATGTGCCGGCAAGGAATTCCACAACTTGGAAGTCCTCGGGACAAAAGAGCGGGCATAACAAGATGTTCTATGTCTGGTGATCTGGACAGTAAAAGGGTGCATTCGCTCTGTTCCCCTGGTAGATCTGTTGGGGGCAGCAGGTGGGGGAACTATGGAGGAAAGCTCATCTGAGCAGTGCCCGTGCAGATATCTATAAAAGAGAGAGAGAGGTCACCAACGGCACGTCGGTGGGCAAGGGATGGCAGCCTTTGGGTGAGGGTAGGGTCACCGATGAGACGTATAGCTCTTTTCTGAATGGAATTCAGGATAGCGAGTGTAGAAGCGGCAGCAGCACCCCAGATGTGGGAGCAGTATTCAAGGTTTGGTCTTATTTGTTTCGTAGAACTCATTTTTTTGTAAAATGTTTTTGTTAAATTTTGGTAACTAATGATAGATGTTTAACAAGTTATTATAAAAAGAAGGTTTTTGGATTTTCTTAGAAAATTGTCAGCAAATTTTCAAGAATTATAGTTGTGTCGTCGAAAAAGTTTGTGTGGAAAATTATATTTTGATAGGTGGGTAAATAACTTGAAATGGTTCTTTGGCCAGGAAAATCGGGCCAGTTTTTTTTAAATTTATTTAATTTATTTTTATTGGCGAATTTTCTTATAAATGAGTTTAATGAATTGTCTTTGAAAACATTTGTTGAGAATTTTTGTATGAAAAATTATTTAACTGATTGAAGATTTTTTAAACGAAATTCGTCGAAAATGAGGTTTTAATGGAATTCGTGCAAACAAATTATTTTATTTTCAATTTTAATTACAGATTAGGTATATAATTTGAATTTTATGGATTCTTTTAGCAAAATTTTGTGTAAAAAATATTTAGCCAAATTTGATGCCTGTTTTCATTAAAAAAAGACAGATTTGCAATTAAAAACATTTTGGTGAAAAGTCACTACCATAACGCACTTGCTGCGTCCAGACTTTTATTTCTAAATTTAAAAGTTTGCACTCATTTGAAGAAATCTTTTTAAAATTTAAAACTCGCGGTCTCCTCATTCACAAATTTTTTCTGCGAAAATTAGCTAAAAATTATAGACCGTTAAACCATTCATAAACTTAAGTAAAACTACTGCCAAAGCATCAGCGAAAGTGTCTATTTGAAATGAATTTTCTGGAAATATTTTAGTAAAATGAAGGACAACGACGGTTGAAGCTAACATCTAAGGGTTTGCAAAACACTCTCTTGCGACATTTTCTTTACATAACCCGTATTGCTTTCAGATTCTTTACCTAAATGTTGCCAATTTTGACGTTTCAAATCGCGACTTTGACATTTTGTGGAAAACCCCTATTTTTTAAATGCTTATAACAGACCTAAATTGTGGTACATAGTTCAATCTTTATAATACAAACACGCTTACCAAACTTGTTTGCCCTTACTTTGTTATTTCCGAAGATAT
The DNA here is from genome assembly GCA_964006375.1 of Tillus elongatus. Lineage (NCBI taxonomy): Eukaryota > Metazoa > Arthropoda > Insecta > Coleoptera > Cleridae > Tillus > Tillus elongatus. The sequence goes on along the minus strand of OZ023269.1, from coordinate 110,142,132 downwards.
AATTTGTTTTTGAAAGAAAACACAAAATTTTCCAAGAAAACCTTGGCAGATTTTCCTGGCTAACGAACTTATCCAAGCTACTTGCAAAAGGAAGATACGGGGTTCTAGGGGGCCTAGTTCGCGCTCATTTGAAGAAATGTTTTCAAAATTCAAATGTCGGGATCACCTCTTTGGGGATTTTTTTAAAGAAAATTCACTAATACCTAGGACCTACTGATGATATTGTATGGACATTGTTATGTGACACATGTATAAATATATAAGGTTTCTTAATGATACATCTATTTGCGTTTTAAAATCTACTCGTTTTTAAATCAGATCAATTGATTTATCTGATTGATAATTTAAATCCACCAATATGGGGCACCATCATACTATGCTTTAAATGGATGTTTACTGGCATTTAAACGAAGCGTTTCCAAGTAGGAAACAAGTGCGTTATGGTAGTGAATTTTCATAGACATGATCTGACACTAAACATGTTTTTCATTAAATGCTTATAACTTTTTTTCTAGTAACAGAGATATAAATTTTGGTATATCGTTCACTTTTTATAACATAAACCTCCGAACCAAATTTATTATAGCTTTATTTTCTTAGATAAAAAAAAATCCGAAAGTAACCCAAAATTTTCCTGGAAAACCTGGTCCGATTTTTCTGGCTGGCGAATTTATCCAAGCCACTTACAAAAAAGTTCGGGGCGCAGCAAGTGCGCTATGGTTGTGAATTATCATTAAATGCTTCAAATTTGAATAACTTAATTTTCTATAAACTTAGAAAGTTGAATTTTGGTATGTACTAAGGTCTTTCCGAAGGCAACATATCCATCAAATTTCATTTAAATGACTTTGTAATTTTCGGAGAAAAAATTTTTTTCAAAAGAAAACAACATTTTCCCGGAAAACCTTGTACGATTTTCTTGGCTAACGAAATCATCCAAACTATTAATAAAAGAAAGGTACTTGCCGAGTTTCATCCAAATCGGGTAATTACTTTTTGAGTTATCGGTTGGATATATATATATATATATATATATATATATATATATATATATATATATATATATATCTACATAAACATATCAAAATTGAAACTGAACCCGGATATGAATTCTATGGGTCCTAGTTCACACCCATTTAAAAAAAATGCAAGGCCTCACCATGGATACCTCTCTACTAGTGAATTTTTTTAAATAAAAATGCACTAAAAAAGGTACTTCCATATTTTATCAAAATCGATGCGACTGACCCCGGATATGGGTTCTAGGGGCCCTAGTTCGCGTTCATTTCAAGAAATTTTTTCTAAACTCCAAAGCCAGGATCTTCTCCAGCGTAATTTTTTTTACGAAAATTCACTAAAAGTAGGAACAATTTGTGGCCACTGACAACCATGAATGTTTTCCATTATATATATATATATATATATATATATATATATATATATATATATATATATATATATATATATATATATATATATATATATATATATATATATATATATATATATATATATATATAAACATATAAAATTGAAACTGAACCCAGATATGAGTTCTAGGGGTCTAGTTCACACTCATTAAAAAAAAATCTAAACTCAAAAGCCAGGATCTTCTCAGGCGTATTTTTTTTACGATAATTCACTAAAAGTAGGAACAATTTGTGGCCACTGACAAGCCTGAATGTTTTCCATTATATTTATACATATAAAAATAGGTACACAAAAAGCAGGTAACTTATTTATCAGGAGGATATATGGAACACAGCACGAATAAAGAGAAATATTAGTGAAAATTCACAAAATTAAAGAGGCGAAGAGAAATAAATTGTATACATTTTAAGCAAGCTTTTATCTTATTTTTTTTAAATTCAGCATACATGGTACACCCTTACAATTATCTTTCAGTAATAAATATTTAATTTAGGAAATATAAAGTGCTTTGTTTAATGAATTATTCAGATAGTTTACACAAAAATCAAACTAATGCTCTAAATGAGTGGGTACCAAAGTGACACACAAATTTTCTTTGCGGTATTTCCAATACAAAAGATATAAATTAATGGAATTTTTGTTACCTACATAATAATACTTAATGTCTTAAATGATCTGTCTACTGAGAAGTTTTCTGGTGTGTAAGTTACCTATAAAAATATAGGTATTTTTTTGCAAATTCTGGCTATCGATACATCTCTATTAGTGAATTTTTGGTAATAAAAATTCACTAAAAAGTAAGCACACCGAACATGAAGTAAACAAGATTAATATCTACAATAGATGAAAAAGTTAGGTACTTACCAATTCTCTAAATACCGGAGATCTCTGCTCCATCTCTAACCACTTTCGAAACCAGGTAAAATGTCACGTACACAAATTAACATACTTTTTTGAGAACTAAACTAAAACACAACACAATATCCACAAAAATAATTATTAAACTGTCAAAACTTGGATACCAAGACATAGCTTTTGTTTTCATATTTTACCCGCCAACGCATACTTGATTCTTACAATATGACATAACAGAGTCGCCACACTAAACAAACAAATATTTTACTTTAGGACAGTTTTAGTGTCAAGGGCCAATATAATATAGTTTTCCCTGAGATTGATCATAAGATCGCTAAATTACATCCAAAGTGCATGTTTATTATTGTTTTGTATTTTGTATGAGAATAAATGATGAAACCAACTTTCAAACAAGTAATCTGTATTTTATATGTTACCCGCCAAAACATATTTGAATCCTACAATACGATAACACTGTTGCCAATGTAAATAAATTCAATTTGATTTCATAATTCATTTACATCAAATGTCAACCTTTGTGAAATATATTCATATAAACGATTTTTCGTAGGCAACTCATATTAATTTTTTGTCCTTATTAGGTGGCTTCAGTCTAATATGTAGTACCTATGTTATATAAATTTATTTCGTACTCCATATGAAAATTTAAATTCAAGGGTTGAGAACTTCATACGTTTTGCTATTAGTTCACTAACTTGCCTTTAGAGTGGGTGCTGTACTAGCATGTTTCATCATTTAGAACCTTGAATATTCTTCCGTTGACAGCGTTGTCAGATTGTAAATAATTTCCTTTCACTTTTTATGACGTCACAAAAAAATTACTGTTTCAGGTTGCTAAATAGATAACTTTATTAAACAATTGCAAAATACAAATGATTAATTTGAATGGTTACTATTTCATTTATTATAATTTAAACTTAATTATGATTTAAAAATCAATGTTTAAAATGTAATTCAATAACTGCTAAGTTATTGAAAAACGCTCATCCTACAGCGCCTCAAATCCACCCAGCAATCAAATTTTTTTTTCAACAACACACCACGAGGGCTTACAGCCTAAATACTATCGTACCGTGGGTGTCGACAAGGAGGAAGGAGGAAACTTGTTAATTCTGGATTTGAAGGTTTGGAGGTTCGGGGGAGAAGGAAAAACATGTGCCGGCAAGGAATTCCACAACTTGGAAGTACTCGGGACAAAAGAGCGGGCATAACAAGATGTTCTATGTCTGGTGACAGTAAAAGGGTGCATTCGCTCTGTTCCCCTGGTAGATCTGTTGGGGGCAGCAGGTGGAGGAACTATGGAAGAAAGCTCCTCTGAGCAGTGCCCGTGCAGATATCTATAAAAGAGAGAGAGAGAGAGAGAGAGAGAGAGAGAGAGAGAGGTCACCAACGGCACGTCGGTAGGCAAGGAAAGGCAGCCTTTAGGTGAGGGTAGGGTCACCGATGAGACGTATAGCTCTCTTCTGAATGGAGTCCAGGATAGCGAGTTTAGAAGCGGCAGCAGCACCCAAGATGTGGGAGCAGTATTCGAGGTTTGGCCTCATTTGTGATAGAGATTAGCTGGTGAAAAGTATTTGCGAGCCCGGAAGAGGAAACCTAATTTTGTAGCAGCCGCTTCTGCAATTGATGTGACATGTTGGTACCAACTGAGATTTCGATCCACAGAAATGCCAACAAGTGAAGAGGACTCATTACTTTGAATAACTTGGTTGTTCATTGTGATGGGTCTAGGGCTGGTGTATCTCTTATGAGAAAAAAAGCAAGACTGATTTGGTGGGGTTGAATTGTACAAAATTTCTACTTCCCCAGTCTAATATTTTTTGGAGATCCACGGAGACAGAACCCTCCATGAGTCTGCGATCCTCATCTAATTGGGCTAAAGAGACAGGCTTAGAATATTGTATATTTGAGTGGACCGCGCTGTCGTCCGCGATACTGTGAACTGGGCTGGATGTGCTAGAGAGGAGGTGATTGATGTGGAGAAGAAACAAAGTAGGGGCTGAAGCTGAACCTTGAGGAACTACTGCATTAACTGGATACAGTTTAGAGGAATGGCCATCCACGACAACAGAAATGCTTCGGTTGGAGAGTCAATTTGCTGTCCAGGTACAGAGTTTTGGTTGTAGGTCATAGGCCGGTAGTTTATTAAGCAGCGCTGCATGCCAGACCTGGTCGAATGCTTTGGATATGTCTAGAGCGACAATCTGAGAATCACCGTGTAGTTCCATAGACTTGTTCCAAGAATGGGTGACAAAAGAAAGGAGGTCGGCAGTTGATCTGAGCTAACGGAATCAATACTGCCTGTCGCGGATTAGACTGTTTTTCAAGAAATTTTAGTAATTCGGTGTTTATATACTTTTTCATCTCTTTAGAGACGACTGAAAGGAGAGAAGTAGGCCTGTAGGTGCTAGGAAGCGCTTTGGATCCTTTCTTGGGGACTGGTTGTACTCGAGCAGTTTTCCAGTTACTAGGGAATATGCCTCTATTGTAAGATGTCTGAAACAGACGAGTCAGGACAGGAGCAAGTTCTGGTGCGCATTTTTTGAGAACAATTACTGGGATCTCGTCAAGGCCAAATGCTTTCTTGGTATTAAGAGAAGAGAGCATATTTCGTACCTTTTTAGTTTTGAAAATTATATCCGTCATTTTATGCGCGACATTGGGGACTGTTGCTGGTTGAACATTTGGAGGTGGGTTGAGAGTAGAATTGCCGGCGAACAACGAGGCAAAAAGTTCAGCCTTGCCCAGGGCGGTAGAAACAATTTCATCCCCTGAGACAAGAGGTGGGAATGTGCTCTTGCAAAAATTATTCCCTATAGATTTTGCAAGAGTCCAGCTGAAGCTTAAGAGGACTTTGTTTTTTATGTAGTTATTAAACGAGCTTTTTGCCTCAGAAAGAATGCGGACATAGTGGTTTCTTGCGTTGTTAAATGCTTGACGATTTTCTTGACTGGGATTGTGTAGAAGCATTTTGTGAGCTCCAGGCTCCAGGCCTATTAGCCTGGAGGAAATGGTGGACAGAGTTCAGGTTAGAATTTAGGCCACATATATTCGAGAAGGATATGTTAAATCTTGATGCTGGCGCCCCCTGTACACCCCTCTCCCGGAGATCCGAATGGAAAGGTATTTTGCCTCCGGAATCTTTTGTACAAGAAGGAGCCATCATCATTTTTGCTTATAAGGGAAACCGACTTATACACCAGAGCCGTAAACGTCCGTTGGGACTTCACCGGCCCCTTGATGTATGGGGTGGTACCTCCTCGGGTGTGAAAAAATCCTTTACTATCACGTAAAGGAAAATTCGACTACCACCTGCTTGACTCCGATTAGTCGCCTCGTATGAGAGGCAGGAGTTACCATGGGCCTATTCTTTAAGTTAGTCCCCGGACCACAGGGGACGATATATATCACCAACTGTTTTGTTTATGTAACCTGTCATAATATGGTAAGGTTAGGTTAGGTTTGAATGTGAATGGGCCATAACGGACCCTCCACTGCCATAATATACTGCAGACCATTTTGCGAACACCAGGCTGACACCTGAGACACACACACACATTAGCTGCAGCACCAAGCTCTTCAAAACTTTTCCCTGAGATTGCAGCAGTGGTGTCATCTGCGTACAAAGTTAAGTGGTATTGTTGAAGATCATAAACAATATCATTAAGAAAAATTGTAAACAAACCAGGGCCTAATATGCTGCCTTGCGGCACGCCGCTCGAAACAGCTGAAAATCCAGACATATAGTTCTTACCTGCCTGTCGTATCCTGACAGCCTGACTTCTCCCAGACAGGTAGCTTTTTAGCCATAAATTGCATTTCCTCTTATGCCATAATACTCCAGTTTTTTCAATAAAAGGGAATGATTGACCGCATCAAACGCTTTCGAAATGTCAAAGAACAGCCCGGCGGATTTGGACCCACTGTTTATGTAATCCAAGACTGTCAGGTAAGTGCTAAGCACGGCATCCTGAGTTGACAGCTGCCTACGAAAGCCAAATTGGCACGGAGACAGTAAATTGTATCTCTCCAAAAACGACCAGAGTCTTAGCAGAAATGCCTTCTCAAAGATCTTAGAAAAAACTGAAAGCAGCGCAATCGCCCTGTAGTTGTCCATAAGGCGTGGCTCTCCCTTTTTAAAGAGAGAGACGACAATGGCTGGCTTCAGACGCTCAGGAAAACAACCGATTTCAAATGACACATTTATAAGGTAAGTTAGTGGAGCCACCACAAGATGAGCAACCCTGCCAAGAAGACTACATGGTATTTTATCTATTCCTGATGAATTTTTAACTGAAATTAATTTTATAATCTCTAATACATCGTCCTCTGAGACAGGATATAAAAACATAGAATAGGGATTAGAGCTATTTTTCTCTGCACAATTTATGTCACAGTTTTTTGTCAGATACTTAACAGAGTCGACAAAGTGCGCATTGAGACTGTCAGCAATCATATTAGGATCTGTCAGAACGACTCCGTCACCTGACAGAATACTCAGATTTGCCGCCTTGCTGTTCATCCTCCCCACGATGACATTTTCTTTAATTGCTTCCCACATAGCTTTATTTCGGTTTTAAGCCTTAGAGATTTTATTTTCATAGTATTTTTTCTTGGCGTCTTTTAACCTAGCACCGTGCTGTTTCTTTAGACTATTATACAATTCATTACACCGCGGAGCCGTAACTGTATCCAGTAGAAGTGGAAAATTACGAAGCAAACAGCCCTCTCTTACAAGTTCCGCTGATATCCATGGTTTAGAAGCAATCTTGCTGGGCATGGATCTTTTTCTGGCAACCGGAAACGCAATCTGAAACAAGGCATCAAACTCAGAGAAAAAAACATCAAATTTTTTTGCCGCCACTGGCTCCCGATATACCAGGTCCCAGGATGCACTATTCAAAAGATACACAAAATGGGATATATTCTTCTGACTGAATGACCTTTTATACACATATTCAACAGGAGTCTGATCAATACCCGGGATACTATATGATAATAACTGTGTTATGATCTCCTATTATATTTGTCAATGTTTCAGTCTCAATTACAATTACCCTTTATTTTTATAAATTTTTCTTAGGTATTTGTTTCTTTATTACTTGTGTATCATGTAACCTTTGCATGGTTGATCCAACTGTTGGGGGTATTTATTAAATACAAGATTAAAGAAAGTTGAAATTACTATTAAAATTGCTTTTTGTTTACTGTCTAATATCTTTACTTTAACCACTTCCAATTTTGATTAAAAGTCAGAATGCATATTAAAACATTTTATTGGACAATACCATATTTAAGTTTAAAAATAACAAGTGTCTTCACATTTATTTGGCTAGGAGTAACAATATTAAATACACATAACACTTATTTTGTATTTATAAACTTTCGTGAAATGATAAAAACTAATGTACTCAAAGGAAAAGTATTGAAAACGACAAAAAAAAAAAAAACAACTATCAAATAAGAAACAACATTACATAAAACTATCATACTCACAGATCTTGTACTAACATAACTAAAAAAGTAAATTAAGTAAATAATTTGACATCTCAGTAATAAACCAGAAGATAATTTCACACCAAACAAAGAAGAATTAATCCAATTTAGCAGTTTTAATTCTTTGTTCAGTTTCTAGTTCTACCATAACATCTTCATTAAGTTTTTTAGCTAAGAAGTACAATTCAGCTAATGCAACAAGCAGGCCACAAATAATTCCAAGTAACAAGCGGAATCCAAAGTCTAAGTTTCCGATGAAAACTTCAATTCCAGTAAATCCAAAGAAAAAACCAGCCAGGACAGTGATGATGAACTGCAGAATTGCTATAATTTGCTTGTTCATCTCTTTTACTGCAAACAACAAACATAACAAAATATAATAATAATAATAATATATTTTATATATTCAATACTTTCTAATACAATTATCTTATAAGACATGGCCCAGTTCATGATTGCAATTAATTTAAATATTGTAATTTAAGTTGCTTAAACATTATTGTAGCAGTCTGTGAACCCATGTTCCTTCCGAACCGAACTATGAACGAACTCAAGCAAATATGTTGCTTCGACTTTGAACCTCGGATATAGTACGTCTTAAAACTTCAAAATCGAACATCGAACTAATCAAAATTCTTCAGTGTTCATATATCAATTCCTTAAATACAAAATTTCGGTATATTGTAGCATACAATATTTGGTACATAGAAGATATCTATTATTTTTGTGAGAAGCAAGGGTCAGACAAAATCTGCAGGCTGATGGGTGAAAATACCTTCCCGTGCTGATGCTAGTTGTGAAGATGGGTTAACATTGAATCAAAAACACAAAAAGGTATATTGAAAACTTTTTAGACTTCTAATTCTATAGCTAAGCTCAATTATACAGTGCTTTCGAAAAGTAACGAATAAATTCATTAATTCTGATATTGAGAGTTTCTCGAAAAAATCCTCTGACAGGTCGATTTTGTTTTAAACAAAGACACTTTTTGACATATGACCCATATTTGTGACGTCATCGTTGTTCGAGATATGACGTCACCGGCAATTTTTTTAAATGGCAACCCCCAATTTTGACCAGGATTACATTAGGGTGAGTATGTAGGTTAGACAAAAAAAATGAAGAAAAACGATTTTAAATTACAAAATACTAAATTTAATAATAATAATTATGTCAAAAATCAACTAAATTTTATGTTCAAATTGTGCACCGTTGGCTGCCTGACAGTAGCCAAGAAGATTAATAAATCCTTTTTTTGAACGTTGTCAGTAACCTCAGGAGGTATACGATGTATCTCTTGACGAATTCTTGCTTTTAGATCTTTTAAATTGTCCAGTCTATTACCGTATACCTTGCTTTTTAAGTATCCCCCCACAAGAAGTAATCTAGGGGTGTCAAATCTGGCGATCTAGTTGGCCACTCAATCGGCCTCCTTCTCCCTATCCATCGATTCGGGAACACCACATCTAAGTAAGCAAGGACAGGTGTTGCATGATGGGGAGGTGCACCATCGTGTTCAAGAAAATGTCATTTCTCGAAAGATCGCGTTCCTCTATACCTGGATATAAAGTTATTAGTTCAGGAATAAGGTCGTCGTGAAGAAAATCCAAATAGTTTGCACCAGTAAGGTCAAAGAAATGGGGACCCAGAATTCTTCCGTCGACTATGCCGCACCACACATTAACTTTCTGAGTACGTTGAGTGTGTTACTCCATCATCCATCGCAGATTCTCGCTAGCCCAATAACGGCAGTTTTGCCTATTGACATGGCCGTTCAAAACAAACGTATCCTCCTCAAAAAAACGTAGGCTTTTTACGAAATTATTATCATTAGTGCATAGTTCTTGCATTTGCTAGCAGAATTGATTTCGCCGATCAAAGTCGTCTTCAGATAGCTCATGAACAACGCATACCTTATAAAGATGATAGTTTGATTTTTTCATAATTTTGTGAACTCTGGACGCTGCCATATTGAAATCAGAAGCCAATTGGTTAAGTGTTGAGTGATGATTTTCCTGTATTGCCAACACAATTAAGTTGATCTTATTCTGATTCTAAAGGTCTTCCAGATTTAGGAAAATCACAAACATGCCCAAAGTTACGGTATTTAGACTCAATATTGTTTACCATGCTTTGGCTAATGGGATGCCGATCAGGATAAGTTTCATTGAACAATTCAACAACTTCTTTGGGGTGTGCATTCTGTCTCCAAATCGGATCATGCAGAGAATTTCAATTCGTTCTCGTTCAGTTAATTCAACCCTTCTTTTATAAAATGAAAAAAGTCACTACTCAATAAACACTTCACACACAATGCTTTAGCCAAACAAAAGATAAGAACTAAAGAAATAACTTTAAAAACCGAAAAAACTATTTACCAAAGTACAATATCAAGTGTTTATCTGACAGCAATAAAAAAACCATTCCTGATCTCCTAGGCTAGTATCAGGCAACCATAATTTTTGACGATGTGTATGTAGAATGACACGCTCTTTCAAATGGCGTGGTCGAAATTGGGGGTTGTCATTTAAAAAAATTGTCGGTGACGACATATCTCGAACAACGATGACATCACAAATATGGATCGTATGTCAAAAAGTGTCTTTGTTTAAAACAACGACGTGTCAGAGGATTTTTTCGAAAAACACTCAATTTCAGAAATAATAAATTTATTCGTTACTTTTCTAAAGCACTGTATATAATTTTTGTGGTTTGGTATTAGCTAAGGAGTTTTAACAGTCTTTTAGATTGAGGGGGTTAAAGTTGAATATGATAGGTACAGAATAAGTACACGTGAAGAACCCAAATCACCATAACAAATTCCAAAAAACCTGAGGATCGTTTCACGCTAACTTTATTTTTCTCCCACAGGGCTCGTCCGCGGCTTTGCCGCGCCGATAGCTTATTGTGCATGCCGTTAGTCTTTTTACTCCACCCATTCCAGAATCATTGTGCTTTGAACTAGTCTGCACAGAGACTGGTAGGGTGAAGTTTTATAATGCTCTGCGCAGAGTCTGCATGCGAGGTCCCCCTCGAACCGCCCCATTTTATGCAGGTGTTTCTTGACGGCCATGTGTCCCGTCAAGAGACCTGTTATGTTTTTGAGGGTTAAAAATAAATATGCCTGATATTTCCTCAGAAGCAAAGTGCAAATTGGTATGATTGCGAAATGTATATAGATTATGGCGAATTGTAGGATTATGCATAGAACATTGTTTCAAGTGGTCATTTTAAGTCTTAGGTATATTTTATTAATTTTTTTATTTCAACAACACACCACGAGGGCTTACAGCCTAAATACTATCGTACCGTGGCTGTCGACAAGGAGGAAAGGGGCAACTTGTTAATTCTGGAGGTTCGGAGAAGAAAAAACATGTGCCGGCAAGGAGTTCCACAACTTGGAAGTCCTCGGGACAAAAGAGCGGGCATAACAAGATGTTCTATGTCTGGTGACCTGGACAGTAAATGGGTGCATTCACTCTGTTCGCCTGGTAGATCTGTTGCGGGCAGCAGGTGGAGGAACTATGGAAGAAAGCTGCTCTAAGCAGTGCCGTGCAAATATCTATTAATGAGAGAGAGGTCACCAACGGCACGTCGTTGGGGGATGGCAGCCTTTGGGTGAGGGTAGGGTCACCGATTAGACATATAGCTCTCTTCTGAACGGAGTCCAGGATAGCGAGTGTAGAAGCGGCAACGGCACCTCAGATTTGGGAGCAGTATTCAAGGTTTGGCCTTATTTGTGAAGTATATAAGGTATAGAGATTAGCTGGTGAAAACTATTTGCGGGCCCGAAAGAGGAAACCTAATTTCTTTGCAACTGTTTCTGCAATTAATGTGACATGTTGGTGGCAATTGAGATTTCGATCCACAGAAATGCCAACAAGTGAAAAGGACTCATTACTTTGAATAACTTGGTTGTTCATTGTGATGGGTCTAGAGCTGGTGTATCTCTTATGAGATAGAAAGCAACACTGAGATTTGGTGGAGTTGAATTGTACAAGATTTCTACTTCCACAGTCTAATATTTTTTGGAGATCCACAGAGACAGAGCCCTCCATGAATCTGCGATCCTCATCTAATTGGGCTAAAGGGACAGGCTTAGAATATTGTATATTTGAGTGGAGGGTGCTGTCATCCGCGTAACTGTGAACTGAGTTGGATGTGCTAGAGAGGAGGCCATTGATGTGGAGAAGAAACAAAGTAGGGGCTAAAGCTGAACCTTGAGGGACTCCTGCATTAATTGGATACAGTTTAGAGGAATGGCCATCCACGACAACAGAAACGCTCCGGTTGGAGAGGAAATTTGCTGTCCAGGTACAGTTTTGGTGGTAGGCCATAGGTCGGAGGTTTATTAAGCAGCGCTGCGTGCCAGACCTGGTCAAATGCTTTGGATATGTCTAGAGTGACAATCTGGGATTCACCGTGTAGGTGTAGGTGTAGGAAAGGAGGTCGGCAGTTGATCTGCGCTGACGGAATCCATACTGCCTGTTGTGGATTACACTGTGTTTTTTAAGAAATTTTAGTAATTCGGTGTTTATATACTAGGCCTCTAGTTGCCAGGGAGCGCTTTGGATCCTTTCTTGGGGACGGGTTGTACGCGAGCAGTTTTCCAGTTACTAGGGAATATGCCTGTATTGTAAGATGTCTGAAACAGACGAGTCAGGATAGGAGCAAGTTCTGGTGTGCATTTTTTGAGAACAATTGCTGAAATCTCGTTAAGGACAGAGGCTTTCCTGGGGTTAAGAGAAGAGAGCATCTCATATGCGACATGTGGTCCATTATAAAAATTCATTCTGATAGACGAAAGTGACAGTTAAAAATTACAAAGTTTGAATGGCGCCATAAACATCTACAATCAAACTTTAATATAGTTTCCAAAAACGACACGGTCTGTGAGGTACGTTTTCTTTGACCATTTTTGGTAGCGAACGTGTTGATGTACTTTTAGCTACAAAAAATAACAAAGAGACTGCTGACATCTTTAAGGCTATTAGTTGATCTTCAAAAATAAAAAATACCAATCATGCCTTATAACCGGTTTAAACTGTTAAGTTTTTTATCTAAATAAATGTAGAAAATATAAAAATAGTCGCCTTACACTGATAAGAAATGGTATCCTGTGGATATCTGTTCCTTGACCCGCTAATTTTCTGGGTCATTTTCATATATTCCTTATTGCTAAATTCGTTTTTGTATTGCTGACACCGTTTTTCTAATTCCTGGCTTCTAGGGATTAGATTATTCTTGGGTAAAATAATTTCAGAACCTTCGAACAATTCATGGAAGTAAACTTTTCCTTCTTCTTCATCTGTTATATATTTGTAAAGCCAATGTAAGTCTTTTAACGTCAGCAGTTTGCCATCTTTATATGTATCAATAGGTTTAGGTTTAATTTGTTTATCTGGAACGTTTGCAAACTCTAAATGGTTAATGAACTCTATGTCTTCATCGGTTAAATGACGAACAGATAAAACAGATATTTCGTTAGGTGCTTCATCAACTTTATTCTTAAAAACAATGCTACTAATTCCAGCTGGCATAGTTCCCCTAACCTTCACATTGTTTTTAATGTAAGAATAAAGCTTTTTGGAAGGCTTTACCTTGAGTGTTGGGTTTGAGATCACTCCTATATTCATCGTACACACTTAGTAACTGACAAGAGTCAACTCCTTCTCTAATTTCTGGTAATACTGCCTTAATTCTTCTTCTTTAAGTTCAAAGGTATTATTGATTTCAGAATATTCTGAGGTTACTTTGTCCATATAATTATTCCACTCTGCTTTTCTCACTTCTCTATTATGTATTAAAATAGGATCCACCTGGAATTTAAAATGTAAATTTGAGTTAGTTTTTATTTTTGCAACAATATAAATATTTTTATGTAAAATGAGTTGTATGTCGACTTAATAACAATAATATCATCATGAAGTACATTTAACAAAAAATGACAAAATAACTACAAACTAGTGCTGGAGACGAAAACCGGTTAACCAATCAACCAGTCATAATTTAATGCAAAAACTGTGGTTATGGATAAGGAAAAACCGGTTGTATGTGTGTGGGATTTACTACTGGCAACAATTAGATTTTAATATTTTATTTTATTCCTATCATTAATTTATAATATATGGCAACAGCGCTCACCAATTACTTAGGGGAAGCCGAGGGTGGTAAAGACGAAAGCTCGAGAGTAGCATAGGAGAGACACGTAACAGAGCCGAAAGATGAAAGTATTATCTGCTGGCCTCAATAATGATAGCAAATGTATTGTTATTTAAGACGTTGCATGTGTGTGTTTTGTTTCTTTAACGTGGGCCTATTTCCGCGACTATGGCCAATCACCGACGCCAGGGAGCAGTTTCACCTCACTATTCTGGAAATTCTGCCGAACCCCTGTCTTTCTGTAAGGAGGGTGGGAATCTTTAACGTGCCCAACATCGCATGGACCAGTGTCCGACGGCTTTACGCCTCCTCCGAAGGGCGGAACGTGCAGACATTCAACTTGCTCAAATACAATGCCAGAACCTCGGTTGATGTTAATGTTACAGTTTGTACTGAAAAAGTGAAAGGAGTACCCTGGGATCGAACCCAGTACCCTTCGGTTCAGAGGCACATGTTCTTACCCCTGAACCACTGAGGTTCTATTTAAGACGTTCTTTTGTATATAAATATAATATTTGTTTCGTCATAGTGAAATTAACAAATAGGTGTAAATAAATAGGTGAATATAGTTTGTGTTAAAGTTGAAACCACCCAGTGTTTTGTTATTTGAGCCAACTCTACATATTTTTTCGGGACTCATCCGGGATAAACTAGACAACAAAGCCAAGCCGACAAAGACTGTACGTGCGCTTTAAAGTTTGGTTAGGCGATTCAACGATTCTCAAGCAAGAAATTTGGCATACGTGAGTTTACGTTTGGTGGAGTATTTATTGAATTTTCAAGACCATAAAAACACCATTAGTAAGGACGCTTGTTTGTTTTGCGTCCTGAAGTTACAACAGATGTTTCAAAACGGCAAAATAGAGAAGAGAGAGTGCATTTCTGTATCTGTAATTTAGATAGCTAGCCGGATAGCCGACGGTCTTTACAAATTTACAGATGTTAAATTCCTAAGAATTCCAACCGATAATTCTTGACTAGCACACTGCTTCCTGTTGCATCAAGTGTACTAGATGTCCAGTGTTGCCAATTTGAGACAATCTTTATAAGTTCTCTTCTATAAATTTAGAAAACTGACTTTTTTCTAAACAATATAATTGCAGACGTGTTTATTAAGAAATGTTTTGATTTTGTATTATTGTTGATTTTAACTGGTCCCTTTTTTTTAATTGTAGAAGTAATTGATTTAATATTTTATTGTATGCATTAAAATAATTGTTTTGTGGGTGTATAACATTTTATTTCAGCTTTTTGATGTTTGTTTTATTTTGTAAATTGACGCGAACGGAAAATACGACAAAAGATATCTTAGGGTACTAGACGAGTTCTAGCTTGATAATTTTATCTTTGTTTAGACTAAATTAATTATTTAATTCAATTATAATTTCTTTAGACGAGACGAAAGACCTAGTAAATAAGCTAATTTAGATTTATTTGAAGCTTAGAAATAACAGTTTTAATTGAGCTTTATTTAAAAATAACACCTTTTGTGTTCGTGATGGTTTTTCTTTTGATAGGGAAAGATAATGACTTTAGAAGTTAGTTAAGTGGGATATAATGTAGCTAATGATAGTCTCAGGGCCGCGGTATAAGAAGAGACTTAAAGCAGTTCAGTGGATTTTCCTTTGATGTTTCTTCAGCAGAATTTCACGAGAAGATAGAAGACGTAAAATCTAAGCTGGAATTAGTCGACATGGTAGCAGTGTGTCACATTTTAGACATACATTATTCAGGAAATGAGGTTGAAAGCGTGACGAGAATCTGCACGTAGCTGACAGACGTTAGAGTGCAGGAAAATGAGGTCAATAACATAGCGGAGGAAGGCACTGATAATGAGGAGGATGATGAACTTATTTCTATACCAGAGTCAGCTGAGGTTTTGATAACACAAAGACATTGTCGAAAGGAAAGGGTTGGCTCATTTTCATTAACTTTCCGAGATGTAGAAGATTCAATTCTCCAGTTTAGTGGACATGACGACTATCCAAGAAAGAGATGGATAGAAGAGTTTGAGGAGATGGCCAAAGTTACTGGTGGGAACGAGCTCCAAAAATAATTTTTTGCCAAAATGTCATTATGCGGTATGGCTAAATTATATATTCGTGCTTAGAAAGGAGTAACCAGTTGGGCAAAACAGAAACAACTAATGAAAGAAGAGTTTCAAGTTAAAGTGAGTAGTGCTCACATACACAGGATGCTTATATTTCGTAAGATGAAAAATGAAGAATCGTTGTCAGAGTATGCGTTAGTAATGCGCAAAATTGGAGCTCGTGCAAATATAGAGGCTGATGTTATAATTCAATACATCATTGATGGCATTCCAGATGATTCTTCAAATAAAGTTATCCTATATGGTGCACGTTCTTTGAGCGATTTTAAAGATAAGGTGAAGATGTACGAGAGGATAGTTTCAAAGCTATCGGCTACAACATCTAAGGGAAGCAATCTAGAACATAAGGTATTTAAGAAGAATTTTGAAGTGAACAGAGGAAGTTCGATGGACAAATCCGTCCAGAAAACCAAGCTGACATGTTTTAATTGTGGAGAGAAAAATCACATGTCGATGCAGTGTCCATCCAGAGAGAAAGGAATCAAGTGTTTCAGTTGTAATGAATTTGGACATATTGCTACGGTCTGTTCAAAGAAAATTACAAAAGACGAAACAATACCAGTAGCACACGTGAGAACAATCAGAACAATGGTTTCATCACTGTTTACTCAAGTCAAGCTGAAAGTAGATAATGTTACTATTGATGCTTTGTTTGACACCGGCAGCAATATGAGGGTCAATCAAGGACATTCATCTTGTGCCCAGTTTGCCACACAGTACGGGAATTGGGGGCAATAAGGTCCAGACTCTTGGTTTATTTAGAAAGAGTGTCACAGGTTGATCTGACTTTTCACATTTTGCCGATGGAGGTAGGTTTTAAGGTGGTCCTAGGCACTAATGTTCTTTCTCAAGTACAAGCCATTATAAACGAATATGGACGTATATTGCATAAGAAAGTCAACTTTCTTATGAGAATGAGCATAGCTGAGACCGGCAAAAATGTTGTGACAGAACAAGATAAAGACCAAAAAATCCAAGACGACAGTAAAGATGGTGGAAAATTACAAACCAGAAAAGACAGAATATACAGATGATGTAATGAAGGTCATATTGAAAGACGAGAAAAAAAAATTCCCCGGCAACTGGCAATACCAGAAAACAAGGAGGTATTGGAGCGACAACGTATGATGCAGGCAACTTTTGGAAATCCAAGAAGAGCAATCACAGACCAAGCTGGAGCCTGTAATGCTCACGATTGCCAGAACAAGAATATTCAACAAAGTGACACAACAAAAGGATTTCCAAGGGGTAATGCACATGTGGAAAATATGGTCCAGACGAGTACCCTACACAGATTATCATGTGAAGATCCTGAAAATTGGTACAAACATACCAGCCGTGCACAGCTGGCCAGAAATTCGACGGTCGGCAGAAGTACCAACTATGCACCTTTCCAACTTATTTTTGGAACCCAGATGCGAAACAGGGAAAACCTGGATGTTCTGCAAGCACTTGAAGAAACGGGCCAATAATTGTTTGATAAAGAGACGGAAGAGTGTAAAAAAGATGAGAGGGGAAGTAAAGATCGCAGAGATGGGAAGCATGACAAGCAAAACACTGACAAAATGAAGAAGGGGATCAAACTGTACACGAAACACAGAAAAAGACAAAAGGCCTGATGAAGGAAGAACAAAATGGGAAAAAGAAAGTCTACTTTCTTCATTAAATAGAAAGCCATGGAAATATGATAGTGATTCATCCGGGTCGGATGAAGTGTAGGATGACCGAGTTCTGGGATTTACTATTGGTAACAATTAAATTTTAATTTTTATTTTATTCCTATCATTAGTTTATATGTATATGGCAACAGCGCCCACCAATCACTTACGGGAAACTGAGGATGGTAAAGAGGAAAGCTCGAGAGTAGCATAGGGAAGACATGTAATAGAAAGACGAAAGTATTATCTGCTGGCCTCAATAACGATAGCAAATGTATTGTTATTTAAGAGGTTCTTTTGTATATAAATATAATAATTGTTTAGTCATAGTAAAGTTAAGAAATAGGTGTAAATAAATAGGGAAATATAGCTTGTGTTAAAGTTGAAACCAACCAGTGTTTGTTATTTGAGCCAACTCTACATATATACACATTTATAAATATATTTTTAAAAAAATAGTGTTTTTGATTATTGTTATTCTCTAGACTCTATATGTTTTATTGCTAGTCTAAATATAATCTAAATGTCACGGAGACCGTGTTGGCATATCCATAACAGTGGTTGTAGTTTTGAATTATAACTGGCCGATGGTTTTCTTTTCAACTTACAAGTCTAAATGACTTACCAGTCAACCGGTTTTTAAGAATGATTATATAATAGCCTAAATGACTAGTCGACCAGCTTTTCCTTATCCATAACTGCAGTTTTCGCATCAAATGATGACTGCTTGATTGGTTAACCGGTTTTCGTCTCCAGCACTAGTTTGTAATTATTTTGACATTTTTCTGTTAAATATACTGCGTGTTATTGGTGGCCTAAGGCACTTCGTGGTATCGTGAGGGTCAAACTGGCTCATCTACAGAGACAAGCTTGTCTGATGATAACGGGAGCGATAAGCACCGCATCATCAGCCACTCTGGAGGTCCTCCTTAATATTCCACCTCCTCACATATGGTGGGAGAGGGTGGCGAGGTGGACAACGTACAGACTAAAACAAACGGCCGACAGTATGCCGAAGGAAATCAGTCTGGGAGGGTCCGGACTCCTCGATGATATTGAGGGTCACAGGATTCTGGGAATGGTCTCAGACTTGATGCCTACAAATATCAGTAGAGATCTGTCTTTCAAGACTGTCCTCCCGGAAAGGGAGGAGAGCTCGATTACGGGGCCTCAAGCTGCCTACTCCCCAAATCTCGGCGCAGATCGTCTGTGAGGTCTCAGTGTGTTCAACCCTAGATCTCTCTGAGGCGACAAAAACACTTCACATCGGTGCATCCTGGATTTAATGCCTAAATTTTGAGAAACTGGATCGGTTGCAAACAGAAAGCATCAAGGTGAGCAGGTCGTACATAATGAGGGTAATCAGGCAGGCTCCTGTGTCACCTTGCAATGGAACCAAATTTGAAATTCGACTGTCGACAGAAGTACCAACTATGCACCTTTCCGACTTATGTTTGGAACCCAGATGCGAGAGAGGGAAAACCTAGATATTCTCTGCAAGATTTTAAAGAAAAATTGGACATAAAAATTATACCAAATAGAAAAATGGTTATTAATATCAATGACTTAATTTACTGTAAAAAAAAATATGGAAACCAAAAGTATTTTTTGGGCATATAAAGAGATTTGCAATTTAAGTAAAGTATTCTATACGTGACCACCAAAAATTTAAAAATGTTATTATGAAAAGTCTGGACGCAGCAAGTGCGTTATGGTAGTGAATTTTCAAAGAATATTTTTTATAACTTTTTTTTCTTTTAACATAGAAATATAAATTTTGGCATCTAGTTTCCTTGTAATATCGTAAACTTACACACCAAACTTGGTTACCATTAAAAAACTTCTAGAGCTAAACAGATCACTGAGAACTCTGGTCGGCCTGTATACAGGACACTGTCGCTTGCCTCCCCACATGCACCGCATTGGTCGTGATCAAGAGACTGAGTACTGGCTGTGTGTGGAGAGTGACAACACAGCAGAAGACGTGCTATGTTTCTGTCCGGCTGTGGACAGGACAAGACACCTGCTCTCTGGCAAGACACAGCTTGCACCAGCAAATCTGGGTCAACTTTCGCCCACAAAAATTGTCGAGCTCTGTAGGAGGCTGTATTTGTTGGGTGAAATATAAGACAATTAGGCGTGAGTCACAATAGACCTTAAGGTCGCAATGTAGGGACCGTTATGGCCCACTCACAATATAACCTAACCTAGTATTTTTAAGTCCTGCTTCTTAAACTTCTCAGGGAACAATATACAGGTTGTCAAGTATATCTAGAAACATGAAAATGATTGGTTGAATGCACATAAAACACACAGCTACCACCGGTCTTTATCACTGTTTAATTTACGATTGAGTGAAGAAAAATTCAGAATTATCAGTTTATCCTGCAAGTAGGTGGTGTGATGCAGTTTTTTTTTAAATAATTATGGAATTTAAATTACACAACTAAATGTAATTTGTAGTTAATATGTTATCAGTAAACAACTAATTTGCAGTTTATTTATTGTCTTTTGTATCATTTATTTATTTTTATCCTTAGTTCAAAGTTCTTAACTTTTGCATGCGAAAGTATTTAGAAGCATGCAATCCACCCTTTTTCCTCCAAATGCTGTCTTGCACTTTGTTGTGCACAGCAAGTGATATTCACATGAATCTTACTAGACTTTACAAGCTGTACTTGCATCAAAGGGATAAAATGAAGTAGGTAATGGTGACCATCACTATTCAATTGCAAGGTATTTCTTTCAATTAGTAATACCTAGATATTGTAATTAAGTACATATGTTTACAACACTACAGACAAAGCACAAATCATAAAATGTTATCCATGCATAAGGTTGCATCACTACTTGAGATAAAGCTAATGTAAACAGTTAACAAATAACTGAGGAAACAAACATGATTTTCTTCTCTTTTTGTATGTGGCAGTTTACTCTTTCATTCATATAATCATAATCCAAATTACAAAGCATGGAACATTTACAGTATTTATAAGAATTTTTAGGCAGACAAGTTATGGTCTTGGTAGATTCTTCTCTGCTCTTACAGGTACACAAAAAGGGTTAAAAAGATATGTCAAAATAAACAGTCTTGCAAAAAAAACAGCACAACAAAATGTTATTACCTCTTTGTATGTATCTTCTAACTTTAAAATTTTGTTGCAGGACAGCAATGCATTGTCTAGGTCTTCAACGCAATCAGGTAAAGTCTTATTTATGACTTGTTTCACACGCTCCGTTTGTGTACACTTAATTTCTGTTATGTTTTCAATTATCTTAAATAAGTTATCGACTTCTTGGTCACCTCTCTCTTGCTGGAAATAGTTGAAAATTAACAATATTGACACATTTTTACCTCATAACCACAAAAATGATACCTCAAATTCTCTAAGGACATAACTAATCTCCCCATTTAAGAAGCCTCGATGATCAAATACCCTGCTCCATAATTTACTAACACCTAAAATTATTGAGATAAGTTACAATTACTCAAAATATTTATTTACACAGCACCTTCGATTATAGAAGCAATTGACATTTTGCATCTTGCATCTCGAACCCAAATTCAATATGAAGTGTCAAAAATCACGTGATACGTGATACTAGATCATGGGATTATGGGATCACATGATGCCAAATTTCCTGTTGATACTCTAATAAAAGTCATGTCTTATTCAACCAACTCACTGTTACAGGTAATATTGCGATAGCTGCTAGCTAGGGGCGTCAACTTTTTAATTCAGAGAATATATATTATTATAACAGATGACATTTTGTATTACAAAATCAATCCCGTGCATAAAAAACTACTGGTCTCCGGTGTGGTGTATAAATGATTTGGTGTGAAATTTACACTGCACACTGTGTTTTATTATTTAAAAATCATTTGTAACACTTTTGAATGATAATTGTGGGTAAAATATTGGAAATACGAATAAATTGTGAGAATACTTTTTGATACAAAATTAGATTTTCCATCAAAAAGGTGCTTATAAGTTTTATGGTATCTCCCATCGTTTGGATATTATTTTTAATTCAAAAGTCATAAGAAAAATTTTTGGAGTTATCAAATACAAAAATATTTTGCAGCCTATTTTTTACTTTTACCAAATTCAGTTTAATTTAAACCCTAAACGTGATTTTTCTCCTTTTATTTGACAGAAAAAATTTAGTACATGGAAGACATCACAGTATATCAACGCTTTTAGGTATTTAGTGGTATGAAGCAAAATATAATAAAATTAATTATTGAAAAATTATAGGGTAAATTTCCCGTGAGGGAGAGGGGGTCCCACCACATCTCACCAAACCAAGGGGAGGGAGGGGTCCGCATTTTTTTAAAAACACTTCAAGTAATTAATAAACGTCCCCCTACGTAATAGGCATTTGTCAAAAATTAACTTGTAACTGAATAAGGCATGTAAATAAAAGTACCAGCCTTAAAAACGTTTTAAGAATTGTGAGAAAATGTTTGCTGGTCATCGCTTGTTGGTCTAAAAATCTAATAATCTAATTCAGAATGAAATAAAAATATATTGGGTTTTTTAAACATTTAAATTAAATTTACTAGTAAATGTTGGTTAAATAAGGGCATTATCAAAATCTCTTAATCTATGTATATACAGATTCTAAGTGATAGCCAATACTTGATCAAAATATACTGACTTTCCAAAAAATGCACACCCAGTAAGAGACCAATGACTACCCTGTTTTACCTCTGATAAGAAACGGTAACCATATGGACAAAACATTTTAACACATGTACTCATTTGAAATGTTGTTTTATCAAAAAATGATGTCTATAAATTTGCGGTTCCTTCAGTTTGAAGCAATATTTCGTAGCGATTTGTGCTCAATTGATCAAGTGATTAAGTCATTACGCCTAGGCGCCATTTACGAAACAATTACAATCATTTAAATGAATTGGAAAGCAGGCGCATTATTGGTATGCGGGAAGCCGGTTTCTCAATCAGACAAATTTCCGACCGCATAGGACGCAGTGTGTCAACTGTGTTACAGTATTGGGCCAGGTGGTCTGAAGAACGAATCCATAATCGTCGTCCTGAATCTGGATGACCTGGAGCAGCCTCAGCACGGGAAGATTGTCATTTACGGCTTTACAAAACAGGGTTTCCACAACACGGTTGATTGGGAGTCTCTATGGCAATGATATATCGCAGAATACGCGTTTTTGGGCTTCGTGCGTCTCCCACTGGTGTAACGGCAGATCAAATTGATATGGTAAATGGAGTCGTGTTGTCGTGATTCTGTCTTTGGGTCCACGATGGTCACAGAAGAGTAAGACGATTACCCGGAGAACGCAGAAATTTAGAATTTGCTGTTAAACGGCATACGGCCCTTATACGAGGAGTAATGGTATGGGGTACGATAACAAACGGTAGCAGGTCACCTCTAGTTTTAATTGACAGAAATTTGAATTCAAATGATTACATACGAAACGTACTGCAGCCTGTTGCACTGCCATGCCTACTAGGGTTAATTGTTAATTCAACCCGTTTTTTTAACAAGATAATGCACGTACTTACACAGTAAGTACGTAAGACGGACCGAGGGTAAGTCATAGTATTTCCCTCGGAGCCCATGCAACGGTGTTTCAGGCCGAGATGTACGCCATCCTGCACTGTGTGCGGGAGAACAAGAGGAGGGGCTACACCAACAAGCGGATCCTCATAGCCACAGACAGCCAGGCAGCCCTTAAGGCACTAAGTAGCCCACGGGTAAATTCCTGGCTGGTGAGTGAGTGCCGAGACGAGACGAGCGACCTGGCTGGGCAGAATGAGGTGACCCTCATCTGGGTGCCGGGTCACTCGGGGGTCAAAGGCAATGAAGAAGCTGACAGTCTCGCGAAGAGAGGGTCAGCAGAACCATTTATGGGACCAGAACCGGCTCTGGGGGTGTCAAAGAGCACTGCCAGGGGAGCCATTAAGTCCTGGGTCAGAAACCAACACAAGGTGTACTGGGCGGACTGTCCAGGGCTCAGACATGGAAAGTCAATAATTGACGGACCCAGTTCAAAGAGAGCTCTGGAGCTGCTAAACCTTAGTAGAGGACAGCTCAGAAACACAACAGGTCTCTTGACGGGACACATGGCCGTCAAGAAACACCTGCATAAAATGGGGCGGTTCGAAGGGGACCTCGCATGCAGACTCTGCGGCGAGGGGGAGGAATCAGCCCAGCACATCTTGTGTGAGTGTATAGCTCTGGACCGGAAAAGACAACTGATCTACGGTCACTCTAGACCGGAGACAGAGCAATATAAAACTTCACCCTACCAATCGCTGTGCAGACTAGTTCAAGGCACAGTGATTTTGGAATGGGTGGAGTAAGACTAAGGGTATGCACAATCAACCAAGGGTTGCGGTGCTATCGGGGCGGCAAGGCCGCGGACGAGCCCTGAGGGAACAAAAAAAAAAGCGTTACTACGGCATGCACAATAAACCAAAGGTTGCAGTGCTATCAGGGCGTCAAGGCCGCGGACGAGCCCTGACGGAAAGAAAGGGTTACTACAAGGTTCTGACCCTGCTTCCATAACCTTCTCGGTACACAAAAGGAAGGTACATGCCAAATGTTATCAAAATCGGCCCATTATTTTTGGAGTTATCGGTGTGATACATTCATATATTCATATATATATATATATATATATATATATATATATATATATATATATATATATATATATATATATATATATATATATATATATATATATATATATATATATATATATATATATATATATATAAACATATAAAAACTGAAACTGACCCCGGATATGGGTTCTACGGGTCCTAGTTCGCGCTCAGTTGAAAGAAAAATTTTTTGCAGTCTCACCATCAATACCTCTCTATCAGTGATTAAAAAAAATCACCAAAAATAGGGTCCCAGCTATTTTAAAATTCAGACAAAGTAATGTTTACCCTGGCCAAATAAGAAGAACTCGACAGGTCTTGTATGTTTATTTTACAATTTTACGAAAAGTCTGTTATAAAAATATTCTGATAAAATAAATTTCTTTACAACAAACGGATTATGTTACACTTGGCAGCATTGCCCACCATTTCCTTCGTTGCGTTGCGTTATGTACAGCGCAGCGTACTACTAATACTACGGACAGCCTCAGCGGTTAGCAGCGGGGCAAAAATAAATTAACGAATCCCCGAATCTCCAATAAAATACGCCATAATAGTGTTGTTATGGTAGCGGTAAATGTTTTTAAAAGGTGCATTGGATTTTGTCGACACATTATTTAAATGCATTTACTGGTGACTCATATAATTAATATTTATACTTGGTAAACATAATAAAACATTCAGAAGCCTCTCTAAATTCAAATTTAAACGGAATGAATAAACATCATTGGTTATAAATGAAAATACACCAGATTGTATTCATGAGAGAGTGATGTTCTACATGAAATGTTGGTAAAAGTGTTTTCTACTAAAAGTCCTAAAAAGTGATCAACAATCTCAGTTTTTTAGAAACAACGAATGTAATGTCAGTAAAATGTGAAAACTAAAATTAATTTTTTCAACAAACGGAGTTATAAACTGTTTTGATGGATTATTAGTGAGTAATGTGCTGTGTTTGTGCAAAAATCAAGAGAAAATGTTGAAGTGAAAACTGATGCTAATTTGACGTATTTGTGATTACAATACATCATGCCCACTTTAATTAGTGTTTCTGAATTTGTTGATGAAACCAGAGATGATTACAATTCGCCAATTACGTCCACCTTTGTTTCTCGTATGCAGCAATGTAGAAATACAATTACAACATACGAGGAGGTTGGTAAAATCATTACATCAATCAATAGACTTTCCCTTTTACTCGCGACACTTATAATTTATATTTAAATATTGCAGTGATTTTCTTTTCAATATCAGCTTTTCGAACATTCTCTTTCATTAGTGAAATTATTATCTAAATGCGAGAAAATAATTATCGATTTCACATTTTTATATTCGGCGATTGGAATATCAGTTTAATTTTGGCTGACACTCAAAAAAATAGTGTTTACATATTTGTATGTCTATATTTTTAGATTCAAGTGCACGTACACCTTATGAATTGATAAAAGTGGGAAATTTTCTACAGGATATGCTGATATAACTCCTACATAATATTGATAAATATCAGCATTTCCACACAAAATTAAATTACTTGACCTATTTAAACTTTTGTGTTTATTGCACAAATAATTATATTATATTAAGACCTATGTAATTCACATATTGTGAAATAGGCTAATGTGAAATGCACAAGCTATATAAATTTATAATGGTAATTAAATATTTAATGTTTGGTGATTTAGAATGTCATAAACATGATTTATTACAAAAATAGTTTATCAAAATAATTATAGTGTTAAAAAAAGATTTCCAGTGCTTTAATATAGTTGAGACCATTATATCTGCATACTATGATTGTTGCTAATAATATTATTTGGTACTAATAATAGAGTGATTTATGCATGACACCTTAAATAAACATTACAGTATGGTAAACAATAGATGAATTGTTTCTGTACTAGGCAAACAATAACATGTTTTATAGTCTTTTGTTTGGGTATTTAATTACAGCATTGATTAAGATTATTTCATTAATTCATATTACTCTTGAAGTTTAATTTAAAGGTAATCCTGTGTTGAGGACATCTCTCTAGTAAACAAACAATTCGGGTGAAATCGGAACGTGAAGTGGACGCTGGAGGATGTGCACTGTTGCCAGATGAGTATTAGTAAGGGTCATTTTAAATATAGAAGGAAATCAAGGGGTGAACAAATGTTTTTATAATGTAAATAAATTATAATATGGCATCATCTACATAAATCGATATTTGACATATTTTGCGAAAAGCACTAGGAAAACGGAAATGTAAAAAGATATTTTTCAGCCATGGTGGTGCAGGGGAAAAATGTGGGCCTCTGGACCCAAGGGTACTGGGTTCAATCCCAGATTTCCCCTCTTCTCCCTTTTTAAGTACATCAGTAACATCAACAGAGGTTGTGCCATTGTGATTGAGCAAGGTCATCTGCACGTTCCCCCCTTACCAGGAGCATAAAGCCATCGGTCCCGTGCCCATGCGATGTTGGGCACGCTAAAGACCCAAATTTCCCTGACAGTGAGGTGAATGAATCACACTTTAGTAAAGTTAATGAAGCAATTTCCGCTGTGAATTGCCGATGATAAATACAACTCTGTATGCTAATAGCAAACGGTATCCAATTTATTATTTCGAAAAGTCGCAATGTTTCATGGTAATTTAGCAATTTCTACTGACAACTGTTGATGATTAACATAACCGAGAAAATGGCTCAAAATAAGCTTTCCTTCGAAATGTTTGTTTATATTTTAGTTTCCAACCTTAAATGAGTGTGAAAAGTCACTGAAGCAATTTCCGTTGCGAATTGCCGATGATAAATACAACTCAGTATGCTAATAGCAGACGGTATCCAATATATTATTTTAAAAACTCGCAATGTTTCATGGTAATGAAGCAATTTCGACAACTGTCGATGATAAACAAACCATAAACATACCATCTGCTATTAGCATACAGAGTTGTATTTATCATCGGCAATTCGCAACGGAAATTGCTTCACTGACTTTACTAAAGTGTGATTCATTCACCTCACTGTCCGGGAAATTTGGGTCTTTAACGTGTCCAACATCGCATGGGCACGGGACTGACGGCTTTACGCCCCCTGCGAAGGGCGGAGGCGGAACATGCAGATGACCTTGCTCGATCAAAATGGCACAACCTCTGTTGATGTTACTGATGTACTTAAAAAGGAAGGAGAGGGGAAATCTGGGATGGAACCCAGTACCCTTGGGTCCAGAGGTCCACGTTTTTCCCCTTGGACCACCATGGCTGAAAAATATCTTTTTGCATTTCCGTTTTCCTACTGCTTTCCGCAAAATATGTCAAATATCGATTTATGTAGATGACGCTATATTATAATTAATTTACATTATAAAAACATTTGTTCACCCCTTGATTTCCTTCTATATTTAAAATGACACTTGGTAATACTCATCTGGCAACAGTACACATTGTCCAGCCTCCACTTCTGCGTTCCGATTCCACCCGAATTGTTTGCTTACTACAGAGGTGTCTTCAACACAGGATTACCAATTTAAATGTTTTATTTCCTGTTTTTTAAAATCTTTAGTCTGGTAGTAGTTCAAAATAGAGAATTTCAAGTTTGTGTAAATTATAAAATTTTGTAAAAGATAAGAAATAATAAAAATGGTTGAACTTTACTGCATTTAAGATGTGTTAAATTAATAAATAAATGTTAAGCTGTTTTGTCATTTATTTCAAGTAATGCTGTTTTAAATATGTAACTTATTTACTTAACATCTTTCCGCTAAATTAACATCAACCATAAAAGCTTGCTAAAAATTAGTGTATAGTTGGTGGTATGGTTTTTTTTTTAACATGATTATGCGTAATCACTAAAATATAAAATATGATACAGTTATTGCATGACAATAGGTTATAGTGAATATTCACCATTAAACAGTTAAATCCTGCTGTTTAAACCAATAAAATTATGCATCTCGAGCAGGCATAATTTTGTGCTTTGATGATGAATCAACTCATGCCTTGTTGCCAGACTTATTATTTAATATACAATCAGAGTTGAAAATTAAAAAACGCGGGAACGGTCGGCTTAACCGCAACTACATATTAACGTGATTATAATATAATATGGCCTAAAAACAGTTGTACATACCTTAATAAAGTAAAACAGTGTGGTATATTTCGTTTTTAATAACCTTTCAATGATAAACGCAATTAAAACGTTTCGATTTGCAACAAAAACGTATATTTTTGTAGCTGAGGTTATGACTGTTGATTCGTTGACATGATAGGCGTTGTTGTCAGTTTCGAAGCTATTTACTTGATACTGCGGGGATTTCAGGTCAGGTCAAGGTCAGGTTAGGCAGGCCGATAGAGCAGTGAGCACTGTCCGGCAGTGCATTCATTCAATGTGGCAACGCTGCTGAAAATTGACAGTTCGCAACGTGAAATTGGTGCATTTTTTTGAATTTCATTTCTCAATTATTCTGTTATTTCTGGTTTTTCCGGATTATAAATCTACGTTACGTACTCTTTCTTGTGGTTTTGTGCCATTTTGCTAGATTCCAGTTGTGGTTAAGTCGACCATCCCCAACGCAACAGGTCAGGTGGTTTTATGTTACAGTGACAAATGTACTTTTATTATGATTTTTATCTAGGCCAGCAAGTTTGTAAAGAACACAAAGCTTAAGTTTTACCATCAGCTTTACTTAATACCTGTATAAAATACTATAAGGCTGCTGAATTCCATGTGAACACGATGATCGACTTTATATTTAGTACATTAATAATAATTAAAACTTGCTTAATCCGTCACAATGTCGTGAAATCACATACACAGGTTATATTCACAGCGAATAAAAATCATGTTCACAGTTATACCATTAATATATATATATATATATATATATATATATATATATATATATATATATATATATATATATATATATATATATATATATATATATATCAATTCACGACTTAGCTCATCTCTGGTTTATTGTGCTTTTTAGGCTTTCTCTTACGTTTTTTGGTCGGGTCAAGTCAGGAGTTTCATGTCGTTCAGGTCTGCTTCATAAACAACAAGAAAGATGTTGTGCTTCAAACCCTCAAACAAGCTGCAGGACCTAGAGCAAATAGGCGTGCTGGAGGGGAACCTCATTGTTAAGAGAAAGTGTTGATGCAAAATGTGAAAAAGCTGTTTCTAGAAATCCACCTAAATGTTTTCTTTTTCAATTTTGTCTTTACATTCCCTTCCCCGTCCAGCACCCTTATTTACTCCCAGTCCAGCAACTGTGGAGGGGATTCCACTGTGAACTTGCAATTTACCTCCCGGACAGTTTTGGATACATTGACTGCTGATAGATAAAGTTTGGCGTCTTACATGCACATTGACACTATTTTTACCTTTTGCTTCCTTGTCTTTGCCAAGTTATTTATATTTAAACTGCTTCCTGGTGCAGTAAGTTAAAAATTATTTTATATGATTTTCTTATTTTTTTCGCTTGCTATGTCATATGCTACTTTCCCCGGTACCTCTCCCCTCCTCTGCAGTTACCTATCACTATCTATTTCTCCGATTACATTCCGTCTTATGTTTGACTGGTGGGGTGGGAGATGGTGCGCTACTTCGTCATGGGGGTTTTCCTTCCCCTCCTACATGCCTACAACCACACTCAATACATAAACCACATAAAAATTTCTTCGGAACAACCTTCAAGAAAGTTACAGGATATGTGGCGAATGTGGGGGTAGACAGGGTTTAAAGGAGGTAGGTATGGCTGCAAAATGTGAAAAGGGCAGCTTTTATAGGTCCAACTAAGCTGTTTTTTTCGCATTTTCCACTAATATTTTCTTTTATCTTCCTCCCCAGCACCCCTATTCACTCCTGGTCCCGTAACTTTCTTGGGGGTCGTTTGCAAGAAATTATTCCTGTGGTTTGTGATTCCAGGGGGAGTTCTAAGGATGTTTCTGAAAAATAATTTGTAACAACTTTCTGAGAGGTAAACTGCAAATTTACTGAAAGATGAATTAATTAAACAGTTCATTTAAGGTATATTTTAGTGTGTTCACTAGATTCACTGTTAGTATTGTGCTAGTTAATTTAAAAGTACTTTGTGTATAATATGAATGATAATAATAAATGGAACTATGACTCTGAGTTGAATTTAAATTTATTTCCACTGTATTTTTAAACAATACAATTTTATCAACCGTCAAGCTATAAATGAACAATGCCGTAGACAATGACCTACTCTGACCTTGTGTGGAATTCCTTTCTACCAAATTAATGGAGTCACTCTTTTGTTTATTAAATACCATAATAAAGGGTGGTTCCTGATATGTATCTAAATTTTCAGTTCATAATTGTTTGTTCATACCATGAAATTAATTACACATATCCTTTTATTCTGTTCATCATAGATGAATTGTACAGTGATTGAAAACTTGCTGAGGTGTGGCTTATGATCATTATTGAAATAACAAATCATATTTTGCTATTACTTTTTTTTACAAATACTTTAATGAATTGATAACTGAAAACAGTTGAGATAAAAATTAAATTTTGAGCAAATATATTTTGTTCAACTTGAGTCTCAGCTTAATGATCCAAATTTTATTTTAGGGACTACTCTACTTAATAGAAATCTGTATAATACAGCAATCAATTGTATAAATTTTATCTAAAACCAAATCAAAATATAGCTGAAGTTATTTTGTTAAGCCATTATTTGAGTCTCTGCAATAAGAAGACTATACCTGTTTCAAATTGTTCACATTCTCACAGTTATAATCAAGATAAATAAAAATTGTGGACGCAGCAAGTGCGTTATGGTAGTAAATTTTCATAAAAATGTTTTTAATAATAAAGATGTGTGTTTTTTTAAGAAAGCAGGCATCAAATTTGGTGACCAGTATAACCTATATAGTAAAAACAATGTGCCATGTTTCATCCAAATAACTTTATTGTGTGAAAATGTACAGAAATTTCCAAAAGTAAACTTAAAGTGTTCCTGAAAAAACACGTTTCTTGGTCAACCTTATAGGTTAATAGCAAATTGAGCTGTTCAAATATGAAACATTTGATCAAAATTCGCTACCATAACGCACTTGCTGCGTCCAGAATTTCTTTTCTTACAAACATGCATTATATTTCGAAGGAAAATGCAAAAATGCAATAACATAAGGCGTGTTTGATTAAAAAAAAAAGGAAATTTATATCACCAACGACTTATGGGCCAGCCTGTGATTGTAGAAATATTATTTTAAGATGTAGCTCAAGACACCCTATAATTAATATATACAATTTTTTTTCATATTTTATATAATAACGGATATATTGAGCTTTATTGATGTGTACGAAAATTCGACAAAAATTATATACCATTAAACGGTAAACTCTATACCTAAGGCTACTGCCAAGCATCAGAGAAAGGGTCTATTTAAAATGAATTTTCTGCAAATATTTTAGTAAAATGAAGGACAATGACGGTTGAAACTAAGACTTTAGGGTTTGTAAAACATCCTTCTTGAGACATTTTATTTCTATAGCCCGTATTAGATTCAAGTTATTTGCCTAAATGTTGCCAATTTTGACATTTTAAATCGCCACCTTGACGTTTTGAGGAAAACCCCAATTTATTTTTCTTTAAATGCCTATAACTTTTTTGTCTTTTGACCTACATAGCTAAATTTTGGTAGGTAACTTACCTATAAGGATATAAACCTGCGTATAAAATTTGGTTGCCCTTACTTTGTTAATTCCGGAGATATAAATTTTTTTCGAAAGAAAACACAAAATTTTCCGGGAAAACCTGGGCAGATTTTCCTGGATAACGAACTTATCCAAGCCATTTGCAAAAGGAATTTTTTGACCAAATTTAATCAAAATCGGGCCATTATTTTTTGAGTTATCGGTGTGATACATACATATATATATATATATATATATATATATATATATATATATATATATATATATATATATATATATATATATATATATATATATATAAACATATAAAAATTGAAACTGACCCTGGATATGTTTTCTGGGGGGCCTAATTAGCGCTCATTTGAAGAAATTTTTTCAAAATTCAAAAGTCGGGATCTCCTCATTTGAAGAAATTTTTTTAAGAAAATTCACTAAAAATCGAAAATTCATTATTCCATGTCATTTTTGGCAGGTTTGCTGGGCAGATCAGTGTTCTTTTACGTACCCATGTTAGTTACTGATATTTATATTTTTACAATATATTGCTACCAAAATATTTCATGCTGTTGTGTCAGTCAGAAATTACTTCAGTAAAATTTTGTGATGATGCAAAACATTGGTTTTAGCCTCACTTAAACATTTCGCTTTTAATATGTGATAGATTTTAAACATTCGACTCATTGTGTCATAAACATAAAACACTCGTAAATAATAAAGAGGAAAACGAATTTTTATGTTTTAGTGAATTTTCTTAGAAAAATTTAGTAATGGGAAGATCCTGACTTTTGAATTTTTGTTTCAAATGGGTGCGAACAGGACCCCTAGAACCCACATCCGGGGTCAGTTTCAGTTTTTATATGTTTATATATATATACACATATAAATATATATATATATATATATATATATATATATATATATATATATATATATATATATATATATATATATATATATATGTATGTATGTATGTATCACACAGATAACTCAAAAAATAATGGGCCGATTTAATCAAATTTGACATGTACCCTCCTTTTGTAAGTGGCTTGGATAAGTAAGTTCGTTAGCCAGGAATATCTGACCAGGTTTTCCGGCAAAACTTTGGGTTTTCTTTCGAAAAAAAATTATCTCCAAAAATAAACAAGCTATGGTAATCAAAATTGGTACACAAGTTTATGACATTAAAAGGAGACTACATACCAAAATTTAGATTTCTATGTTACAGGAAAAAAAGTTATAAATTTTTTTTTGGTGCCAGATTATTTCTATGAAAATTCATTACCATAACGCACTTTCTGCGTCTAGACTTTTTTTAATTTGAAGAAATTCATAAAAATTCTTCATCTTGCTGCTGAATTGCCTTTGTCTTTTATTTCTGTTATCAGTTTTTAGTGAACTTTCTTAGAAAAAATTCACTATTTGGGAGATCCCGACTTCAAATGAGCGCCTACTAGGACCCCTAGAACCCATATCCACGGTCAGTTTCTATGTTCATATATATGTGTGTGTGTATCACACCGATAGCTCAAAAAATAATGGGCCGATTTTGATGAAATTTGGAGAGTACGTTCCTTTCGCAAGTAGCTTGGATAAGTTCGTTAGCCAGGAAAATCGGCTCAAGTTTTCCCGGAAAATTTTGCGTTTTCTTTCGGAAATATATATATATATATATATATATATATATATATATATATATATATATATATATATATATATATATATATATATATATATATATATATATATATATATATATATATATATATATATATATATATATATATATAGAAATAATAAAGCTATGGTAATCAAATTTGGTACCCATATTTATCACTTTAAAAGGAAGCTATATACCAAAATTTACAATTCTATGTTACAGGAAAAAAAAGTTATAAAAAATATTTGGTGCCAGATCATTTCTATGAAAATTCACTATCATAACGCACTTGCTGCGTCCAGACTTTTTTATTTATGTAAGATTATTTTTTGAAATGTTCTACTTTACATTAATTTTCTTGTTCTAGACATTGGACTATGATCGAGAAGGGCTGACAAAAATGAAGAAGGCTATTAAAGCCATTCATACATCGGGAAATCGTAAGTATTAGATTTAAGGCATTTCCAATTACAATTGAAGTCAAAGTCAAAGAAAATATTCTAGTGGTCAGAAAGCACCCTTGTTTTACATAGGTATTTACTTACTATAGAATCATAAATACTCCATAAGCAGTTGTTTATTTCTTTTTTGATTTGATAATAAGAACTAAGTTGAACATAAAGTTAGACAACATGTAGGTTGATTGCATTTGTACATATAAAGGTATTAAAATAAAATATGTCTCATATCCTATAAGCATTGGTTGTTAAAATTCAAGTCTTTAACATACTATTTTAGCATTTTAACCATTTGTCTTTAGTCAGCTTTCTTTAGCGAATTTTTTCTATGAAAATTAATAGAAACTTAAAAAATAGAATATAGAATAGAAACTTAAAATATTATAGAATTGTCATGACTTTCACCCTGTAAAAAATTCAAAAATATTCTTCAAATGATCGCAAACTAGGCACATAAATAAATAAATAATAATATGTGAGGTGAGTTTTGGATGATATGTTTATATAGCTTTTATTTATTTATTTCTTATTTCTTGCACTTTATAGTTATACAGAATGCTCTACATAAAATTTATGCTTCTGCTTGTACACAGCATATCTGTTATAAATATCGTGTTTCAATATGGTCACCCGCCGAATCATTTTTAAAATTTTATATTGTAGATTGTTGTTTTTCTCTCTCAGGGCTCGTTCGCGACTTTGCCGCCCCGTTAACACTGTAGCCTTTGGCTTATTGTGCATGCCCTTAGTCTTTTCTACTCCATCCATTCCAAAATCACTGTGCCTTGAACTAGTCTGCACAGCGATTGGTAGGGTGAAGTTTTGTATTGCTCTGTCTCCGGTCTAGACTGACTGTAGATCAGTTGTCTTTTGCGGTCCAGAGCTTGACACTCGCACAAGATGTGCTGGGCTGATTCCTCCCCCTCGGCGCAGAGTTTGCATGCGAGGTCCCCCTCGAAAACCACCCCATTTTATGCAGGTGTTTCTCGACGGTCATGTGTCCTGTCAAGAGATCTGTTATGTTTCTGAGCTGTCCTCTGTTAAGATTTAGCAGCTCCACAGCTCTCTTTGAACTGGGTTCGTCAATTACTGACTTCTCATATCTGAGTCCTGGACAGTCTGCCCAGTACACCTTGTGTTCGTTTCTCACCCAGGACTTAATGGCTCCTCTGGCCGTGCTCTTTGTCACGCCCAGAACCGGTTCTGGTCCCATAAATGGTTCTGCTGACCCTCAGAGATACTGTCAGCTTCTTCATTGCCTTTGATTCCCGAGTGACCTGGCACCCAGATTAGGGTGACCTCGTTCTGCACAGCCAGGTCGCTCGTCTCGGCACTCACTTGCCAGCCTGGAATCTACCTGTGGACTACTTAGGGCCTTAAGGGCTGTCTGTGGCCATGAGGATCCGCTTGTTGGTGCCCTCCTCTTGTTCTCCCGCAAACAGTGCAGTATGGGTTGTAGATTGTTTAAAGAGTCGTATAGGCCTTTGGCCTCTCAGCGATGCGACACTAATGGGTCTTTTGTGCATGACTCTTTCCTAATAGTTGCCCAAGTAGGTTTAGACTTTTTTGAATTTCAATAACATTAACATTCAATAGGCTGAGATTTACTTGGCTTGGTGAATTGAATTTCTTGATGGGGAATATAAGTTTACCTTTTTGATTAAGTTTTTCGTTGGAAAACATATGTCTTTCAGTATAACACATGGGTTAGGTTTGATTGTGAGTGGGCCGTACCGATCCCTCTACCGTGACCATATGGTCTATTGTGGCTCACGCCTAATAGTCTATATTTCGCCCAACAAAGCCAGCCTCCTGCAGAGGTCGATAATCTTTGTGGGCGAAAGTTGATCCAGATCCTCCCGAGCAAGCTTTATCTTTCCAAAGAGCAGGTATCTAGTCCTGTCCGCTGCCGGACAGGAACACAGTACGTGCTCTGCTGTCTCGTCACTCTCCATACACAGCCGGCCGTCTCTTGACTGACTCCAATACGGTGCATGTAGTGACGCAAGCGGCAGTGTCCTGTATACAGGCCGACTAGAGTACTCAGTTACATGGGTTACTATGTTGCAATATTTTTGTGTTAGTTATTAATTGTCCAAAAGTCCACCATATTATGTCGTCTGAAAGTGCCCCTCTGTGGATCACTTCCAGACAAATGATATTTTTTCCTTAAACCTCTTTCTGAGGATTACACCTGTTAATTTCAGTTTATGCTGCAGATACTTTCATATGAATGAATGTATAAGAGGTTGCATATAATTAGTCTGCGTCTCTTAAAATCTTTGTGCAAAGTCAAGTATCCAAACCTGCTCCTCCCCTATATGGTGCAGCAATATATTTCGATGAGTTTGTTCTACTGTGACATAGCGACATAGCTCTACCTACTTTTATATATACTTGCTTCCATTGATAATTACTATGTAGTAATAGTAAATAAAAGGACATGCATAGGTGTGTTAGGTATATAATAACAATTTACAGTTATGTCTTTTGATTGTGGAGGTTTGACTCTGGCTATCTTGTTTTCTGATAACCATTTTCCCAATTTTTTGGCGCTTTACAAAACAAAATATGTTCAACTAAGTGTTGACAGAAGGGAATCTATAATTACCACTATCAATTCTGAAAAATTCCATTACTGATTGCTTTTGAGCAATGCTGTCAACTAATCGTGTTATAACAAAGAAGGTATTATGATGCTAGGATGTCTAAAAAATAAATCTGATTGTTGAATCTATCATGTCACATTTACTGCCAAAAAATACACATGAACGAAGTCCCTTGAAATTCCACTACCACCAACAGGATTGAATCTCTAAAGTTCAACTGCAAAATATTTTTGAGAAACTAATTGCGAAGCATTTTGTGGAGCTACATATGTCAAACTTTGAAGTATTTTAACACAGCCTGGTGCGTATAATTATTTGAACCGAAATTGCAAAGTCAATAACCTTAATGGTATTGTTTAATGTTATACATATGACAGCTCCTTAATCAGTGACCTGCATCATATATTTTTTGCATTTGAGAAATATAGTCTGTCCAGCATTTTGATGCAGGAACTCCTCAAACTAGATTATGAGCTTTACCTAAACACAGATACAATTTTCCAATGAAGTTAAATATTTAGGCATCTTCTTAGACCGAAAACTGAACTGGATCACACACTTGGAAAAACGTTTGAGAGCCACTGTGGCAATTTAGACTTGCCGTAGACTCATAGGAAAGACATGGGGGCTGAATCCCAGGATGGCATATTGGATATACCAAACTGTGGTTAAACCCATGGTCACATATGTATCTATAGTATGGTGGCCAAAAACGAAACAAGCCTCAACACAAAGCAAATTGCAAAAATTGCAGAGGCTGATCTGTCTTGGAATAACCAAAGCGATGGCATCATACCCTACAGCTACAATAGAGGTAATGCTGAATATTAGTCCACTGCAGATATGCATAAAGAGGGAAGAAGCACTAAGTGCCTCAAGACTATTTCAAGCAGACAATTTCAAACCAGGAGACTAGGTTGACAACTTAAAGATCCTGGAAATTATTCCATTGGAGTCACTCGCCAAACCTCAGACCAAATGCCAGCTAAACTGGACTTTATAGTTCCATTTGATGTGGTCATAAGTGACCGCCAAGCATGGGACAGAGACAGTAAAAGGCTGACAAGCAATTAATCTGTATGCCACTCAGACGTGTTTAAACAAATAGAGAGAGGAGGACTGGGAATAAGAGGACCTAACTTTAAACTCGCTAAGTCCCTAGGAAAAACTTCCATCATCTTGCAAGCAGAAATGGTTGCCATAAATCTGTGTGCGCATGAGTGCATACAAAGATGACACAGAGATAGAGAGATCTAGATCTTTTCAGCCAGCCAGGCAGTACTAAAGACTCTGAAATCTTTCAAAACTAAGTTTAAATCGACCTAGGACTGTAAAAAATCCTTGAAGCAACTGGCTACGGGCAACAAAGTAACTTTGGTGTGGGTACCAGAGCATCAAGGAATTAAAGGAAATGAGGAAGCAGATAGCCTTGCAAAAAGGGCAGCAACAACACCATTCTGTGGCCCAAAACCATATTGTAGACTAACAAAGGGCCATGTAAGAAAGGAACTTGATACTTGGGAGAGGAACCAAATGCCGTCATACTGGAGAAAAACGCCAGGCTTAAGGCAGGAAATACTGTTCATCACCAGATCAAAAGAGAAGCCTGAACTGTTTCTTGAATTGAACAGGAACGACTTGAGAATAATCACGGGACTTTTCACAGGACACTCCCCAGTAAGGTTATCACCTTATGAAGATGGGTAATGGGGCAGTGAAAACTGCAAATACTGCACTGAAGCAGCAGAAAAAACAAAAAACTTGCTATGCGACTGCATGGGTCAGTTCTGCAAAGGGCTCAAATACCTTGGAGGGGTGACCTTAACACCTGAGGAAATGGGTAAAATAGGCCCCAAAAAGATAGTAGACTACATAAAAAGTCTGAACATGTTGGGCAACTATTAGAAAATACAGTCATGCACAAAAGACTTATCAAAGTTGCAGGGCTGAGAGCCAAAGGCATATACGACTCATTAAACAATCTACAATCTACGTAAACTTAGTTTCACTCTTGTCCTGAAACAAAAAACCTATTTTAGGTCAGTTAGTGAGATTCGTTAGTAGGTGCAACATGAAAATATAGTTCATTTATTATTTATTATCATTATCTTGCCAAATGTATTCACCATAGCTATTTCAACCTGAACGCACACACACACACACACACACACACACACACACACACACACACACACACACACACACATTGTTTGATGTAGTGTGTAGGTTTTCTACCATTCATCAGTTTAAAGATCTCTTCACGGCCTGTATTTTCATTATGGTCTCCAACAACAATTCTGGCATTAAAATTTCTGTTTAATACGTTTTTATGTATTTTTAATGATTAATTGAACCAATCAGTTTATACACAGGTAACAGATTAAAATACTGGGCCTCAGGAAAATATTTTATTTATTTATTTATATTTTATGCCTAATCCACCAAACTTTTTTTCAGAACATGTGGACAATGAAATGTACTTCGTTAGGGCGTTGCAAAGAATTGGTGACAATGCTAAGAACAAAGAAAAAGAAGAAATCATAGGAAATGCTTTTGAGAAGTTTGCTATTGTCACTAGAGAACTGTCTGCACTGATGAAAACTTTGATGCAGAATTTGAACAATATTGTAATGTTCCCTTTGGATAACCTACTTAAAGGGGACTTAAGAGGTGTAAAGGGAGATTTGAAGAGGCCTTTTGATAAGGCTTGGAAGGATTATGAAAGTAAATATTCAAAAATTGAGAAAGAAAAGAAACAGCAAGCAAAAGATGCCGGATTGTATCGAGAAGTCACACCAGCAGAAGTTGCAGACGAAATGGAAAAAGAGAGGAGAATGTTTCAACTACAGATGTGCGAGGTATGCTTACACACACACACACACACACACACAAATATATATATATATATATATATATATATATATATATATATATATATATATATATATATATATATATATATATATATATTGTAATTTTTCAACTACAGGTGTGTTAGGTATGCTTATGTACAATAAGTGAAATTAAACATTATTTTTTAATTTGTTAAACCACTTAATATGCCTATATAATCTGGTGATGAAGTTCTGCAGAAAATTGATAACTTTGTTAGTGAATGCTTATTTTAAAAATCCTAAAATTGGTCGACTTTATTTATAAAAAAGACATCTGCCACATTAAAATTTATTTTTTTATTACACCAAATTTTCGAGCTGTGAAATCATGATAAATTTTCTTAAATAGATCATTTCTTTTCTTCACCCTGGATCCTGGATACAATGCCCCATACTAGACGTCTAATGCTTACCGTTTGCAAGTTACAGGCTGTTTTGTGCGAAAAACACATTAATTCCAAACGTAAATAATCAAGCTTTTGTTATGAGAAAAAATTAATTTAAAATTCAGGAAAGTGGGTAAGGTAAGTGATTTAGTTGAAAACGTCAGCTTAGTTGGCAAAGTTTGTTATTCAAAACCTGTATCTAGCAAAAAAATCATCGGATTCAAAATGATAATGGTAATAATTAACTTTACCAAGAGGTTTCAGATGGGAAACATGTACATAAATATCAGTATTGCTTTAACTTTAATGAAGTGCATACATTAACCCCTTAATTAATCACTTCTTTTTTTGAAATTTCTAGATACTGTAAAATGACTTGTTTAGCTGGATTGTGATTTATTTAATCATGAACATCCTGATAGATTGCCTATTTTCAGGTCTGCAGTAAGCAAGTTTGCTAAATCTGGCGGTGTGAAAGATTTATCTCGACAGGGTTAGCCTCAAATATCTGAGGTTGTAAATTTGTATGTATGCTTGAAGTTCAAGAAAATCCTCACACTTCTACAAGGCAGATAATTTGGAACTATAATATTGACCATTTAACTGTCATGAAACTGTTAAAAATAGAAAAAATTCATCCCCACACTACAAGGTCCAGGTAATCCACGAATTAAATGAGTGTGATACAGACCATAGCCTGCAGTTCTGTGAGGAACCGGTTAATATGTGATGAAAATCCCAACTTTTTAAAATATTTCCTCAGGTGAGGATACTTTTTGCTGCAATGGTAAAATGAATCTCCATAATTGGATTCAACATAAGGCAAATTGAATGTGCAGGCTGTCTTCTAGGGTCTTACTTTTTTGAAGAAAATTGACTGCGGAATGGTATTGAAATTTTCTACATGAGAACTTATTCCATCTTTTAGCACTTGCCTTTCCAAATGATGAAAACAATAATGTACCCCATAAAAGCATCTGGTTTCAATAAGATGGAACTCCTCATTTTAGTGCTAATGTTAGGTTATTTTTTAATTACATGTTTCCTGGCAGGAGGACAAGGACCATCGGAATGGCTTGCGTGATCATCAGATTTCTTTCTTTGCGGTCATTTAAAATCGCGGGTTTACTTTCACAGATCAAAGAATTTAGAATATCTACAGCATTCAATTCTGGCAGTTGAATGTATCGTCCCAGATATCATTGAGCGTGTAATACAAAGAGTTACACACGTGCTGGAAAGTATCAGAGAGTTAATACTGGAAATTTTAAATGACTTCGCTAAGTAAAATGGTGCAAGATTCTTTCATTTACGAAATATATACCTGTATTTAGTATGAAACAGTTTCACCAAGTAAGGGCAACCACAAGCATTGAATTTTAATTTACTGTTTTGATTTTGAAATTAATTTTTACTTGTAATAAAAGGCACATTAGTTACATTTGAAATTAACGTGTTTTTCTCACAAAATACTCTGTAACTTCTGAGTGGTACACAATATACTTCTAGTATGGGGTACCGTTGTATCCAGGAAGAAGATAGATTATTTATATTTAATCCATATAACCCTGAGATATGTTTTTTGTCTGAATTAACTTGAAACTGTTTTTGGTAGCTCACTATACCTCAAAAATATAAGAAAAAATGTAGAAAAAAATATTTGAATATTAGGTTTGGAGATAATGGGCGTCCTTTTAAAAGGATGGTAGGGTTAAACATGACTAAATGACATAAATACAGTTGTGTGTGTGTTTTGTTTCTTTAACGTCGGCCTATTTCCGCGACTATGGCCAATCACCGACGCCAGG
Source organism: Tillus elongatus (assembly GCA_964006375.1). Classification (NCBI taxonomy): domain Eukaryota; kingdom Metazoa; phylum Arthropoda; class Insecta; order Coleoptera; family Cleridae; genus Tillus; species Tillus elongatus. Next base: position 110,100,260 of record OZ023269.1, on the reverse strand, counting down.
GAGCAGTTTCACCTCACTATCCTCGAAATTTTGCCGAACCCCTGTCTTTCTGTAAGGAGGGTAGGGATCTTTAACGTGCCCAACATCGCATGGACACGGGACCGACGGCTTTACGCCCCCTCCGAAGGGTGGAACGTGCAGACATTCAACTTCTCAAATACAATGCCAGAACCTCGGTTGATGTTAATTTTACAGTTTGTACTGAAAGAGTGAAAGGAGTACCCTGGGATCGAACCCAGTACCCTTCGGTTCAGAGGCACACGTTCTTACCCCTGAACCACTGAGGTTCTTCATAAATACAGTTAAATAACAATTTAATAAATTCAATAGTATTCTTACAACAACAAAAAACTATCAAACAAGTTTATAAGGTGTGGAACTGACGGAAACAGTCTTTGGGATGCAATCCAGTGTCACACTTTTCGCAACGGAAATTTGGTTTTTTATGACATACTGCACACTTGGTCTGATTATGTTGGTATATCACAATGTGATCAATTCGATCGTATCGAGATTGCTCTTTATAATTGCTAGATTTTCTTGAAGCACATTTTCTGTTAAAGACCTTATGGCTTTCTAATAATTCCACAGATACAGCTCTCCTAAAGGCTAGTTGAGCGAGTTTGCCTGCATTAAATCTGTGTAAATACCAAGCATTTTGATTGGCCATATCAATGCAATGCCTAACCAATGGAAAATACCATTTTTTAATTGAAATTCGATATTCGCCAATATTTTGATCACAGCGATTAACTCTCCCCCCCCCCCCCATGTTTTCATTATATCCTTTTATAGGTTTAGGTTGTTCAACGTAAATATGTCCTTTTTCTTTTTGGGAAAACCTCTTCACTTTGCTTGTTGGCAGTACGGCAGAAGCATTAGTAGCAATAGTTATGACATTATCATTCCACCTGCAGATTACTATTTCATTATCCACTAATGTATATTCGAAATCACCCCTGAAATTCATCTTGAAAGCTTTCACATCGATCAATGGGCACTTTGGTAACCTGTTAGCCCTAATTGTTCCAGTTGCTCTAATTTTTCAGAAAGTCAGTTCTCTCATTAGTGACAATGATGTAGAGAAATTGTCGAAGAATATGTGAAAGTTACAATATCCAGTTGATTGCAAGACATCAGCATACTGTAACACGCAGACTCAAGTCTTTGTACTATTCAGACAACTTGGTAGTAGAGCCCTGATAAGGTTCAAAATATACTACATATCCCAACCCAGTAGCTCCAACCCAGAACTTGTAACCCCATCGTATTGGTTTTCCTTTGATAAACTGTTTGCAGCCATGGTGCCCAGAATAAGGCACCATGGTTTCATCAACAGAGTGGTTTTCTTCCATTGGTGTAAATTCAAGAAATGTTTTATTTAGTGCCCGAAAAAGTGGTCTTACTTTGGCAAATCGGTCATCTTTTTCCAAATTCTGGTTTTCAACACAGTGGATATTGCTCATTAGATATTGAAAACGGTCTCCTGAAATAGAAGAAGAAATAAGCATGTTGTTAGTATCTGATGAATTTTGTGAATACATTTTTTTCTAGACACAGAAGAGTAGCCACCAATAAAACAATATATGTCATCACCAGTTACATCTGCTGGTTGGTTTCTTTGAGAGGCATATAGATTTGTACAGGGAACAATTTCGTCAATTAGATCTTTGTCAAAAAAATATTTAAAAAGGCTCGCAGGTGAATGTTTGTTTTTTGTGTAAGAAACCGAAATCTATGTAGGTAAATCAGTTTTTAAGTCTGTCCCAAGTGAATAGTTAAACTCTTTAATTTTTAAAATTTTTCTTTTCATAAACATCGATAATGGCAAGTCGTCATCGCTGTCCCACTCTTCTACCGAAGTATTTTCTTTCGTTGCATCTACTAGATTTTTCCTTGAAACATATTCTGCATGTTCGCCCATAGAAACTTCTACGTTACCCCGTAACTGAGATCCTGGTAAATAATTCAGAACTACGTCATTTTCATCCCCTGAATCTTCATCTGTGTTCGAGTCGTTCACATTTTCTGGAGGAAACAAAATAATTTCTTCAGGAATATCTGCAACATCATCAATATATTCTAGTTCTTGAAGAAGTTCATTCAAAGTAAGAGGTCTTTTCCAGCACCTGAAACGAAATCGCTCATAATTTACCATATTTATAAAGTTTCAGACATCTTACAGTAGAGGCATATGCCCTAGTAACTGGAAAACTGCTTGAGTACAACCCGTCCCCAAGAAAGGATCCAAAGCGCTTCCTAGCAACTACAGGCCTATTTCTCTCCCTTCAGTCGTCTCTAAAGTGATGGAAAACTATATAAACACCGAATTACTAAAATTTCGTGAAAAACACAGTCTAATCCACGACAGGCAGTATGGATTCCGTCAGCGCAGATCAACTGCCGACCTCCTTTGTCACCCATTCTTGGAACAAGTCTATGGAACTACACGGTAAAGCCCAGATTGTCGTTCTAGACATATCTAAAGCATTCGACCAGGTCTGGCACGCAGCGCTGCTTAATAAACTTCTGGCCTATGGCCTACCACCAAAACTCTGTACCTGGACAGAAAATTTCCTCTCCAACCGGAGCATTTCTGTTGTCATATTGCCATCCCTCTAAACTGTATCCAATTAATGCAGGAGTTCCTCAAGGTTCAGCTTTAGCCCCCACTTTGTTTCTTCTCCACATCAATGACCTCCTCTCTAGCACATCCAACCCAGTTCACAGTTACGCGGACGACAGCACCCTCTACTCAAATATACAATATTCTAAGCCTGTCTGTTTAGCCCAATTAGATGAGGATCGCAGACTCATGGAAGGTTCTGTCTCTGTGGACCTCCAAAAAATATTAGACTGGGGAAATAGAAATCTTGTACAATTCAACCCCACCAAATCTCGGTCTTGCCTTCTTTCTCATGAGAGATACACTAGCCCTATACCCATCACAATGAACAACCAAGTTATTCAAAGTAATGAGTCCTTTTCACTTTTTGGCATTTCTGTGGACCGAAATATCAATTGGCACCCAACATGTTACATCAATTGCAGAAGCGGCTGCTAAGAAATTAGGTTTCCTCTTCCGGGCTTGCAAATACTTTTCATCAGCTAATTTCTATACCTTATATACTTCACAAATAAGGCCAAACCTCGAATACTGCTCCCACATCTGGGGTGTCACTGCTGCTTCTACACTCGCTATCCTGGACTCCATTCAGAAGAGAGCTATACGTCTCATCAGTGACCCTACCCCCACCCAAAGGCTGCCATCCATTGCCCACCGACGTGCCGATGGTGACCTCTCTCTCTTTTATAGATATCTGCATGGGCACTGCTCAGAGGAGCTTTCTTCCATACTTCCTCCACCTGCTGCCCCCAACAGATTACCAGGGGAACAGAGCGAATGCACCCGTTTACCACGTCACCAGACATAGAACATCTTGTTATGCCCGCTCTTTTGTCCCGAAGACTTTCAAGTTGTGGAATTCACTGCCGGCACATGTTTTTCCTTCTCCTCCGAACCTCCAAACCTTCAAGTCCAGAATTAACAAGTTGCCTCTTTGCTCCTTGTCGACACCCATGGTATGATAGTATTTAGGCTGTAAGTCCTCGTGGTGTGTTAAAATATAAAAAAAAGTGAACTATAACAAAAAACATAGTATTCCATAAACCTACCGTCTTTTAAAAGAACCATGCGGTTTGAGTATACATTAAAAAAATCTAACCTTTGACTTCATGGTGAGGTATTAGGACAAAACAACATTTTAAATTCAACCAAAATTATAAAAAAACTGTTATAAATGTAATATTGTTGAAATATGCTTACCTGTTATTCACTCATTTTCACAACGTTAAAATATTTCTCAATTTCAAAATCGTGTCCAAGTAACAAAACGTGCCAAATATAACCTGAATAAGTAAAATTATTTGTAGAATATATTTCTAATTGGAATATACCTATCGCCATCTATGTTCAAATAGCTAAAACTCATGCAGATGCATTTGATGCAGCATATTTTCCTTGTGCTTTTAAAAGGACCATAGATTCAAATGGGTTAAAAAAGAAAGAGGGGTTGTGGCTATTTAAGAAAAATATAATGTTGTAACAGTTGAAAATAGGTGGCAAAATAATTTTTATGTTGGCAGATAAATCCTATATGTTAAATTTAATGTAGCCAAGAAAACGTAAATCACACATCCACATTCCAAAATTATTAGACAGATCTTAAATGCTTTCTGTAAGTTATATTCAATTCCGGTTTTTCAAATTGGAAAAATATATTCATGAAAGGTTTTCAATGCAAAAGAAAAGAAGAATATTGTAAACAAGAGTCGAACTTATAAACTGGAATATGTGGGACAAACTGTTTGCATCTACCTTAAAGAACATGTAAGGAAATTACATAAAGTATTAATTTGATTATCTGATAACTTCAAAACTATATTCAGTTTTTGTCAAATTATATTTATTATTTATTTGCATGCAAGAATATTATACAGTGCATTCTACATAGAAGTTACAAACTTGTGGATGTAATTGATGCAATTTTGATTTGGTTAAAATTTAAAATACTAAAGTAAAACATTGAAATTCTTTTAACTCTGACGTTGCTTGCTATAAAATTTAGGGATTTCAGATTCAACATTTACTCCACCAGTCTTCAGTTTTTAGCACCTCCAATACTTCTTGTGCACCTTTTAATTTGTCAACCACTTTATACTCTAACATATTTTTGTTTCAGCCTTAGTTTAAAGATAGTTTTAAACATTTTAGGTCCAAAATTTGTGAGGTGTTACCGTTGCGCTGTATGTTTATAGTTTTATAACACTATTAGCATGTTACAATAAATGTTTTTATAGCTGCTGTTTAATGTATGATTTTGTTTCAGTACCTCATTAAATATAATGAAATAAAAACAAAGAAGGGTATAGATTTACTGCAGAATTTAGTGGAGTATTATCATGCACAAACCAAGTAAGTTAATATTTTATCACTTTACCAAAAATTAATGTTAAAATCGTTGTGAATTTTTTATTGTCTATGGAACTACACGGTGAATCCCAGATTGTCGCTTGAGACATATCCAAAGCATTCGACCAGGTCTGGCACGCAGCGCTGCTTAATAAAGTTCCGGCCTATGGCCTACCACCAAAACTCTGTACCTAGACAGCAAATTTCCTCTCCAACCGGAGAATTTCTGTTGTCGTGGATGGCCATTCCTCTAAACTGTATCCAATTATTGCAGGAGTCCCTCAAGGTTCAGCTTTAACCCCTACTTTCTATCTTCTCCACATCAATGACATCCTCTCTAGCACATCCAACCCAGTTCACAGTTACGCGGATGACAGCACCCTCCACTCAAATATACAATATTCTAAGCCTGTCTCTTTGGCCCAATTAGATGAGGATCGCAGACTCATGGAGGGTTCTGTCTCTGTCGATCTCCAAAAAATATTAGACTGGGGAAGTACAAATCTTGTAGAATTTAACTCCACCAAATCTCAGGATTGCTTTCTATCTCATAAGAGATACACCAGCCCTAGACCCATCACAATGAACAACCAAGTTATTCAAAGTAATGAGTCCCTTTCACTTGTTGACATTTCTGTGGATCAAAATCTCAATTGGCACCAACATGTCACATCAATTGCAGAAGCGGCTGATAAGAAATTAGGTTTCCTCTTCCAGACTCGCAAATACTTTTCACCAGCTAATCTCTATACCTTATATACTTCACAAATAAGGTCACACCTCGAATGCTGCTCCCACATCTGGGGTGCCGTTGCCGCTTCTACACTCGCTATCCTGGACTCCATTCGGAAGAGAGCTATACGTCTCATCGGTGACTCTACCCGCACCCAAAGGGTGCCATCCCTTGCCTACCGACGTGCCGCTGGTGACCTTTCTCTCTTTTATAGATATCTGCACGGGCATTGCTCAGAGGAGCTTTCTCCATAGTTTCTCCACCTGTTGCCCCCAACAGATCTACCAGGGGAACAGAGCGAATGCACGCTTTTACTGTCCAGGTCACCAGACATAGAACATCTTGTTATGCCCGCTCTTTTGTCCCAAGGACTTCCAAGTTGTGGAATTCCTTGCCGGCACATGTTTTTCCTTCTCCTCTAAACCTTCAAGTACAGAATTAAAAAGTTGCCTCTTTCCCCTTGTCGACTCCCATGGTATGATAGTATTTAGTCTGTGAGCCCTTGTGGTGTGTTGTTGAAATATTGATTTTGTCACACACATACACGAGGGACATAGAACTAGATCAAATATTATCTTAGTCAAATGACCACAAATAGAAAATGTTTGTCCTTAGATATCATTTAAGTGAATTTTCTAATTCACTTATAGGGAGGTCCTGACTTTTGAATTAAAAAAATAATTCTTCAAATGAGCACAAACTAGAACACATATCCGGGGTCAGTTTCGATTTTTATATGTTTATATATATATATATATATATATATATATATATATATATATATATATATATATATATATATATATATATATATATATATATATATATATATATACAGGTGTCCCAAAAGTCGCAAATCAAACGTCACACGGAGATAGATTAGCTCAAGCTCTTTCAAAAAAACCCTATATGATTTACAAAAAGTTTACCATTTTCATGGTATTCAGAATTATATGCAAAAAGTGAAAATTATCAGATTTTAAGGTATTTTGCTTCCCCACATGCAGAAAAAACATTTCTGGAATATGATTTCTGTGCATGTTAATCCTTAATAATAGCGTTATCGCATCAATCTGAACTATTTTGTGTTATTATTGAGAAAACCTGAAAGAAAAATTTTTGAACGGACTTTTTCTTCCTCAATTTTTTTAAATTTCGAATAAACCTCTATACTAAAAACAATTATGATAAAATTTACTGACTCATAATTTCAAAAAGTACCCTGTTTTATGGAGATTCTAAAATGTTAAAAAAAAATAATTTTTTTTTAATTTCAACAACACACAGCTCACAGCCTAAATACTATCGTACCGTGGGTGTCAACAAGGGGGGAAGAGGCAACTTGTTAATTCTGGACTTGAAGGTTCGGAGGAGAAGGCAAAACATGTGTTGGCAAGGAATTTCACAACTTGTCCTCGGGACAAAAGAGCGGGCATAACAAGATGTTCTATGTCTGGTGACCTGGACAGTAAAAGGGTGCATTCGCTCTGTTCCCCTGGTAGATCTGTTGGGGGCAACAGGTGGAGAAACTATGGAGAAAGCTCCTCTGAGCAATGCCTGTGCAGATATCTATAAAAGAGAGAAAGGTCACCAGCGGCACGTCGGTAGGCAAGGGATGGCACCCTTTGGGTGCGGGTAGAGTCACCGATGAGACGTATAGCTCTCTTCGGAATGGAGTCCAGGATAGCGAGTGTAAAAGCGGCAGCGGAACCCCAGATGTGGGAGCAGTATTCGAGGTTTGGCCTTATTTGTGAAGTATATAAGGTATAAAGATTAGCTGGTGAAAAGTATTTACAACCCCGGAGGAGGAAACCTAATTTCTTAGCAGCTGTTTCTGCAATTGATGTGACATGTTGGTGCCAATTGAGATTTCGATCCACAGAAATGGTGAAAGGGACTCATTACTTTGAATAACTTGGTTGTTCATTGTGATGGGTCTAGGGCTGGTGTATCTCTTATGAGATAGAAAGCAAGCCTGAGATTTGGTGGAGTTGAATTGTACAATATTTCTACTTCCCCAGTCATATTTTTTGGAGATCTACAGCGACAGAACCCTCCGTGAGTCTGCAATCCTCATTTAATTGAGCTAAAGAGACAGGCTTAGAGTATTGTATATTTGAGTGGAGGGTGCTGTCATCCCCGTAACTGTGAACTGGGTTGGATGTGCTAGAGAGGAGGTCATTGATGTGGAGAAGAAACAAAGTAAGGGCTAAAGCTGAATCTTGAGGGACTCCTGCATTAATTGGAGACAGTTTAGAGAAATGGCCATCGACGACAACAGATATGCTCCGGTTGGAGAGGAAATTTGCTGTCCAGGTACAGAGTTTTGGTTGTAGGCCATAGGCCGGAAGTTTATTAGGCAGCGCTGCGTGCCAGACCTGGTCGAATGCTTTGGATATGTCTAGAGCGCCAATCTGGGATTCACTGTGTAGTTCCATAGACTTGTTCCAAGAATGGGGACAAAGGAAAGGAGGGCGGCAGCTGATCTGCACTGACGAAATCCATACTGCCTGTCTGGATTAGACTGTGTTTTTCAAGAAATTTTAGTTATTTGGTGTTTATATACTTTTCCATCACTTTAGATACGACTGAAAGGAGAGAAATAGGCCTGTAGTTGCTAGGAAGCGCTTTGGATCATTTTTTGGGGACGGGTTGTGCTCGAGCAGTTTTCCAGTTACTAAGGAATATGCCTCTATTGTAAGATGTCTGAAACAGATGAGTCAGGACAAGAGCAAGTTCTGATGCACATTTTTTGAGAACACTTACTGGGATCTCGTCAAGGCCAGAGGCTTTCCTGGTATTAAGAGAAGAGAGCATCTTTCATAGCTTTTTAGTTTTGAAAATTATATCCGTCATTTAATGCGTGACATTGGGGACTGTTGGTGGTTGAACATTTGGAGGTGGGTTGAAAGTAGAATTGCCGGCGAACAACGAGGCAAAAAGTTGAGCCTTGCCCAGGGCGGTAGAAACAATTTCATCCCCTTAAACAAGAGGTGGGAACGTGCTCTTGCAGAAATTATTCCCAATAGACTTAGCAAGAGTCCAGAAGGGTTTGCTGCCGTTGGAGCTTGAGAGGACTTTAATGTGGTTATTAAACGAGTTTTTTGCCTCAGAAAGAATGTGGACATAGTGGTTGCTTGCGTCGTTAAATGCTTGACGGTTTTCTTGACTGGGATTGTGTAGAAGCATTTTGTGAGCTTTGACCTTTTTAACTATGGCCTTGTCACGGTATTTAGAGAACCAGGGCTTTTGAGTGGCTAAAGGGGTTTTCTGTGTACGTGGAATAAATAATTCCATGCCAGCTTGGATGATTTCGGTGACGTTTTGTGAGATATCAGTGGGGTCAGGATGAGAGAAGCAGACAGACACCCATGGAAATCAGGAAAAGTAATCCCGCATTTTGTCCCAGTTCGTGGAGTTGTAGTGCCAAACGATACCTGGGTGTGATGACTGTGTGACCTCGGGTTGCATTGCGCAGGAAGCAGTGACCATGCCGTGGTCTGAGTGACCAAGGGGGGCGGTGACTGATGTCTTATAGCATTCAGGTTTTGTAGTAAGAATGAGATCCAAGGGATTTGAGCTGTGTGTTGGGATGCGAGGAAAGTAAGTAGGTTGCTGAACCATATTGTCTAAAGAAATGCTGACTGTGAAGGCCTCCGCTGCTCTCCCTTGTGGATTGGTTTTTGAAGATCCTAGCCATTCCTTATTATGGACATTGAAGTCACCAAGAATGGTGACTTCGGAGGAAGGATATTCAGAAATCAGATGGTCGATTTTTTCAGAAAGGTAGTCGAAGAGCTGGACAAAGTTGTTGTCAGAAGGTGACCGGTAAATGCAACAGATAAATTTAGTTGCAGCCCTAAGAGAGAGTTTCATCCAATGTATGTCTTTTCTTCCAGCTTCCAAATTGGGGAGTCTGGTGCAGATTGCTACGGACGTATGCGCACACACCTCCATGTAATCTAAAGGAAATAAGGAGCTCATACCCCGGGAAATTAAGGTGATTAGTGGCTGTTTTGGCAGTGATTTGGGTTTCGGTGAGGAAGAGGAGTTGGGGCCTATTTGCCTGGAGGAAATAGTGGACGGAGTTCAGGTTAGAATTTAGGCCACATATATTCGAGAAGGATGTGTCAAATCTTGATGCTGGCGCCCCCTGCACATGCACACCCCTCACCCGGAGTACCGAATGGAGGGGTATTTTATCTCCGGAATCTTTTGTACAAGGAGGAGCTATCATCATTTTCAGTGAATTTTCTTAAAAAAAATTCACTAATGAGGAGATCCAGACTTTTTTAATGTGCGCTAATTATGCCCCCTAGGACACCTATCCGGGGTCAGTTTCAATTTATATATATATATATATATATATATATATATATATATATATATATATATATATATATATATATATATATATATATATATATTATATATATATATATATATATATATATATATATATATATATATATATATATATATATAATAGTATACTCTCGATTATTCGTGTGTGGATTATCGATGCTGAGAAACTCATCAGGAATAGATCAAAATTTCAATTTTTTTCTGTTTCCTCGTGCAAAAATATCCTGAATAAAAACCAACGACCAATTAAGTATGGGCCTGCCTATTATAATTACTACGTTGCAAAAATCATAGTACGATATTTATAAGCAGAATAAACTGTCATAGATTGCTTATTTTGTTGTGATGAATTTCTGTTTATCTTCCAACGACACTGTCCCTACAAAGGAACACTGAAAACAAATTATATCCCAGAAGGTTTATGTTAAGGTCATAAATTTTAATTGCCCCTATCTTTTAACACCTGATCTCACTCGTGATTGCACGGCCGGTAGGGCAGGAAGGAACAAAATAAACTTTACTTAAACATTCTGGACACACTTTCATTTCAATTTATGAAGGCTATACTTATACAATCCTGTACACTCGACTGACATTCGCGACGCAATTTTTCCAACCTTACCTCATGTTAGGATTGCCGTCTAGCTCGGTGTCCTGGCTCAGTTACGAACCTCTTCTTATATTTTTACATAATGTAAAGTTTGAAACCTGTGATGAGCACTGATTAGTACACACCAACTGTGTTGGAAAAATAATCACCACATTAAAAATTATTCTCGTGTACTAGTCAGTGTTCATCACGGGTTTCAAACTTTACATTATGTAAAAATATAAGAATAGTTCTTTCAATATTCTGCAAAATAAAGTGCATATAATCAAAGTATTGGTAAATTAGTTTTGTTAATCTTTATAATATGTACTCTTATTTTATAGCTATTTTCAAGATGGCTTGAAAACAATTGAACATTTTGGTAATTATGTAGCTGATCTCAGTGTAAAACTACAGAAAATCAGGCAAGGGTATGATGAAGAAAAAAGGAAGCTCATTGAATTAAGAACTGTGATCAAATCAACTCCTAGTATAGAAAAAGAGGTAACTTGATATTTATACAATTTTTATTGTAATTTTTGGTAAATGTTTTTTGATTTTATTCTTTAAGGTTGGCTCAAGTACTGATAAAGGTGCGTCTGGTTATTCGCTGCATCAGTTACAAGGTGATAAGCATCATGGAGTCACAAGAACAGGCCATTTACTTAAAAAATCAGAAGGAAAAATGCGACGCGTTTGGCAGAAAAGAAAATGTAGAGTGCAGGCAGAGGGATATCTTGAGATTTGTCATGCAGATGAATCAAAACCTCCAACAAGGGTTAATTTACTTACTTGTCAGATAAAAATAGTTCCTGATGATAAAAGAGGGTTTGACTTAATTTCATGTAAGTTATCTGAATTTTGTGTGTTACGTTTAGCAACAGTAGGTAATTAGCTTGGACATTAGTATGTGACCATTACCCGCTACCAACAAAGTATTCATTCTCTAGTGTTCAGATTTAGTACTAGAGGTGTGCGAACCCATGTTTTTTTTAACCAAACTATGAACGTACCCACACAAATACAGGGTGATTCATAAGTGGTGACCAAAAATGAAACGCCGTGTTCTTTGAACAATTTTAGAGAGGGTATTTCCTATAAAAAAATGTCCTATAATGCTTTATTAAAAAGATACAGGGTGTTGAAGTTGAATTTCAAAAAATAAAATTTCCCAATTTTTTAAAAAGTAGTACATATATTTTGCTGAAACTTCGCATGTGTAGGCTGTTATGGAAGGCGCGTATTCTACCATAACAATTGAATCGGCTAATCCAGCAGTGGCGCGCGTACCCACATGTCATTGGTTATCCCTCAAGAAAAGAACGGGTACGCCAATGATATTTTTTTTTAAATTTTTTTTTTGAACCTTACTTTCATTCGTGAACAAAATGACTCTCTTGATAATTTTTTCTATGATGCTTATTTGTCGAGTAAGCAATGAATCAGGTAAGTGTTTTAGAGCACAGTTCATGATTTTTAACCAGTCGTTGTTTGGTAGAAAATCGCAATGATACACTTTTATGCTTCCATTGGCCTGAATACACGCACGACATTTTTTTAATATGGAAAATTTAATGTCTTGATAATTTTTTGTACGACGATTATCTTTGTTGTATTTTAGTAAGTAGTAGTCTGGTTTGCCAAAGTTGTCATTAAGTGTCACTTGACGTTTAGGTTAACAAGTTATTATTTTGAATAGGTGTAAGTGGTAAACTATAAAATTGCAAAATTTTCTACTCTTTTACTTCTTATAATGGAGTACACCTCAGAAGAGTATGCAGATATAATTTTTATCTACGGATATGCTGATGGAAATGCTCTAGCTGCTTGTCGGGAATATCAACGTAGGTTTCCCACTCGCCGTCAACCTACATCAAGGGTTTTTTCTTGATCGTTTTCAAGACTTCGGGAGTCCGGTATTGGACAACGTCCAGACGCTAGAGCTAATGGTAGAAGACAACATCGACTTGAAGACGAAGAGAGAGTGGTGGATGCAGTGATGGATCAACCTTCTACAAGTACTCTGAGGATACATCCATATCATCGACAGAATGTTCCTTGCCTTCTACCTGGAGATAATGTGCATCGACGAGTCTTTTGTGAATGGATGTTGGAAATGAACAATCAAAATATCTTATTCCATAATCTAATCTTCTGGTCTGACGAATCAACATTTACATGAAATTGTATTTATAATTCTCATAATGACCATGTCTGGTCATTGGAAAATCCACATGCAACAAGGACTCGCACATTTCAACATAGATTTTCCATTAATTTATGGTGAGGTATTTTTAACGGCTCACTGTTCATGGAAGTCCTGCCACAAAGTTTAAATGGATCTTCGTACTTGGCGCTCCTAGAAAACCGTGTGGAAAACATTCTAGATGACATTCCACTAGCAACAAGAGGTATAATGTGGTACCAGCATGACGGTGCACCAGCGCATCATAGTCGAAACGTTGTTACATGGCTACATGAACATTATAATGAAAAATGGATTGGCAGAACTGGACCAATACATTGGCCTGCAAGATCACCGGACTTAAACCCACTTGACTTCTATCTTTGGGGTGATTTTAAGCGACTGGTCTACAGTGAACAAATAAATACACCAGAGCAGCTACAACAACTGATATATAATGCTTTTTGTCATATTCAAGCAACAATGAATCCTCAAGACATTAAATTTTCCATATTAAAAAGATGTCGTACGTGTATTCAGGCCAATGGAGACATTTTTGAACATTTATTGTAATAAATAAATTACTATAAGCCTGATGAAAGTGTATCATTGCGATTTTCTACCAAACAACGACTTGTTAAAAATCATGAACTGTGCTCTAAAACACTTACCTGATTCATTGCTTACTCGTAAAATTAGCGTCGTACAGAAAATTATCAAGAGAGTCATTTTGTTCACGAATGAAAGTAAGATTCAAAAAATGAAAAAAAAAAAATCATTGGCTTACCCGTTTTTTTCTTGAGGGATAACCAATGACATGTGGGTACGCGCGCCACTGCTGGATTAGCCGATTCAATTGTTATGGTAGAATACGTGCCTTCCATAACAGCCTACACATGCGAAGTTTGAGCAAAATATATGTACTACTTCTTAAAAAATTGGGCATTTTTTTTTTTTTTGAAAGTCAACTTCAACACCCTGTATCTTTTTAATGAAGCATTATAGGAAAAAAAATTTATAGGACATACCCTCTCTAAAATTGTTCAAAGAACATGAGGTTTCATTTTTGGTCACCACTTATGAATCACCCTGTATATTGTCTCGAACTTCGAACCTCTGAAATAGTATGTCTAAGGTTTACAGTCGTATTTGGAACTTTTTAAAAATTTAAATTCGAGCATTAAACTAAACAAAATTCTTCAATGTTCCTATATCATTTCCTTAAATACAAAATTTAGGCGTATTGTAGCATACAATATTTGGTACATAGAAGATCCCGCTCTTTTTACAAAGAACAAAGGTTCGACAACATTTTCAGCTTGATCGAGTGAAAATGTCTTCTGGTGCTGATTTTGGTTGTAAAGATTCATTAACGTTGAATAAGCAATACAAAAAAGTACATTGAAAACTTTTTTAAATTTCTACATCTATAGCTAAGCTCAATTATAAATATTTTTTTGGAATTTGGTATTAGCTAGGCAGTTTAGCAGTCAGTTAGATTGAGGAGGTTAAAAGTGAACATGATAGGTTTATAATATCCACTTAAAATTTTACTATCTCCTGATTGTGAATATTTAACTGATTGTCCCATTATAAAACAACACATATTTAATCTACTGTTTCTAGAAGGAAACCTGCAATAATTATTGTAATAGGCGCACTTTCGTCCTATTTAAATGAATTAGGCTTAATCAGCCTTAACTGACCTAAAAAAAATATGGATTATTGGAATGAATACTGTAGAGCATGGGGGTGTTTTATTGAAAGCCCCAATTTTACTATACACCCACAGTATCATATACCCTGCGACCACTCTTTGTCGTCCTCGTACGAGGTTTCAATATCACTTGAAATGTAGGGTGGTTGGTTTTACTATAATAATAATAATAATAATAATAATAATAATATTTATTGTGGCAAAAATTACACAGCCTTGTCAAACAAATACCAAATATAAGATTATAGAACTAAAATTGTGAAATAAACATCAAAAACAAACAAAAATACAAAAGACAAAAGAATCAAATTTACACATATAAAAAAAAATGGCATCTTATGTTGTCTCTAGTGGCTCTACTCTATCCACTCAATGTCCATATTGAGGTATTCACTTAAAGAATAAAATGCATACTTCATAAGAGTGTTTTTCACATTTCTCCTAAATTCTCGCTTATGTTTTGATCTTATATTCTGGGGGATTTTATTGAAGAACTTGACACCCCAGCAATTCACCCCGGTTTCAGCTCTTTTTATTCTATGATAAGGAATGGATATGTTCTGTCTGCCTCGGGTACCATATTCGTGGTAATCACCGTTTTGGTTGTAGTCCTCTTGATGTTGGTAAGTATATAAGACACTTTCCAAAATATATGCTGAAAAGATGGTAAGTATGCCTGTCTTCGTGAATAAGGTTCTACAACTTGTACGTCTGTCTACTGAACAGATTATTCTTACTGCAGCTTTCTGTTGCAGAAATATTTCAGACACTCCAGGGCTACTCCCCCATATTAGGATACCATAGGTAGCCCTACTTTGGAAACATGCATGATAAGCTGTCAACACTGTCTGGTAATTACTGATGTTCATCAGACGCCTCAACAGATACAGACACGACGCCAATGTGCCCTGGAGCTTTTCAATGTGCATTGACCAGCG
Organism: Tillus elongatus; assembly: GCA_964006375.1. Classification (NCBI taxonomy): domain Eukaryota; kingdom Metazoa; phylum Arthropoda; class Insecta; order Coleoptera; family Cleridae; genus Tillus; species Tillus elongatus. The sequence continues at coordinate 110,084,761 of OZ023269.1, read as the reverse complement.
AAAATCTGATTGTATATATACACCAAGAAATTTCACAGATTGTTTTTGTCTTGGTTGCGTTTGGTGGGAGCTGATATTCAAGACTTTTGTTTTGTTTACATTGAGTTTCAGTTTATTATTTCTAAACCATTCTCCTGCTTCCGACATTGTGATATTTCTTCTCTCATTAAGTTCAGCTTCATTTCTGCCAATGTTTACAAATGAGGTATCGTCTGCATAGAGAGAAACTGCATCAGACGAAACATTCTCTGGAAGATCCTTTGTGTATATAATGAATAGGAGAGGCCCTAGCAGCGAACCCTGAGGTATACCGCATGTTTGTGTCTGCCAACTCGAGTACTGTCCATTTAGCTTCACTCTTTGGTATCGGTTGGTAAGGTATGACTTAAAGAGCCTCAGTGGCAAACCCCTAATGCCATAGTGTTCCAATTAGGTTAGTAATATCTCATGTGACACTGTGTCAAATGCCTTATGTAAATCACAATATATGCATTGTGTCATATTGCCAGAGTCCAGCGCCTCACTTAATTTATTTGTTGTGTTTACCAGCGCAGTGACTGTTGATTTACCTCTTCGAAAGCCATGAAGCTCCTCACTGAGAAAACTTTTTGCTTCTAAATATTCTTCAAGCTGTTGCTTTATTACGTACTCAAATATTTTTGAAAGTGCTGGCGAAATGGAAATAGGTCTAAAGCTATCCAAAGAGGCAACACTGCCACCCTTATATGCCATACTTACGTCTACTATTCAATCGTTGGTTTATAAAACTACTTTAATAAAAATTAAATGAATTTAACACCCGATTTTAAATTAAAAAAAAAAAAAGAAACGGAGACCTTAAAAGTACAGTATTTAATAATATGCCCCTACTCTATTGTGCCCCCTTGGAAGGAAGCGAACATTCTTGCGCAAAAGGGCGCCTCAAAAGAACAATGAATTTATGTACCCCTTCAATAATTTACAAGGCCCTGTCTTAAAACTTACGAGCAACAAAAAAAAAATAGAACTTATAAAATATTAGCCAATATTTAATTAATTAATTTACCCCTTAAATATTGTGCTTACATTTCCTAGACCTCCCAACTACTATTCTTATATCCCTTGACCACTACTATAATAGTCCTTTGGACCTAAATTTACTCCCCCGTACAGCTAGTTAAAATAATATGAACCCAATTGATAATTTCTACCTAGTTTAGATTTTATTGTGCTTATGCTAATATCCTCTGTATACAACCACCATGTATGTCCTTATATTATAATTGGCAAAATAACATTATAACTAGCACTTACCCTTTAGCCCTCGTCTCTTTCTAGGTTGAAATATTTATCGGACACTAACGATTACGTATTTTACTTTGGAATAATCAGTAGATTTCTCCCTTTAATAGATCTATAACTGCACACTGCGTATAAACTAGCTCTCCCGACCTGGCTTGGCTAATTCTGAGTTCCGCGTTTCACTGTCCTTGCTCTGTATTTTCTCTCTCCAAGAAAATTCCTTCACTGACTCGACACTTGAACTCTGGCCTTCGCGTCAGCATTCTCCCCGGTCATCGAATTCTTTCAAGTGCTCTTGCACTTAACTTTGACGTGTGATATTTTATATATCAGGTTACAACATCCTTTTCGCGTTCCTAAGCCAGTCGTTGCCCGGTATTGTGCTGACATGCCAGTAATTGCGTGTTGAAACAATTACATTGTATTTTTCTGCCTGCAATATGGTTTCGTTCTTACCATGTATTAAATTAATTAATTTAGGTAAAATTTTTTAGGTATGCTATCCTTTATTTATAATTCCCACTTGAAAAAAAAACCAATTAGCGGTATCTAGGCACTCTATAGGCTGACCTATAATTATAGTTATCTTCCTTGGACACTAGCCCAAACTCAAAGCAGGTAGACCTGCTTACATCATTAAAAATTCTTAAAAATAATGTTCCCGATCACTTTTGAACAGTCATATAATGTTAATAATTAAAAGTCTATGATTGTTAAATGGCTGTGTTAGGTCTCAATGTGCCCCACCAATTGTCAAAAATACGCATGAGTGAAATTGCTTGAAATTGTGCTACCGACTCAATGCAATACTGAGTTAGCAGGTCCGCTATCGAGTTAACAGGGCCGCTATCGAGTTAATAGGGCCGCTATCGATTTAACAGTGCTGGTATCGAGTTAACAGGGCCGCTATCGAGTTACAATTTCGCTACCTTTAGCAGCATTGAATGACTGTGAAGTTCAATCTCGAAGTATTTTTGAGCAAAGAACTTCAAACTATTTTGGAGAATTAAGTATTTCGAACTTCGATCTACCTTAACATCTTCGCACACCCCTATTTAGTACCCATACAAGGATTTGATCCTTAAAAGGATCCCAGACATAAGAATTTGATTCTGAAAAGGATTGAATTCCTCCCATCACTATCCAAAACATAAGAGGCCTCCAACAGGCTCTTGATGTGAAAAGTCAGGTTCTCCACCCTCTTAACAAAAAGGGTCGTGGATGTCATTACTAAGTATAGAGAGCTGGCTTTCAACTGTCAGTATGGCCGTAAATTTAAATCTAAATCTTAAATGTATTCCTCATTATTAGTAACTATTTTGTCAGCCTTTAGATAACATTATAGTGATGTGGTTTAGTAGTACTACTACCACTAAGCCACTAAGGTTTTTTGAGAAATTGATATTCCGCCGTACATATAACTAACAATAGAAATTCAATTCAAATTCTAAACATAGTGAAAGATTGGTACTTAGACAAGCTGTAATTACCTGGACAGTGATGTAATTAATAGAATGCCTTAATCAGGAAACGTTTTTCAAAACAGTGTTACTGTGTGCACTTGCCCCTTGAAAACGGGGTAAGTGCAATATTCATGAGATATTTTGTATAGTTATAGGTACAATAAAATGGCAGTAAAGTGCACAGATTAGTGTATTTGCTGTATTTTACGATATTGCTCATATTTTAATAAGGCATAGTTTTGATAAACTGGATATTTTTAATTATACCAGTGGATAATTCTCCTACAAAAGCTTGCATTATTGAGTAATAATTCAAACAAATATATTTTATGATTCTTTATGAAAATAGACAACAAAACTTATATCCCTGTCAAAAAAAAAATAAAAAAAATAAACTAAAGCAATAATAACAATAACGAATTTAACTTAAGTTTTCTATGGCATCAACTTTCAGAACTTCTTGCCTGCTTAACCCAAACCCCCATGTTTCACCTTTTTTCAAACTGCTTGCCAGAATGGTTTCATGTTCCAATGGAATTGCTGTTGGTCTTCCTTGGGTAGAGATTTTTTCCCCTTATGATGATCTCTAATTATTGTATCTAGTGGAATGTATACAAAAGAGCTGCCCGTTTTGGTGTCAAGAATTTTTGATTAACTTCAGAAAGTGCCCTTTTAAGTGTACGGAGCCATAGTTTGGTGGCCCAAGGCACTTCGTGGTATCGCGGAGGCCGAACTGGCTCATCTACAGAGACAAGCTTGTCTGATGATAACGGTAGCGATAAGCTACCTCTTCACATTTGGCTGGAGAGGGTGGCCAGGTGGACAACATACAGATTAAAACAAACGGCCGACAGCATGCCAAAGGAAGTCAGTCTGGGAGGGTCTGGACTCCTCTATGACATTGAGGGTCATGGGATTCTGGGAATGGTCTCAGACGTGATGCCTACAAAGTTCAGTAGAGATCTGTCTTTCAAGACAGTCCTCCCGGAAAGGAAGGACTGGGAACGAAATGAAATGACCCTATTGGGGGCCGATCTCTGCTGGTATACTGACGGCTCCAAAACCAATAGGGGGGGTAGGAGCCGGGGCATATGGGGGCAACACCGATGCTAGATTATCAACTAGCCTCTGAGAGTTTGCAACCATACACCAGGCAGCAGTGTATGCAATCGAGATGTGTGCAAGGGAAAGTATAGAAAACCAGTGCACACACAAATCGATAAAGATATATTCAGATAGCCAAGCTGCAATAAATGCTTTTTGTTCCTACCGTTGCAATTCAAAAACGGTATGCAGTTATAAATCTGCCATCAACAAACTGAGCAGCTGTAATGAGGTGTCGCTGGTCTGGATACCGGGTCACTCGGACCATGATGGCAATGTTGCGGCTGACACGCTTGCGAGGAGTGGAGCCCAGAGGGACCCCAGAACCAGTGCTGGGGATAACATCATGCACAGCAAAACGCACCTTAAACACCTGGACATAAAGAATGACAACCCAGCAATGGCAAAATCTGCCAAGATTTGCTCACTCTGAAGCCTTCATAAATGGCCTGTCTGAGTCAAGGGCTAAAAAACTTCTAGAGCTTAACAGACAACAACTGAGTACTCTAGTCGGCCTGAATACAGGACACTGCTGCTTGCATCACCACATGCACCGAATTGGAGTTGGTCAGGAAACTGAGTGCCAGCTGTGTATGGAGAGTGATGAAACAACAGAGCACATACTGTGTTCCTGTCCGGCGGCGGACAGGACTAGACACCTGCTCTTTGGCAAGACAAAGCTTGCTCCGGAAGACCTGGATCAACTTTCGCCCACAAAGATTATCGACCTCTGCAGGAGGCCGGCTTTGTTGGGCGAAATGTAGACTATTAGGCGTGAGCCACAATAGACCTTATGGTCGCAGTGGAGGGACCGGTATGGCCCACTCACAATCAAACCTAACCTAACCTAACTTCATAAAGTGTCCTTTTAAGTGTTTCTTGACTATAACTGCTTTCACACTCAGTTTTTCTAATATATTTTTGAACCATTTCTGAAAAAAAATGTCTGGGGTAAATGCACACCATGTAAAATATCCGGGGCATGCACATGCCCTTAAAGCTGTTTTTAAAGGGGCAAGAGCACACCTCCCAAGATCATGTGTCTCAGGTTATAATTGCAAAATGTACATTATACAACTTAATAACATCACAATTAAAAGCTTGTACCACATAAATAAGATACAATTACCCAATTATCTGATTTTCACAGCTAAAACAACAATTCACCTCAAATTTAATACTCAAGTTTCACCAATACGACTTTGTGGTCGCCAAGATTCCGTTTTGGAGTAGAGTAATCATAGAGTCTTATTAAGACAGAAAATAAAATAGCCGGGTTTGATTGAGTTGATAATTTGAAATATATTGTCAAAATTGTTGAATATACACTAAGATTTTGTGTAAAGAGTTTTCTTTTTATTTTATACCCTAATGTATTAAATTGAATTATGTGTTGCAAGATAATGAGTCAAAATGCAGTGTTACAGAGGGTAGGCTAATTAAAGATGGGTACTTACTCTATCCTTAAGGACAATTCTGCCTGCAAGCTCGTATTTCTTAGACCTCCAGTGCAGAATCTTGGGTGGTGCTAACGATAAACTCTAGTTCGGATATCTAGATAATTATGAGGTATTTTCCCTTTGTATTATTTTAACCTTGGAAAGAAATACGGGGTTTGGAAGACTTGAGTAAATAATCACTTATGCAGATATAAAAACACAACAAAATCTTTATTCATCATATGAAAAAGACAAACGGATATTCATAAAAAGTCATTAATTATTCAGTGATCAAATCAATATGTATAGCAAATCTCAAGAATAAATAATAAGCAAGAGATAAATTCTCAAGAGGTAAAGGTGGATCTGGCCAGATAGTTTTGGATATTCAATATTAGTATTACTGCATACCCATCTCTGAATGAGTCCAATATTGAGCTGAGAACTTTTTCACTATTTTAATTATAGCTTGATTGGAGGAAAAGAAAATGATTTCATTAGTGTTCTAGAAAGAAAAACAAATTAATAATAGCCAATCTAACGCTGTTGACCTGTGGTTAAATATTCTCGGTAAAATTACACAACAAAAAATGCTAGCAATTGTTTCAAAAGTAGGACTCTGATCTTAAATTGAGCAGCATGTAATTTTTATTATCATAAATTTTAACAGAAATTGCCTTAGGTTTAATTCTAATTTACATCATGAAAAACTATAGCAATGTCACAAAATAGGTACTCGTAAAAATGCTGAATTTATAACAAATTGTCGCAAACTTTAGGCTAGATTTAAAATGGCCTTATACCTTGACCTTTAGTCATGATTGGAGTTATTAAATTTTCAGTTCTTGGCAGAGAGCAAAAGAAAAGAGAGTACTCCTTGTTTATTTGCATTTTGTAATTACTTGGAAAGTCGGACTAACAGTGAAGAACACCCATCGAGGCTAGGCAGCCAAGGTGGTCCTCCTATGATCAGCGCCTCAACACAATGACAGCATTCTTCCCACAATTAATTGACCACTGATTGCAGAGAAGACCATCAAGTTCGACCAGTAATTCAGAAATTTAACTATAACCCTGTATTCAGGATTTAGTGATTCAAACCGGTAGACCAGTAGCAGGTTTTAGAGACTTAATTAAGCTAAACAAAGCTCAAAGATTCAGATGGGCTGACTAGTGCCCTAAGCATCCAATTAAATTGACCGGTGTCCCAGGCATCCAACTAAATTGACCAGTGTCCTAAGCATCCAATTAAATTGACCAGTGTTCTAAGGCCTCTACATAATCAGAAAAAGGTTTCCCTATAAATTATGCAAGTTTATATTAAAGAAAGGTTTCCTTACCACAGCTTTTTTCAAGATGAGACACAGCCACATAACGAACAACAGAGATAATTATTAACTAGCAGCGCCTGCTTTGTGGTGACCTAGACAGAGATTTTCATTCAACTTGTTAGAGAATCATTCTGAATCCCATCTCTCCGGTTACGTCTTAGCAGCGAAAAATGCTAGCGTGTCATTGGTCAATTTTCAATTTAGAGCTCCCCACACGATTAAAATGGAAATGTACCAGCCGTTGTGTGGTGACTTCGACTGATGAATTTCTCTCTTCAGCGAATTTAAAATGCCACTCTGGTATTTCAAACGTCGGATCTCAACGGAAAATTACTGAGTCTGTCTTTGTCTTTTATTCACTTAAGCAACTTGAAAGAGGAGGATAGAGACTACCATGACCTTTCTCAGTTAAAGTATTGATTTTCCTTGTTTGCTGTTCTCGAACCACTAATAAAAAAACTAGATAGACGTCAAATCGACGTTACTTTATCTAGACTTAAGGTTGATATTCCTTTGGTCAGCCATTAAAATGAATACTTAATCTGTACCTTACAACAAGACAAGTGCGATTTAACTTTGATATTCTAAGAATTTGTATTTATAGCGCTTTAACAAGTCTTTGTTCAGGATGTTCTCGAAAGAACATTTTTGTCGTTTAAAATAAATATTCTCGGAAGTTTAGAGGTGTTCTTTGGTGTTGAATAAAAGCAAAATTTCATACAATTTTCCAGTTCGTTAGCTATTTGTTATTCATTGTTAAAAAGATATACTGATTAATAAAGCTTTCCCAGATATTTTATAAATTCAGTGAAAATGGTATGGAAGCGAAAAGCTAACTGTAACAAAGTTTTTAAAACAAGCATGCATTGGATCATCCGTGTAGTCATCTACCGACGGTTGGAACAGCTGTCCATGAATCACTACAGAGTACACGGGTGTTGATTTGAGGACCGGAAGATGTCACGACTATACCTTGAATGATGAGATTATAATGGCCTTGAGATGCATTTACCTGACTATTCTCTTACCCCACCTGATCTGACCTGACCTGACCTGACCTAATAATAATGGTTACTTTTAGACTTCAACATATCCACATATCATAGCAATTTGCAGTAGATTGTGTGTACTGCAGAATATTGTGTAATAAAAAGCGCATTTGATGTAAGTGACATTGTTTTTGTGAGCAAGGATATTGTAATAGGCGCGCTTTCGACCCATTTAAATGAATTAGGTTTAATCAGCCTTAACTGACCTAAAAATGGATTAGTGGAATAAATACTATAGAGCATGGGGATGTTTTGGGAAAACCCCAATTTTACTATACACCTACAGTACCATATACCCCGCGACCACTCTTTGTCGCCCTCGTACGAGGTTTCAGTATCCCTTGAAATGTATGGGGGGTTGGTTTTACTATATCTAGAGAATAAAATTCAAGCTTTTGTTTGTAAAACTACTTTAATATAAATAAAATACATTTCACACACCCGATTTTTATAATAGAAGAAACGGAGACCTTAAACGTACAGTACTTAATACTATGATTTTATTCTCTTGTGTCCCCTTGAAAGGAAGCGAAAATTCCTGCGCAGAAGGCGCCTTAAAGAACAATGGTTTTTATGTACTCCTTCAATAATTTACAAGCCCCTGCTTGTCTTAAAAATTACGAGCAATAAACAAAACAAAACAAAAATTGGAACTGATAAAATGTTAGGCAATATTTAATTTATTTATTTACCCCTTAAATATTGTACTTAAATTCCCTAGACCTCCCAACTACTATTCTAATACACTTTTACTATTTCTTTAATAGTCCTTTTGGACCTACATTTACTCCCCCCACCCCCCGTACAGCTAGTTAAAATAATATGAACCTAATTGATAATTTCTGACCTAGTTTAGATTTTGGGGCTTATGTTATTAACCTCCGAATACAACCACCATGTAAGTCCTTCTATTAGCATTGACAGAAAATAAAATTATAACTAGCACTTACCCTTGCGCCCCCCCCCCCCCCTCTCTCTCTCTCTCTCTCTCTCTAGGTTGAGATATTTATCGGACACTAACGATTACATATTTTACTTTGGAATAACCCTTAGATTTCTTCATTTATTAGATTTATAACTGCACATCGCATATAACCTGGCCCTCTTGACCTTGTTCCGCTAAACCCCGCGTTTCGCGCTCCACTGTCTCTCTTCTGTATTTTCTCTCCTCAAGAAAACTCTTTTTACTTCATCAACATTTGAACTGTGGCCTACTTGTCAGCATTCTCTCGGTCATCGAATTCTTTCAAGTACTCTTGTACTCATCTTGGACGTGTGATATTTGATGACCCCACGGTATCGGGTTTCAAAATCCAGTCCACGTTCCTAATAAAGTATCACGGTCTTTGCCCGTTATTCTGCTGACATGTCAGTAATGTCGCGTTGAAACAATCACATTGTATTTTTCTGCCTGCAATATGGTTTCGTTCTTACCATGTATTTAAATTAATTAATTTAGGTATTTTTTTTATGTATGCTATCTTTTATTTATAATTCCCACTTGAAAGAGAAACCTTTAGCGATATCTAGGCGCTCTATAGGCTGACCTATAATTATATTTATCTTCCTTGGACACTAGCCCAAGTCAAGCAGGTAGCCCTGCTTACAATATCAATACAAATATCAACTCTTCCCCCCTCTTTTTTTTTATAATTATTTTTTCCATTAAAACCTGACGACTTTAATGATTCTATTGATGTTTTTACAATCACATATACATGTCCTGTAATAGCAGTGGTGAAAGTGGCAATTGATAATATTTTCCAGCAGTAGCGATTTAGATGAGTTGGAGGAAAAGGTGTCGTTTTCAACTAAAAAGTGTACAATGTTTAAAACAATTGGCTTTACTACTCTTTAGAAGGAAGTAGATATGTAGTTTTTTCTGTGTAATTTTATTTTTTCAAGTATTTCAAGTGGCAGTAATGGGCACTATTAACTGTTCCAATATTCTGTCGTTTTCTTTTACAATCATGATTCCCATATGCTGTTAATGCTTGCAAGCTTTTTCTTGTTTTTTATTGTTAAACCTTCTGTCAGAAATTTTGTTCATTTTAGATTCGTGTTTTAGCTGCACATCTATGTTTTATTAACTTTTTATAATCCTTTACAGATAATAGAACATACCATTTCCAAGCAGAGGACGAATCAGACCAACATGCATGGATGTCAGTCTTAATAAATTGTAAAGAAATGGCCCTGATGAAAGCATTTGATGATAGTAGAAAATCAGGTGGCGATAAAGTGAATCACAGTTTATTTGAACTACAACAAGCTATTATAAAATATATACAAAAAATACCTGGCAACAATAGATGCTGTGATTGTAACTCCCAGAATGGTTTGTACTTATTTATTTCCTTTATTAAATCTAGTATAATTCTTTATTGTATTTTTTAGATGCTACATGGTTATCTACAAATTTTGGTATAATTGTTTGCATAGAGTGTTCAGGTATTCATAGAGACCTTGGTGTTCATATATCTAGAATTCAGTCGTTAACTCTAGATAACGTAGGAACTAGTCAACTGGTTTTGGCAAGATTTATGACAAATAATGCTTTCAATGACATCATGGAAGCACAGTTGCCTCCTAATGAAAAACTTGATCCGTCCAGTACAATGTAAGTTTTAAAGCATGTCTTGAAAAATTATCATTGCGAGATAAATAATATTTGTGAATAAAACGATGTAAGGTGAACATGGGTAAGTGTGAACGCATTTTTAAATAGTAGTATTTTAGAGCATTATAATTTTTGAAATACGTATCTTAAAGATATTATATTTAGGCCATCAGTAGCATAGATATTTATCTACCTGATTTTTTAGTTTCACTGTTTAAAAACGAAACACTTTTGTGTATAATTTATTTTTATTTTTATGTCTGATGTTCACATTTACCCCACGGCATGGGGCAAGTTGAATACAGTTAATGTTATCTATAATGAAAAGCATTTTCACTTTAAATGGGACATGAATAAACGTTAAAAAGGCTCCAAATTTGTTTTTTGAAAGGATGCTTGTTCCATCTGTTCAAGCATCCTGGGTTATATTTGTCCTCAGATATTACCTGTCGGTTGAATGGTTGTATTTCTGCTTTAAAAAACCCAGTAATAATAGTTATTGGCTCCAGGTCTTTCCAACTTGGGCCGATCAATGCCAAAATACTTTTTTAGGTACCTTTATTCCCAGATTTTTTCTTTGCCAGTCCACTAATCTTTCATCCCATTTACTCTTAAATGATCTAAATACAGATATATCTAGTGGCTGAAGAAGGTGGCTTGTATGAGGGGGAAGTTTAAGAATTGTGACATTATTAGCTTTTGCCAGTTCAATTCATAGAATGTTTATGTGGGTGACCATTGTAAATAACCAGATTCGGTTTTTCTGTTTTCACAGCATGCAGCAAAATGTGTCAGATTCCATCCAGTCTTTTACCAGCAGCATTGCCAATAACATTCCAGGGTACGAGTCTTCTTCATCTGGAACCCAGGCGTCCCATATATTTTTCCCCTTGCAGAAATAGGCGGCAGGCCTTTTAATCCACTAGCAGATGCAGCAGCAACAACAGTTGTTTTCCTTACCCGGACCCGATATAGTTCTGGAGCAGACCAACAATTTTTGTTTTATTAGTATTGTTACGTTCTTTGGGGTTCTCAATTTATTGATTAACAAAACACAGTTTTCCAAACTACTAATTTATTATTACCAACTATTTTCCAACACCAGTATCAACTAAAATATTTCTCTTCTCTATTATTAAATGTACATAGAACTATATGCCACTATCGCCTTCTATGATTGCTTCTTATACACCAACACTGCTGATTCGCTTAATACTCTATGATCACTTTTACACCACACTGACTTAATACTGAACTAACTTACTCTGCGCACCACTCGTTTATTTATACTGTTCATAGAGATTCTAGACCTTCTACACTATTCTACACCTGTCACTTCTGGTCTCTTCTAGAAATGTCATTCCAGACTGTTCGCTGTGACACTGCCCCTCTCTTAGATTCGATCGTCCTGGTCGAATTCTGATTAATTTTTTTGTCAAGATAATCACGTCATCCAGGTACACGAGGCATGTTTTCCAGTGCAGACCTCTCAAAACTGTCTCTATTAGACGCTCAAAAGTGGCTGGAGCATTACACAACCCAAATGGCATGTTGTTGAACTGCCACAGTCCACTACCAGTCGTAAACACAGTATTTTCTTTGTCTTTGGGCTCAATCTCGACTTGCCAGTAGCCACTTTTCAAGTCCAATGTCTAAAACCATCTTGCACCTGCCAGTGGATCAAGGTATAATCAATTCTGGGAAGTGGATAGCTGTCTTTCTTAGTGACATCATTTAACCGGCGGTAATCTACACAAAACCTTGTGGAACCATCTTTCTTTTTAACTAACACCACTGAAGAGGCCCAAGGGCTTTGCGATGGTTCTATAACTCGTGCCTGCACCATCTCCCTTAGAATGGTGTCAACTTCCTGCTGTTTTGCCAATGGTACGCTTCGCGGTGGTTGCTTGATTAGTACAGATGTCCCAGTCTCAATGCAATGGCGTACTAGATCTGTTCTTCCAAAATCGTTCTTGTCGGTTATGAAAACGTTGCGATATTTAGACAGCAATTTAGCTTGCTTCTGTTGTGGAGAAACATTTCCACTAGCTTCTGCTAAGGCATTGCGTAGACGTTCTGGACGTGGTTCATCCGGGATGGACGAGGCTGGGTCTTCTGGGTCGTGGCAACACCATATTATGGTTACTGGCGAAAATGTTCCGATTTCGGAACCTTTGGAAATCTTCTGATCAAAACTCTTAAGGTTGGCTATTCTGACAGCTGCCAGCTCTTTTGCTTGAATAAGAGTTTTACCGACTAGTAGAGCTTTCTTAAAAAGATCGTTGTCTTCTGGTGCTATAATACCCACCACTTGTCCTGAAATGTCTCCAACTATCTTCACGGGGACAATACTTTCACTCTGGGCTCTCACAACGACATCTTCTTTGGCCATGACTTTTCGAATCTCAAGGTTAATGACAGTCGACATGACTACTTCCTCATCACCGATATTTAAAACATTGTTCTCGAAATCTAACTTGACACAGTGACCTTGTAGAACATCTAGTCCAAGTATAATGGGGTCTGATATGGCGACAACAATAACCCGCTGTTTGGTTTTCCAAGCTCCAATTTGTAGCTTGACCTCAGTCTCACCAAATACGCGAATCTGTTCGCCACCAGCTGCGGTCACTTTGTAGATTCTTTCTGGCTCTCTTACCCGCCATCTTGGTACTATATGACGATGGATTATCATTCTGGATGCGCCAGTGTCTACAACCATTTGGGCCTTCTTTTTGCCGATGTATCCGTCTACGATGAGCGTGTTGCCAGAATCGTTGACCAGTGAAATAGTTGTCAACTTCGGGACATTGTGGTGAGCAGCCAGCTCTCGCCCCCCTAAAGCTAGCTGCATTCAGTTTTCCTGTGTGTTGGTTGAAGATGATCTTGGGGCCCGGCATTTACTCCTTATGTGTCCCACCTTGCCACAGTTCCAACAGCGTATGGCACTTGCACGATGAGCTTGCGTTGGCTCCTTATGAGGTGTGGGCTTCGTCTGTTCTACTATCTGCTTTAGTAGCTGCATGACCTCCGATGAATCTGTTTTATTTTCTTCTTCTGAGACTTGGAGACTGCGAACTCTCACATTGCCTTTAGAAGCTTGCTTGGCAGCTTCAAATTCTAGTGAATGTGCCAAAGCATCGTTCAAGTTTTTATGTCTCGCCATCTTCAGCACCTGTTGAGTGTCGGTATCCCTGATGCCGTCAATGAATGTTTGCAGTGACAGTTGATTCAAAAATTCCACCGGAGCTGTGGGGTAAGCTGATCGTGTTAGTCTAGCAACGTTGGCTTCAAATTGTTGCAGAGTTTCGCCCGATTTCTGACAGCGACTTTTTAACTGAGTTTGGTACAGCTGTTGAAAATGCTGGTCGCCAAATCTCATTTCTAGGTAATATCTAATGCTGTCAAAACTGTCCTGTTCTTCCCTGGGGATACCTTGGAGCACATCTAGGGCATCTCCTCTGAGAGCCACAATTAGCGAAGTCGCTTCCTCTCTCTCGCCCCAACCATTTGCTGCAGCAGCAGCGGCGTAGATAAATACCCCACGGGACTGAGCCATCAAATGTGGGGCCTTTAATTCTTCCGACCAGGCTATCTTCGATCCTGATGTTTCCTTTGGCTAGAGTTTTACACTTCTTTTCTAGTGAATGCACTTTCTGTTGTACTTCCGTCAGCTTGTCATGTACATCGTCGCTGATACCCCTTACTCTGTTTTCTACTTGCTGGAAGATGTCGTCTTTTACTTGCTTCATATGTTCGTCGACACATAAAGTAACATTCTCAAATTCTGCTGGCCTGTTCCTGTAGAATTTTCTTTGTTTCTTCATCTCCTTTTCTCATTTCTTCTTTGGCTTCTTCGTATCTTTTCCTGGTTTCTTCATCTCTTTTTCTGACTTCTTCGTCTCTTTTTCTCATTTCTTCTTTGGCTTCTTCATCTCTTTTTTCTGGCTTCTTCTTTCATTTCTTTAATCAATTCCAATAGCTGGGCGTATACAATGTGTTTGCCCTATGAATGGTCAAAGTGCCACATTTTATTTCATATACGGCATTTTCTATATCCAACTTTGAGTGTTTGGAACCTCGAGCAGTTTTTCTCAAGTAGCTTATATACAATTTTAGTAACTAAAAAGTGTTCACAAAATGAACAATCATACTTGCACCAATAAAATGTTCACATTTATCTCATCATGCAAAATAATAAGAGATAAGTGTGAACACAGTATTTTCCAACAGCCCGAAAGATAAATAGAAAATGCATAAATAGTATGTGAAACTTTTAACATTTTACAAATACTGAGCGAATAAATCTGGAACAACTTACGTTCATAAATGCCTTTCTTCTTTTTTTTTTATAACATGTTGCACTCGTCAGCTTGTATCACTTTGATGTCAGAATTCAGAGTTTACTTTCATCGACGACGTGCAATACAATGATACACTACTAGAAACAACAGATGTTGCTACTGTAGGCTTAGTCCTGCCATTGTTGTACCATATGTTTACACTTACCCCCGAATCACACTTACCCAGGTTTACCTTACATGTTTTTATATTAGCAAAATTGCCAATAGAAAGGTCACGACTTTCGAACTTTTAAATGAAGTAACTTGACTGTATAAACTTTCTTCCAGGGAGGAAAGATTAAATTTTATTAGAGCAAAATATTTAGAAAAGAGGTACGCTTTAAGAACCTGTGAAAGTGAAATAGAAAAGTTATATGAATTGGAGTCTGCTGTAAATACTGGAGATTTAAGTAGCTTGTTGCAAGTTTTTGCTGAGAACGTCGACTTGAGTGCTCCATTACCAAATTCAGTAAGTTGTATTTTGAAAATCAACTTTAATACAGTATTTTTGTATTGTTTTTATAATAAAAATGGCATTTGCTTTTAGGAGATAGGTGAAACTGCTTTGCATAGAGCTATTCTAAAAGAAGCTGGCAGAACGTTGCACATAGTAGACTTTCTGATTCAGAATATGTCAAATTCAGCAATTGATAAACCAACAAATCCCGCTCTTTCATCAGATAGTTATGGTTTAGAAACAGCCTTACATCTTTGTGCTAGATACGATAAGGTTGAGTGCATGAAACTTTTACTTAGAAGTGGTGCTAGTGCAAATGTAAAAAATTCTCAAAACAAAACTCCTATGGATCTTGCTCAAGAAGTTGGAAACGTTACATGCCAAGAACTGGTAAGCATTGTTTAAAATTGTTACACATATCTAATTAATATTTAAAACTTACCACTTAAAAAGATTATTTATTGAGACCAGCCAAACATGTACTTTATTATTATGCAACAAAATAACTTTAAAGTTTCAATATCATTCGATGCTGTTATTTCATGTAAAATCTGGATATTTGTTTCCAAAAACTTTATTTTCACACCAAGACAACACAGAACTTACTACATATATTTTTATAGTTACAAGCTTCTGCGATCTGCCGGAACCACAAGTTCCCGTGTGTCTATTTTTTAGGATTTTAAAATATTCTGTATGTTCATGTGTTTAACACATTAAAAACTTAATATATTGCACATAGAATCCTTTACAACGTATAGGTTAGGGCTGCCAACCTTAATCAACCTCAGGGCGAGACAGATTAAAATATTAAACAAAAATAGTTAGTCTTTTTCATTTTGAAATTAAGCCAGCTAATAATAGGATTATATACAGTGTGTCCCAAACTGGATGGGAATGTATTGCTATCTCCATTATTATGAGAGATAGGGAGACAGTTAAATTAGCAATGTTTTGTAGAATTTCATGCTCGTTCCAAATAGGACTTGTATTGTGCCCTGCCTCTTTTCGTTTTCGAGTTATTTTGAAAAAAAATTTGTCAATTTCTTTTTTCTTCAATATCTAAGTAGGCGTTGATCTGACATGTCTAAGACTTGCCCATTATCACGACACTTTTTACAAAGTAATCTTTTTGTGCTATTCTCAACTTTGGATTGTCATTTGTTTTGAACTACAGCTATCAATGTTTGTTTTTATTATGGCAACCATATTGGATTTTTTGCTCATGTGATAGCCTGTAAGCTGGACAACCGTCTTGTTGGTACCAAATCTCGTCTAGGCATGCACAATAAACCAAAGGTTGCAGTGCTATCGGGGCGGCGAGGCCGCGGACGAGCCCTGAGGGAGCGTTGGTGACCCCCCCCCCCCCCTATCTCTCTCTCTATTTTATAGATATCTGCACGGGCACTGCTCAGATGAGCTTTCTTTCACAGTTCCTCCACCTGCTGCCCCAAACAGATCTACCAGGGGAACAGAGCGAATGCACCCTTTTACTGTCCAGGTCACCAGACAGAACATCTTGTTATGCCCGCTCTTTTGTCCCGAGGTCATCCAAGTTGTGGAATTCCTTGCCGGCACATGTTTTTCCTTCTCCTCCGAACCTCCAAACCTTCAAGTCCAGAATTAACAAGTTACCTCTTTCCTCCTTGTCGACACCCACTGTACGATAGTATTTAGGCTGTAAGCCCTCGTGGTGTGTTGTTGAAATATTATATTGAGACTATCACTGCATCCGACGCAGTTTCCAATAAGCAAACCCACAAGGAGGATATGTCCCTCCAATTTAAATCTCAAAAATTTCAGAAACTGCCTCTGGACTGGGCAACACTTTTGAAGAGTATGACACAGAGAAAATTAGTGCTCTATTAAATAAAAACCAATGTCCACACGACAACTTTTATTTAATGTCTAGTTTTAAGAGCGGACTGCACATAATTATTTTTTTGTGGTAGTGCTACAAGTGCCCTGCACGGACATTTATTTGATGTCTAATGTTATGAGCACAGCACATGTAGCAATAGCCACTGCCTTAAATTATGTTATGTTTATTATCTTTTATGTTGCAGTTGCAAAATGCAGCAAATAGGCTCAAAAATCTTTTTGACAACATAAATATTGATTGGAACTTGCAACATGATGATGGTTCAACTGATTTTTCGGATGATGAAACTATAATTGAAGATAGAGTAAGTTCACGACATATTTTAGTTATAAAATTCATCTATAGATTTTATGTTTCTGACAGAATGGCTCATTAACACCAGAAAAGAAGAATCGCTCAAGACCACCAAGTTATACTGGCGGTGATTCTCCAATAACATTAAGGTCACGCTCTTCTACTTGTGACAGTTTACAGTTAGGAAGTAGCCCAAATAGTAATAAGTGTCAAATGCCTCCACCTCCATTACCACACAGTAGAAAGTCTAGTAAGTAAATTTTACTTTTTTTTATTATATGCATAATTTAAAAGTATTAATTTCAATCTATACTAAAGCCATTTTCTGGCAGAATATGTTTGCTTTGAAGGTTGTTTACTTACTTTTTTTGAGAACTGTCGCTTGTAAATTATATTTACTTGTAGCTTAATTATTACTGCATGTTTTAGAGTAGTAGTTGAGTATTGGGCAAAGCAATGTATTTGTTGCCTCTAGATTTGTATCTAGTCTGTTGAATACAAGGGGTAGTCAATATATTTTGGGTGTGAACAGTACACATATTCAGTATGGAGTGTAAATGCTAGATGTATCGACAGAAGATTATTATTGTTATAGTAAATGTGCTGAAGCTTACTGCAAAAATGTTTAGTACAGTTAGGCACACTTGGAGAACCCACATCACCACAACACATAAAAAAAACCTCACGATCATTTCACTAATCAAGTTAGTGTCGTCAAAGGATGACTAATTCTAAATATCTTATATGCACAACTCTATTTATATTCTTCTGTGGGTAATCGGACACTAACGATTTAGGGAGGTTCAACGACATCAAAATTAACATATTTCGTTTGGCGGAAATATCTGTATTCTTTTATTATCTATCAGACGTGCTTCTGCCGGTATTTATTTTATAAAGTAATCTATTAGGAGACTGCCCATAGGCGGTGGAGCGAGATTCATACTTTTTTTATTATTACTATATTTAGTAATATATATATATATATATATATATATATATATATATATATATATATATATATATATATATATATAATATATATATATATATACTTTCGAAGGCATTTAGCTGCCCTGGTTGTCTAACATTTTAATTAGTTTTAGATTATTCTTATTAATGTGGTGATTATTATCCCAAGTTGTCAGGCGACGGAAGATCTATCTGTATTTTAATTGTGCTAAATAAATGTCCTTTAAATCTAATTCCAGTAGGTCTTTTTGTTTTTTCGACGTCTTTAAGATCACAATTTTTACAACTTATTTCATAAATTCCCGACATTTTGGCCGTACTATCCTTGTCTTTTGGGTTGCCTAGCAAATTTTTTAAAGTATTTTTTGTCAAAAATGTTAGTTGCAAATTGGATTTAAAAAAAATGCTATCTAGACCCCTCGTAATTCAAGGTTCAAATGGTAAGTAAACAAAATTTTTTTCGGCTTTCTCTCTTTTAAAAGTGGTTGATTCCGCTAACATTTTCTTTTGCTGAGAAATTACAGGTTTTTTAAAAGAAGCCCATGCTTTAAGGTTTGTCACTAATTTGCTATAAGTTCTTTTATTTGGCTGTCTTCTTTCAGGATGTTTCTACACTGCTTGTCTAGTGGAGAAATTAATTAATAAATAGAAAACGAAGAAAATGTTAGCGGAATCGACGACTTTTAGAAGAGAGGAAGCTGAAAAAACTTTGCTTACCATTTGGACCTCGAATCACGAGGGATCTATATAGCATTTAAAAAAAAGCCAAAATGCAACTAACATTTTCGACAAAAAATACTTTAAAAAACTTGCTAGGTAATCCAAAAGACAAGGATAGTACGGCCAAAATGTCGGGAATTTATGAAATAAGTGGTAAAGATTGTGATCTTCAGTACGTCGGACAAACGAAAAGATGTATTGGAATTAGAACATTTAGCACAATTAAGATATGGTACTATAGATAGATCTTCTGTTGCCCAACATATTTGGGATACTAATCACCAAGTTAATGACGAGAATCTAAAATTAATAAAAAATGTTAGACAACCAGGGCAGGTAAACACTTTCAAAAGTATATATATTGCTAAATATAGTAATAATAAAAAATGTATGAATCTCGCTCCACCGCCTATGGGCAGTCTACTGATACATTACTTTATAAAATAAATACTGGCAGAGGCTTGTCTGATAGATAATAAAAGAATACAGGTATTTCCGCCAAACAAAATATGTTAATTTTTGTGTCATTGAACCTCCCTAATTCGTTAGTGATCTGCAGAAGAATATAAATAGAACTGTGGATATAATATATTTAGAATTATTCATCCTCTGATGACGCTAACTTGGTTAGTGAAGTCAGATCTTTTTAATGTGTTGTGGTGATTTGGGTTCTCCAAGTATGTTCATCACAAGTTCCAATCTTCACTTAGTATTTAGTACAGTGTTAAGGCTCACAGAGTTCAGAGTTATTTCACTTAAAAAAGATAGAAGGCTTCTATACTTTGGTGGGAGTGCAGAAAAAAATTCAATCAAGAAAAAAACACTAGAGATATAATAAAAAATACTGCGAGTGGAGAAGAATGATACAGCAGCATAAATAGGAACATAAAATTTTTGAGGCGAATATTAGCAAGTTGATACAAAGCAAGTAGGGAAATGTTGCTGTACGTGAGGAGGGTAAATAGTATGCAGCAGGGAATAAAGTAAAGAAAGAAGTGAATTAAATTTGAAAATTAATGCTGATTTGGAAAAGTTGTATAAATATTTGGAATTGAATGGAATGAAATTAAATATTGAGAAGACAAAACCCATGTTATTGGAAAAAATAAAAAGGTGAATGACTGGTTGCAAGATGGGTTTAAAATACTTTTTTTAACAGTAGGTAAAACTGTTAGAATGGAAATTGGTTGATAGTTCCCCACGTCAGACTTGTCTCTTTTAAAAGACAGGTTAAATTGTCTCTTTTGAGAGACAGATTGAATTCAAACTTGTTTCCAGGAAGATGAAAATACCCCCACCTTATAGGACACCGAAAAGAGGCGACATAAAATTGAAGTCAGTTCAGGAGCAACCATTTAAAGAACTATTGCATGGAGTTTATATGCTTCTTATGCCTGTTTGATATCTAAATTTTCAAATACAGGGTGGTCCAACAGTGTGTTCAAGTTCAATATCTCCTTTATTCAATAATAATTTAAAAAAATTGCAACAAAAGTTTCAGGTACTAACCTTAGCTACAAACTAAAAGTATTTTTTTCATTTTTGAATTCCTCTTGTTTTGCCGATTCATCCAGAGTATAGTTGTTGGGGTTTATACAGAGTCGTTCAAAAGTTATGGCCACTTTTCTAAAACATCCGAGGCACATTTAACGGTCTGTAACTTCATTAATATGTCAGCATGCAATACTCTTATCATGCCAAGAATCTGAAAAAGTGTTCTTCTTTAAACTACAATCAATACAGAAAGAATTCCTTCAAAACAGTATACAGGGTGAGTAAAAACACGAGTCAAGTTTTCTCGAGATATTCAAATGGAACACTCTGTATGTTATAATCAATTTCCATACATCAACAACTGTTCTTTCAGTTTCATGAAGTATTCTCTATACCTAAAACCCGTATTTACTGAGATATTGGGTGTTTTTTAAAGAAAAAGGTACATTTATACATAGGAACGAATTAGTGTATTATTTTTTAAACACCTATATACAGTGTTCTGTCTAGACACCTGTCAGTTTGTTTATTAATCGTCTGTTGGGGCATATGAAGAATTATATTACGATTTACAGTCACTACTTCTCAAAACCTAGTACTTATTTCGACCTATTTTATTTTTTCAGAAAACTTGCAAATGTCGGCTTGTTTCAACTGTGACATATTCCTTAAAGAATGTATTGTTACCAATATACAAAAGCATGGAGAAAAAATATTCCTCAAATAAAAATAATTACTACAAAAGAAAATTTTAATGGAAAAATTTAACAAGTATAAATTAAAGACTATTCGATTTAGTGATATTGAAGTAAAATTTAAAGCTGAAATTAGAATGTGTCAAACCACGGAAAATTGTGATCACAATGATATAACAACTACACAAAAACAGTGAAAACTAGTTAATTAAGTGTTCGAAATGACCACCATTTTGCTCAACACATAAGTTTAAGCGTGTTTCAAAAGAATAGTTAGCGTCTCGTAATACACTTAAATTAATATTATCAAATACACCATGGATTCTTGCGTTCATATCTTTTTTTATCGACGGTTGTGTCTGATAAACTAATTTTTTTACATAACCCCATAAAAAGAAGTCAATTTTTGTTAGATCAGGTGACCTAGGCAGCCATGCATTTGGCCCTCTTCTCCCAATCCAGTGTTCTGGAAAATATTGGTTAAGAAACGCATGAATGTTAGCTGTATCATGAACTGTGGCACCATCATACATAAACCACATATGATCACACATGCTAACAGGCAGTTGGTCTAATAATGGTCCAAGGTCTTCTGAAGATATGGCTGTGCAGTGAGCCATTCTTCAAAGAAATGCAGACCGAATTTCCAATAATTCCACCCCAGAAGTTAAGAGACCACCTATTTTGACTAGTTGTGTGAGTAAAAAGAGGGTTTTCAGTAGAATAGTGAAAGTTATGCCTGTTAACATGTCTGTTCTTATGAAATGTTGCTTCATTACTGAACAACTCAAAGTTGAAGAATCTTGTGTTTCTTTGGATTTGTTGCTGTGCCCAGTGACAAAATAATAGTCGCCTTTGATGATCATCATTATACAGTTCTTGGAAGGGTTGAATATGGTATCAGTGAAATTTGTTTTTACGTAAAATTCATAAAACAGAGGTCTTACCGATATCAATTTCCCTTGCTATTTGTCTTGAGCTGAAATGAGGGTCTTCTATCACCTTCAAATTTACTATCAACTCTTTCTCTTCGTTCAAAACAGTCTTGGTACTCTCAGTCTTCTTGTATCCTGTGTGTATCCCCGTTTCGTCAAAACGTCACATCATTCTTTCAAAAGCGCTTCTGTGTGGTTGTCTTCTATTGGGATACTTCTCATGATAGATTCTTGTCACGAAAAAACAGTTTTTGTTACTTGCTCCTAACACATCCCAACTAGCACAATTGGTCGCTGAAACGTAGCAGCGACTGTCGTGATAACTTTTAAGTGTTTTGCCGCCGGTGAGTGATCTATTGTAGAAACGTTTCTATCATGGGGCAACCACCAAAATTGGGAATTGCGGCGTGGTATCTGGAACTTATCCAGCTACGTTACAACACCGCAACCTTTACGTAGCAACGACGTGGCGAAACGGTAATAGTCACTATCATGGGACTTATCACTACCTACCTACCACTTGAAAAGTATTCCACAGAATAATGTCTCGCCAAATCTATGCACTAAAACCATCTTTGTCTTTTATTCTCATTCTATAGGTACTAGCAAGACTACAAGTTGGATGGTTTGAGAGTTGAAATCTAAACAAATGCAAGTTCACTGACAAAATATAATGATTTGTTCATTCAGAAAGTACGCGCCCTCAAAATTTTCAGTTTCTATTAAAAATTATATATGTTATGTTACGAAATATCCACATTCCACATCATTACCCTCAGAGTGCTGCAATTTGTATTTTTATTTACTTTTCTATACATGTAACTGATAATTTTTTTTAAAATTTGCTGCGATTACCGCCAAAATAGCAATATATTTATTTTTAGATATTTATCCTAACAGAGGAGGTAATCTATGCACTAATCTCCGTCTACAAAATGGCACATTTCAAAACAAACACTTTGAAGTTGCATTCACTAAAATATGGAACTTAAAAGTAGTTACAGCTTATCTTTGGGAGTGAATACTGAAATGCCGGACCTTTAAAGACCCCTTTACTAAAAACTACAAAGTGGAACTATGCCTCAACATTGTATATTTACTTTGCAGTAACTTTTTTTTTTCTCCCTCAGGGCTCGTCCGCATATTTGCCGCCCCGATAGCACTGCAGCCTTTGGCTTATTGTGCATGCCCTTAGTCTTTTCTACTCCAACCATTCCAAAATCACTGTGCCTTGAACTACTAGTCTGCACAGCGATTGGTGGGTGAAGGTTTCATACTGCTCTGTCTCCGGTCTAGACTGACCGTAGATCAGTTGCCTTTGCGGTCCAGAGCTTTACACTCGCACAAGATTTGCTGGGCTGATTCCACCCCCTCACCGCAGAGTCTGCATGTGAGGTCCCCCTCAAACCACCCCATTTTATGCAGGTGTTTCTTGACGGCCACGTGTCCCGTCAAGAAACCTGTTACGTTTCTGAGCTGTCCTCTGCTAAGTTTTAGCAGCTCCACAGCTCTCTTTGAACTGGGTTAGTCAATTACTGATTTCCCATGTCTGAGCCCTGGACAGTCTGCCCAGTACACCTTGTGTTCGTTTCTGACCCAGGACTCATGGCTCCCCTGGCCGTGCTCTTTGTCACACCCAGAACCGGTTCTGGTCCCATAAATGGTTCTGCCGACCCTCTCTTCGCGAGACTGTCAGCTTCTTCATTGCCTTTGAACCCCTAGTGGCCCGGCACCCAGATGAGGGTGACCTCATTCTGCCCAGCCAGGTCGCTCCTCTCGTCTTGGCACTCACTTACCAGCCTGGAATTTACCCGTGGGCTACTTAGGGCCTTAAGGGCTGTCTGCGGTTATGAGGATCCGCTTGTTGGTGTAGCCCCTCCTCTTGTTCTCCCGCACACAGTGCAGGATGGCGTACATTTCGGCCTGAAAGACTGTTGCATGGGCTCTGAGGGAAATACTATGAGTTACCCTCGGTCCTTCCGAATAACCACATGCCCCCGTCCCACGCTTTACGCCGGATCCGTCCGTGAACCAGACGAGCGCGTCCCGTGGTAAGTCCGGCGTCTCCTCCCGCCATGCCTCGCGGTCGGGGATTTCCGCTGTAAGATTGTTTTCCCTGCAGATTCGCGGGCTCGCGAGGTCTGACCTCATTTGAAGCATGGGCTCCTTCACAATCTCCTGAATTTTGCAATGGCCCCTGAAGCCTGGGTTGATCTACAGTCTACCATTGCAGGCTAGTCTGTATAGTCCTTGCCTGGCCTCCCCCATGATAATTAAGTTTGGGGGGGGGGGGGGGGGGCAATCCAGCAACACCTCCATGGGCTATTGTGGTTGAAGTGATGGCCCCTGTGATGCCCAGGCAAGCCATCCTTTGGATTTTTTTTCCTCAGGGCTCGTCCGCGTTTTCGCCACCCCGATAGCACTGCAGCCTTTGGCTTATTGTGTATTTCTTTGGATCTTGCCTAGTTTTTGTTTGGCACTGGATTATGTCACCTTAGGCCACCAGACCAGTGCCGTGTATGTTAACGATCGTCTAACCACCCTTGTGTACAGCCAGTGGGCCATACTAGGTCTTAGTCCCCACGTTTTTCCATATAGCCCCCTAGTGACGGCTAGGGTTATAACTGCCTTAGGCAGTATTTTTTCAACATGACCATTCCAGGTTAGCCCCAGAATCCAATACGGTCCCAAGTTATGTTACCTCCCTGGCCATTGGGATGTTTCTACCATATAGAGTGAGAGTTCTGTAACTCTCCCACTTCCTCCTCCTCATAAACGGTATGAAGGTTGCTTTCTCTGGGCTCATCCGGAGCCCTTTGCCAACCGTCCACCTTTGCATGCTCTCCCACACTGACTGTGTAACCTTTCCTCGGACTATGATGACAATGTCTTCTGCATAGCCCTGGACCTCATACCCCCCTCCCGAGAGCCTCCCTAGCAGGCTGTCCACGACTAGGCACCAGAGCAGGGGAGACAGAACCCAAAAATGTTCGTTAATAATACGTTATATATTGTTGTTTTAGTTAAAGAGAACATGAGTAATCACTTGATATTCCATTTGAGAACAACTCGTCTTACTTGTAGTTATTGTTTCACTCATGTATATTGACAATAGAGGCATGTTTACAACAGCATTATACTGTTTTAGACTGCTATTTTTATCTGCTTCACTTCTGACCTTCCCCTAAAATGAAGAATGTCTGTAAACTTTTGTGTTGATAAAGTGGCTGAATTTTATGGACGTATGATATTATTGGAATTAATCACTCTACTAGACTTGCACAACCTCAACAATGCTCTTGTCATGGAACAATCATTCTTTATGAATCAGTGGCACTGTAGGGTGCAAAATACTTTATAGTGCATTTGAAGGGTGACTACTACTTTATACTAGCCACAAATAGTAAAATGTACTTCTTCAGGTAGCGGAAACGTGAGTGCCACCAGAATATATCACCAAGAAGTTCCACAACTATTAGGTGTAATATGAAGAGGCCAGAAATGTCGCGGTAACTAAGAATGCTACTTGAAAGTGGCTAACAACGACGTTCCTAATACCTTGAAAGTGGCTGCAACTTTGATGTAGCATGTCAGTAACATAAGATAGTTTCGGCTACTGTCATTTTCTACCTTCAAGTTCCGGGACCTTTTGAGTCATTCTATGAGTAACAACGACGTTCCTAATACCTGGAAAGCAACTAAGAAGTTGCATAACTCCAAAGTAGTTATAAGTGGTGAATATTACGTAATTGTCACTGCTGATGTGAAATATTGAGTTAATTATACCACAGAGTAGCAGAATTAGTGGTGATTACATAACTACTCATTTTAAGTTCCGATCTCAGTGTGCCACCAGAATATATCACCAAGAAATTCCACAACTATTAGGTGTAATATGAAGAGGCTGGTAACGTCGTGGCTACTAATAATGCTACTTGAAAGTGGCTGCAACTTTGATGTAGCATTTCAGTAACATAAGATAGTTTCGGCTACTGTCATTCATTACCGTCAAGTTTCAGGAACTTTTGAGTCATTCTATGAGTAACAACGACGTTCCTAATACCTTGAAAGCGACAAAGAAGTTGCATAACTCCAAAGTCATTATAATTGATGAATATTACGTAATTGTCACTGTTAATGTGTAATATTAAGTTACCACAAAGTAGCAGAATTAGTGGTGATTACATAATAACTACTCATTTTAACTTCTGATCCCAGTTGGCATAACTTTGGTGCCAGTTGGGAGAAATCATAACGTTCATTTCTTGTCGAGAGAAATTCATTTTAGCGTCTTGTTATAATTCAAATACGAGAAAATAACTACTCGATAGTTTGAGTTAATGTTTGACAAGTAAGTCAGTTGTTTATTTTGCATAGTTATGATATAATACACTAATTCGTTCCTGTGTATAAATGTACCTTTTTTCTTAAAAAAAAAAACACCCAACATCTCAGTAAATACTGGTTTTAGCAATGGGGAATACTTCATGAAACTGAAAGAACATTTGGTGATGTATCGAAATTGATTATAATGTACAGGGTGTTCCATTTGAATTTCTCGAGAGAACTTGACTCTAGTGTTTTTACTCACCCTGTATAATGTTTTCAAGGAATTCTTTCTGTATTGATTGAAGTATAAAGAAGAACACTTTTTCAGATTTTTGGCATAAGAGTATATGCTGACATATTAATAAAGTTACAGACAGTTAAATGTGCCTCGGATGTTTTAGAAAAGTGGCCATATATTTTGAACTACTCTGTATAGACCCCAACAAATGTACACTGGATGAATCGGCAAAACAAGAGGAATTCAAAAATGAAACAATATACAGATTTTTGGCATGATAAAGTGTTGGACGCTGACATATTAATGAAGATACAGACCGTCAAATGTCAAATGTGCCTCTGATGTTTTAGAAAAGTGGACATAACTTTTGAATGACGTATAGGCCCCAATAACTATACACCTGATGAATCGGCAAAATAAGAGGACTTCAAAAATGAAACCATATACAGGTGTACCATTTAAAAGAAGTGGAGTTTGGGTTATATCTAACTTATGCAACACCCTGTATATGCAAAAATAATTTTAGTTTGTAGCTAGCGTTAGTACCTGCAACTTTTGTACAAAAAATTTTTTATTATTGAAAAATAAAGGAGATATTGAATTTGAACGCAGCCTGTATGTGCTTAACAGTATGATGCCTGAAAAATATTTTTTTACAGCTGAAATAGTTGACAAGTTTTTGCCCTGTAGATTAAGCATGGAATTTGAACTAAATACACAGGCAAATAGATCAGCCTTTTCTTTTGAAGACATATCGAGTACTCCCATCATTTGAAGCCAGGGGAGGATACGAGATTTCTACCTATAATTTTGTCATAGACCAGAAACGTTCGGTAGTGTTTGGACACGAGGTGACTTTATCTCTTATTGATTAGTGAAAGTCATTATTGACCTGATTGATTATCTGCTTACACCTGTTCTTGCTGATACAAAGGCGGCGTGAATTTCACTGCAGGTGTCTTTATGCCAAAAATTGTAGGTAGAATTTTTAGTATACTGTTTTCCGGTTTTCTTTAACCAGTGTTCTGATTAGGAGTTGACATGTTTTGATAAATGAGGAATATAGGGTTCCTTCCACGCATTCTGTAAGGTTGTTATTCCAAAAATAGACATTTTCCCAGGGAAGCAAAAAGTAACAATTTCTTAGTTCGTCCCATTCAGCAGATTTATAATGATATATTTGTCGAGTACGGGATGTGTTGCAGGGGTGAGATAATGATCGGACCAGTTTAGGGAATCCAATGTTAGTACTTAGTAGTTTCTGAGGTTAGTCGTGCAAAAATATGTTTGTATTATATTACATACTGAATTCCTTTGCATATGAATTTGATATTATTTAGGTAAAAACTTCACAGACTAACAGGTTTGTATTTCTAGCTAATGTTCATGCTAGCTTAAAGAAGAGAGTGGCTCCTTTACCACCACCTGCTGGTTCAATGCAGTTACAATACAGTACCCTACCCAGTAGTCATAGTAGAACACCATCAGACCCAATTTCAGCTGGGTACCATACTCTAAGTCATACCCATAAAAGATCACCAAGTAGTGATTCTAGCTCTAATCGAACTGTGATACCTGTAGGTAAGGACTCATTTGTTAATTGCTTGTTTGCTATTTTTATCGTAAAAATGAATTATTGCTCTGACATCTTTTTTACTGTTTTATAAAATGTGTTGGTAAGCTAACTTGGTACTATAGAAATCTTTGATAATTTTTTGACAGAACATAAAATTTAGTTTCTGTAATCAAATGAAAATAGTTAAATGATTGCGAGAGAAAGAGTGTTTCTATGTTAAAGCAGATAAAGGCAATAAGGTAGTGATTTTGGACAAAAACGAATATAAAGATAGAGTTTATAACGCCATAGCGACAGGACCGTATAAAAAACTAAATAAAAACCCGCTATCAAAAATGATTTCAGACGTTAAAAATAGTCTAGAAAGTGGTCACAACCTCCTATCAAAAGACTTAAGAAGACAGTTACAAGTTTCTAATCCGAAAGTCACCAAGAAGTACGGTCTCCCAAAAATTTATAAAGCGGGAAAATCAATTGGACCTATTGTTTCGGCTATAGATTTCCAGACATATAATTTAGGAAAGTGGTTGACAAATGAGTTTAAAGGCTTTCCCGACAAACAGAAAAGGTTTTCGGTAACAAATTCACTTGAATTTATTAATAAGGTTAAAGAGGTAAATTGACTGAAGGCGAGGTTTTAATTTCATTCGATGTAACTTCATTCTTTCCTAGCGTTCCCACGGAGCAAACTTTAAAGTATGTAGAGCAGTTGCTAAAAATGAATAAGAAATGAAAATGTCTACAAATAATATTTAACTTTAACAAACCTTTGTATCAAACAAAATATTTTTCAATTCAACAATGAATTTTTTGAACAAACCCAAGGTGCGGCAATGGACAATCCGCTATCGCCATTTATTGCAGACCTTTTTATGAGCAGATTTGAAACAGATCTTGAAAGTGAAAGTAGTTATTTTCCTAGAGTGTGTTTCGTTACGTGGATGATATTTTCACAGTCTTTAACACAAACATTTACAGAATAGAAGATTTTATTGCCAAATTAAACAATAAATTTGTTTCTATAAAATTTACCCATGAATTATAAATTGATAATAAATTACCCTTTCTAGATGTACTAGTTATCAAGAATAAAGACACTTTAGAATTCGATGTCTATAGAAAGGAAACCACCACTATAAGCTAGATTCCGAACGACTCACATCATACGTACGCACCAAAAATGGCCAGTCTCAATTTTTTAGTAAATCGGTTAATTAATTTTCCTTTAAACAAAAGCAGATATACTAAAGAATTAAATTATATATTAAATTAATCAACAAATAGAAAACAAAGAAAATGTTGACGGAATCAATGACATTTAGAAGAGAGAAATTCGAAAAAAAACTTTGTGTGCTTACCATTTTAACCTCGAATCACGAGGGGTCCAGATAGCATTTTAAAAAAAGTCAACTTGCAGCTAACATTTTTGACAAAAAATACCTTAAAGAACTTGCTAGGTAACCCAAAAGACAAGGATAACACGGACAAAATGTCGGGAATTTATGAAATAAGTTGTAAAGATTGTAATCTTAAGTACGTCGGACAAACATAAAGATTGATTGGAATTAGATTCAAAGAACTAAGTCCAATTACGTTACGGTACTATAGATAGATCTTCCATCGCCCGACATATTTGGGATAATAATCACCATGATAATGAAGATAATCTGAAATTAATAAAAAATTTTAGACAACCAGGACAGCTAAACTCCTTCGAGAGTATATATATATATTGCGAAATATAGTTACAACAAAAAATGTATGAACGTTTCACCACCACCGGTTACGAGTCACCTGATCGATTGCTTCTTTAAATAAAATTCCCACGTTTCAACACTTCTCAAAAATAACATAATAATACGGATAGTTCCGCCAAAGGTAACTATGTTAATTTAGTTATCGTTGAACCTTCCCAAAATACCATCTGTTATTTTTAATAAGTGACAATGGTAAAATGTGTTGCACCTGCATACAAACACATATAGATTGTTTATAGGCTTGTCAGTGATAGTATTCTGATGTTACTATAGTCTGGGGCTGCGATTTTTTGCTCTTTGCGGATGACCTGAAGTTATTCAATGTTATCGAAAGTTGTTTAAGGAGCTAGGAGATACGTGGGTAAAACTGAGGGGATTATATACACCCTGTATTTAAAAACTCAAAGACATGTCGCAAACAAACATAACTCAATGAATGCTTAATCAAACTGAACAAGAATAGACCATACAGAACCTTTCTAGGTCAGATCTAATTACATATATATATATATATATATATATATATATATATATATATATATATATATATATATATATATATATATATATATATATATATATATACATATAGATATAGATATATACATATAGAAATGCTTTTGAATTATTGCTTAGTTGCTAAACATTAAGATACATCAATACATAAGACTGCTCTTGAAACATGCGGATCTCTTAAACATTAAAAATAAAAACAAATACTAATCTTTACAAACTTGCATATTCCGCATCTTTATAACAACAGAAAGCGCTGAACTGCATTGTGATCGTCCTTGCCTTAACATAACCTAACCTTTTTTCATCGGCCAAAGATTTACACAATAAATATAGGCAATAGTCTCCATAGCATAACAACGTAGTGCAAATTAAAAGTACAGATAAATTTTATATATATATATATATATATATATATATATATATATATATATATATATATATATATATATATATATAAATTTGCACAACACAAAAAAACTGACATGCAAAAATACAAAATCTGATGCAACACAAAAGAACAACAGCTGGCTGTCAACATTCGAGCGCTAACATAACAACACAAAAAACTGACATGCAAAAATACAAAATCTGATGAAACACAAAAGAACAACAGCTGGCTGTCAACATTCGAGCGCTAACATAACAACACAAAAAACTGACATGCAAAAATACAAAATCTGTTGCAACACAAAAGAACAACAGCTGGCTGTCAACATTCGAGCGCTAACATAACAACACAAAAAACTGACATGCAAAAATACAAAATCTGATGAAACACAAAAGAACAACAGTCGAGCTCTTCATGAAGCACATGAACATTGAGTTACTCTGTAGTAAGCCTTGACAATTAGCAATTTGTTCAAACTAGTTTTAAAAGAATTGAGGCCAATTTTTTTATACGCTTCTAGTAGCTTGTTAAAAACGATAATTCACCTACATGATGGACTATTTTCATAAAAAGTTATTCTACGAAGCGGGATCACTAATACCAAATCACTGCGACTGTTGTAACTATGGTACGAACCAGTAGTCTTTGAATTTTAATTTTGTTGTGGATATAGTAAAAGTTGGTGAATATACCGCGACATCAATTATTCATTCTCTGTTTGGTCATTTACGTTCATAATTCAATGCTTTTAGAAATACTATTAGAATGGCTTTTTAGGCAAGCTATTGTTCCTGAACAAAAGTAGTGAGGACGTGTTGATCCTGCAGAGGGATTTGGATGCCCTGGGCTTGTGGTGTAACATGAGTTTGTTGAATATAGGTATATAATGCTTTTACAGGGGCAACAAGGAGTTTGATTCTCCGTACACTGTTGGTGGTAGTCAGCTTCAGAATTTGTCCGCTGTTGTTGTCTTGACATTCAATAGCCATATGAATTTTATAGATCGCCATAAATTCAGTAGCGATCAGAGGGTCGAAGATATTGGGTTTTGTTCTGAGGTACATAGGATATTTTTCTCTTTATACAGTTATCACTGTTTATTCAGCACAGGTTTGTTCTGTGCTAGAGTATGGCTCTATTGTCTGATCACCTTATTATTTTGTACATATCAAGAATCAAAAGAGTTCAAATAAATTTTTGCACAATAGGTTATCATGTCCACATTTCAACTGACAATCACAGTTATGAGAACATTCAGAGTCATTTGTGAGTAGATTTATTGAGGAATTCGACATATAATGTTAGATCTATCCGCTATTGCTCAGTGATTTTTCCCCCGTATGGCCCTTCCATGATTACTGTGCCAGAAGCACTGTAGCGTTTGGCTTATTGTACATGCCTTATGCCATTTTGTTACTCTACCCATTCCAGGATCAATGTGTCTTGAACCAGTCTACACAGTAGCTGGTAGGGCCAAGTCTTAAATTGCTCTGCCTCCGGTCTAGGCTGGCCATAGGTCAGTTGCCTTTTACGGTCCAAAGCTTGAATCTCCCCATTTTATTCAGGTATTTCTTGACAGCTATGTATCACGCCAAAAGTCCTGTTATGTTCCTGAGCTGTTTTCTGCTGAGATTTAGCAGCTCTACAGCTCTCTTTGAATGGGTTCCCCAAATAATGCTTTTCCATGCTAAGCCCTGGGCAATATGTCCAGTATGCCTTATGTTGGTTTCTGACCCAGGACTTAATGGCTCCCCTAGTGGTGCTCTCCGACACTCAGAGGACCGGTTCTGATCTCAGAAATGGTTCTGCTGATCCTCTCTTTGCGAGCCTTTGACCCACAAATGGCCTGGCACCCAGATGAGGGTAACCTCATTCTGCCCGGCCAGGTCACTCATCTCGTCTTGGCCTTCCCTAACCAGTCTGGAATTTACCCAGTTTACTTAGAGCTTTAAGGTCTCCCTGGCTGTCTGTGGCTATGAAGATCCACTTATTCTCTCGCACGCAGTAGTGTTGTGTGAACCCAAAGAGAAATACTGTGACCTACTCTCGGTCCTTTAGAGTAGATGCCGACCCTCTCCCCGCCAGATACATCTGTGAACCTAATAATCCCCCCTTCCCTCCCCCGCCATGCTTTACTGTCTATGATTACCACTACAAATTGCTGTCTGTGTGGATTCGCAGGCTCGCGCAATCTGACCTCATTTCCATCGTGAGTTCCTTCATGACCTCCCGAATCCTGCAGTGGCACGTCCAGCCTCCAGTCTATCATTGCAGACCAGTCCAGCAACACCTCCATGGCGGCTGTTGGGGTTGAGGTAATGGCCCCTGTGATGCCTAGGCAAGCTATCCTTTGAATCTTGCCCAGATTTTGTTTGGTACTGGATTGCATC
The DNA here is from genome assembly GCA_964006375.1 of Tillus elongatus. Lineage (NCBI taxonomy): Eukaryota > Metazoa > Arthropoda > Insecta > Coleoptera > Cleridae > Tillus > Tillus elongatus. The sequence continues at coordinate 110,051,488 of OZ023269.1, read as the reverse complement.
ACTTTGGGCCACCATACCAGTGCTGCATATGTTAACGATGGTCTGACCACCCTTGTGTACAGCCAATGGACCATACCAGGTCTCAGTCTCCATGCTTTGACATATAGCTGCCTGGTGACATCTAGAGTCATGGCTGCCTTGCACAGTATCTTTTCAACGTGGCCGTTCCAGGTTAACTTGGAGTCCAGTACTACCCCAAGATATTTTACCTCCTTGGCCATGGGAATCTTCCTACCATATAGAGTTCTGTGTCCCTGCCACTCCCTCCTTGTAAATGATATGACAGTAGCTTTCTCGGGACTAACTCCAAGCTCTTGGCGAACTCTCCAGCTTTCCACCACTTTCAGTGCCGTCTGCATATGCTCTCAGACTGAGCGTGTAACCTTTCCTCTGATGATGATGACAGTGTCGTCCGCATAGTCCTGTACTCAGTGGCTAGGTTGACTGTCCCAAAGAGTTGCATGTGATTTCTTTTAGGGTACTCCAGAGATCACTTAGAAGCCATGCTATCTTTTCGGCTGGCTTTCATTCTACCACTTATGGTTTTCCTTTCTCTTTCTCAGTGGAGCTTCAGATTTGGCATCAGCAGTGCTGTTCACGATATTTGACTGCATGTTCTAATTTTATTTGGAGGACCAAAATTGTTTCTATGGGTTCCGTTATGGTATCATGGTGGGTGGATCAGTTAGTTGGGGCTGTGTAATACTATTATTTGTATTTTATTTTAGTGATTGTAATGTAGTGCTGTATTGTATATGATTTTATATTGTAATTGTGAAGTGAGCTTTTCCTGTAAATAAATAAATAAAATGAATAAATATTATATATCAATCTGTTTATACCAAACAAACAGTTCAAATAATGAATTATTAGTTGTTCAATATGCTATACATATTTATGACTTTGTAGGAACCAAACTAGTCATATCTTCAGAGAAGATGGGTAGTATAAGAAGACCTCAGAATCCACCACCCCCTGCTCCGCACCCTGGTTCAAGTAGACTATCTAACGGAAGGTCAACTGAAAGTATTGCTTCTTTGGCATCGGATATTGACCTAACAACAATGCACAATCCTGTACCGCCCCCTCGAAGAGTAAGTAATTCTTTAAATTATGCGTTAGAATGTGCAGTAGATTGTAGATATTTATTTCTTGAGCAGATAATCAATAGTTTTAGTGTTGTATTTTTAGTTTTGTGTAAAACTGATGGTTTTTTTTTTGCTTGCTGTATTTAGATTGTAACTATTAGATTGTATTAGAAGTATCAGTAATTAAAAAATTTTAAGTCAATAATTTTAATCTTTTATAGGAATCTAACCTCACTCAATAATAGTTTAGAGTAGATTAGAATAAATGTGAGTGGGCTATTCTAGTCCCTTCACCGCGACCTTAGGTCTGTTATCGCTCATGTCTAATTGCTTAAATTTCACCCATCAAATCCAGCTCCCTGCGGGAGTAGATCTTTTTTTTTTCTTTCTAAGGGGGACAGTTGGTTTGACAGGTGCACACTCTGGGTGATGTCGCTTGCCTGTTTCAAAGCTCAAAGGGAGATTACTTCTCTCTGAGTTTGTCTGGACTTGTCATCAGTCAGTGCTTGATCAAGGGGGATCATAAAGTCTCGCTCTCGAGCAGCATCCAAGCAGGGTCGTTAGCCTGTTTTTAGAGGAGGCCTCAATCTCCAGGTGTAATCCACCTCTAGAGATCTCCTCTCTCCTCTGGGTTCATCTAGACCGGATACCCGCCAGTGTTTGCTTAAATTTCACACAACCAATCAGGTTTCTCTCAGGAGGCGATCTTTTTGAGGGTGAAAGTTTGTTTGACATATATGCTGCCATTCGAGTGAAATCGCTTGACTGTTTCGAAGCTCAAAGAGTTCGTCTAGACCCGAAATCCGTCAGTGTTTGACTTGAGGTGGTATCATGAAGTCCCGCATCCGAGCAGCATCTAAGCGAGGTCGTTTGCCCCTTTTGAAGCTCACTCCAGTCGTAATGCACCCCTAGAGCCAGATACGTCAAGACCTGACACCCACCAGTGCTAGACTCAAGGCAACATCCCACTGAGGTCGTTTGTCCGTTTCGAAGCAGACAGTGGGGACCTGAAAATCTGGGTATATAACACTCCCCAGAGATCTCAACCCATTTCCAGGTCGTTTGGACATCCGACAGCTGCCTGTCTTACTTAACCTACTTGACCTTACTTAACCTACTTGACCTACTTAACCTAAGGCAGTATTATCTGGAACCCCGCTTCCGAGTAGCAACCAACAACAAGGTCAATTGTCCATCTTGAAGCATAGACTTTAAAATCCGAGTGTATATCACTTCTCAGAGATGTCCGTGTCCCTCCAGGCTCATATGGACCAGACTCTCGCCAGTGTTTGGCTCCAATTAGTCGCTTCTTATGACAGGCAGGAGCTACCTCGATCCTATACTTTTAGTTCGTCCCTGGACCCACTCAATAATTAGAGAAAGCTACTTGCAAGGTATATATATATATATATATATATATATATATATATATATATATATATATATATATATATATATATATATATATATATAAATATATATAAAACATATGATTTAATTTTTCGTTAAAATTTGAAAATACAAATCTCCATGTCTGCATAATAGGTTTTGTTATTAATATTCTAAGATAGAAGTTGCTTACCCTGCCTTGCTATTTTAAGTTGTGTGTACCACATCCATTCCATCTTATACAGTAAGACTTGACTTCGATGTGTTAATAGAAACCTATTATTGAATACTCACTATACAGGTGTCCACAAACCTAGAAAACTGGAAAAAATCGGGGAGTTTCAGTGATGTTAAAAAATGGTCAGGGAGATTTTGCAAAATGCTGCCAAGAGTCAAGGAACCTGTAGGTTGGGTAGGGAAAAATTATGAATCAGTATTTACTTCACTAATTGTAAAATTTTAAAAATTGGTCATTCAAGATACAACTGTAATTCTAATACGGAATCTAAATTTACAAAAGACTTAAGAAAAATTAAATTGGACAATGATATTTTTCTTTCTCGAAGCATTTTACAAATATCTTTTACCACTACTGGATTAACCTTAAATAAGTGTCCAAAAATGCAAGCACCTGGTTTTCTTTATGCATGACAAGAATACATTAAATTTAGATTACAAGATACAAATAAAAAAATAACATGGTGAAAACTCCCTATCTTTGAACTGATATCTATGCATTTATTCTCATTCTGACAGATAATAATGAAAATAGAAAAAAAATGTGTAAAGTGCAAAGAGTTAGGTTGAAAGATTGTATTTTTTATTAAAATGCAAATTTTTGTGGTAACAGCTGTCGAAAACTTTTAAAGAAGAAATCTACTCAAGTATAATATTGTAAAAGCCTATCTAGCGTTGACCTCAGTGTAATACAAGGTGTTTCCCAACTTTTCTGAATTTCTTTTCAAAATAAAAGAGCTGTATCCTCACCTAATTTTAAGATAAAAATGTGGAATAAGAGTTTTTCAAATGTTGCTTCGTTTTCAAAATAAGGGGGTCGTGTTCAAAAAACCTTAAAAATTTTGTTGTTTTTTTGAATTAATTAATGACAAACGATATTCTAGTTATATTTGATAGACATTTTCGTGGCAATCACATTTTATTTCTTCAAGACATTAGTCTCCTGTTTGAAATTTTTCAAATATCCTTTTGAAGTGTTTTCCAAGATATTTCAGCTACATACTCTTTTTAATGGCTGAGTTTACCAGTTAAGAAATGGCTCAAAATTCATTTTATGTATGGTGTAGCATGAAAGGCAAGACGTTTATATTCAAAAAGTTTTTCTAATAGAGGAATACCACACACAGAAACAGACGACAATTATTTACAAGGTTGTATCTCAGGTTGGAGGAAACATGTAGTTTTGCAAAAAGGAAAATAGGCGGCCGGCCATTTACAGTTATAGCCCCACAACTTGTGGAAGATGTTTTAAACATGGTGGAAGAATCTTCAGGCATGAGTATGAGGAAGGTCAGAAACGATTTGAATATGAATCACAAGATAGTGGAGTGTCTTAATGGACTATTTATTTTATCCTTATCACTTACACAGAGTGCAAGCTCGAGATTTTCCTACTCGAGTTAATTTTTGTAATTGATTTCAAGAAAGTTCTATTTTTTTTTGTCTGAAAATTCTATTTACAGATGAAGCGAATTTTTCAAGAGATGGCATTACAAATTTTCATAATAACCACCGCCCCTGTTCACTTTGCAGCAGGTGTTAGAAATTATTTGGACCAACAATGTCCTTATTGTTAGATAGCTGGAGGTGGACCTCACCCATGGCCACACTGTTTACCGGATCTCAATCCTTTGGAATTTATTTCTGGAGTCTTCTTAAACAACTTGTTTATTCTAATGTCTTGTGTCTTAATGGGCTATTTATTTGATCCTTAGCACTTACACAGAGTGCAAGCTTGAGATTTTCCTACTCGAGTTAATTTTTGTGATTGATTTCAAGAAAGTTCACAACATCTTTTTTTTTGTCTGAAAATTCTGTTTAGAGATGAAGCGAATTTTTCAAGAGATTGCATTACAAATTTTCATAATAACCACTGCCCCTGCTCACTTTGCAGCAGGTGTTAGAAATTATTTGGACCAACAATGTCCTGATCGTTAGATAGGTGGAGGTGGACCTCACCCATGGCCACACTGTTTACTGGATCTCAATCCTTTGGAATTTATTTGTGGGGTTACCTTAAATAAGTTGTTTATTCTAATGTCTTGTGTCTTGTGTCTTAATGGACTATTTATTTTATCCTTATCACTTACACACAGTGCAAGCTTGAGATTTTCCTACTCGAGTTAATTTTTGTAATTGATTTCAAGGAAGTTCTTTAAGAGTCACAAATTGTATTTTTTTTTGTCTGAAAAGTCTGTTTACAGATGAAGCCAATTTTTCAAGAGATGGGATTACAAATTTTCACCATAACCACCGCCCCTGCTCACTTTGCAGCAGGTGTTAGAAATTATTTGGACCAACAACAATGTCCTGATCGTTAGATAGGTGGAGGTGGACCTCACCCATGGCCACACTGTTTACCGGATCTCAATCCTTTGGAATTTATTTCTGAGGTCACCTTAAACAACTTGTTTATTCTACTTCTACTGAAACTCTAGAGCTTCAACTGCATATTATTAACGGTTTTAATACGATTCACGCTAGTCCCACAATTTTTCAACGTCTAAGAGACAATTTAGCATGTCGAGTAAATGGAGGTTTACTGGCTCATGCAGGACATTTTCATCTGTTTATCTTACTTTTGTTCATGTGAGTTTGTTATTCAAAGTTTTTAAATAATTTATCAAGTGATTATTATTGTGTGTGCTAATTAAGTAGGTAATTAATAAAATGAAAAAAAAGTTTTTTAACACGCTGTTTTCAAAAACGCAGCAACATTCAAAAAACTTCTGTACCACATTTTAGTCTTAGGTTTATTAGGTTTGTTTGTGGGTGGACCATACTGGTCCCTCCACCGCGACCATAAGGTCTATTGTGGCTCACGCCTAATAGTTTAATTTCGCCCAACAAAGCCAGCCTCCTGCAGAGGTCGATAATCTTCGTGGGCGGAAGTTGATCCAGATCTACCGGAGCAAGCTTTATCTTGCCAAAGAGTAGGTATCTAGTCCTGTCCGCTGCCGGACAGGAACACAGTATGTGCTCTGCTGTCTCGTCACTTTCCATACACAGCCGGCACTCAGTCTCCTGACCGACCCCAATACGGTGCATGTGGTGATGCAAGCGGCAGTGTCCTGTATACAGGCCGACTAGAGTACTCAGTTGTTGTCTGTTTAACTCTAGAAGTTTTTTAGCCCTTGACTCAGACAGGCGATTTATGAAGGCCTTAGAGTGAGCTAATCCTGGAAGATTTTGCCAATACTGGATTGTCATTTTTTCTGTCCAGGTCTTTAAGGTGCGTTTTGCTGTGCATGATGTTATCCCCAGCACCGGTTCTGGTCCGACAAAGTCTCTCTGGGCACCACTTCTGGCAAGCGCGTTGGCCGCAACATTGCCATCATGGTCCGAGTGACCAGGTATCCAGACCAGCGACACCTCATTACAGCTGCCCAGTTCGTTAATTAGACCATTTTAGTCTTAAATTAGGCGAGGATACACATTTTTTATTTTGTCAGAAAGGTTAGGAAACACCACGCCTGTATATAAGACTGAACTCGAAATTACTTTTAAGGCGGAACCTTGGTAAAGTAAATGTCGCCTATATTTGATCTACGCTCGTATTTCGCATGAAAAATACACACTTTTTTTTGCTGCCTGAGTTATTTAGTTTTTATTATGAAATAAGTACCTCTAGTTTTAATAATGTCTAAATATATTAAAAAGTAAAAAAAAATCATTTTACATGTTATTATTGAGTTGCAATCATTTTCTTTTAATTTTATTGATTGACTTATGTGTGTCTTGCATCATAAAATGTTAGCTGGTGTAAAAAGTAGAATATAGCATTTGTATATTTGTATGCTTGATTAAATTGCAGAAACGTAAGAAGTATCGCTTGGAAAACTTATTTACTGAAAGGAATGGTTTGAAGATTATGGTAAAATTGTGTTTTTAGGCATGTTTCTGTAAAATAGTGTTAAATAATTGTGTGTTTTGTTTATACTATTTGTGCTGTGTAATTTAGTTTTATTGCATCTAATAGATATGTGATGTGCATAATAAAATGTGTATGCATGATTTGTGAACATTTGATGAGCTATTGAAGGTTTTGCTGAAATCTAGATACTTAAGTAGTACAGGATTTAATAAAATATCAAAACTTTGTTAACTATGAAAGCATTTCTGTATTCTTTGTGACGGCCACTTGGGGTGGCCGGGGGTTAATACCAGTCAGGGTACACACAAGCCCAGGGTAGTTTCTAGTGGAGACAGGGCCCTCCTAAGTCAAGACAAAGTCCCCCGGGACTTCTGGTTATGGTCTTTATTAAAGAACTGGAGTCAAATTGTATTTGGCTGGATATTCTGGGAAAATAAATGAAATATCGAGTAAATTAAAATAAAATTCTATTCACTAATTATATACATAAGGAAATAACGGGGTCCTGTTACCAGGAAGCCTAGCAATTATGAGCGGCCAGAGGCAGAGGTGGTTACTTGACTTTAAATTATTGTTACGCGCGGATTGCATGGGGACGGTGAAGCGACAACGTTTAAGCGGTGCAGGGTAGTGGCAGGATAGCGATTAATAGCGGGTTCACGCCCCTCCTGAACGGAGCCGCGGACGACCCGGGACGTCAGGCGCCGCCTAGCTGTTTCAATCTGGACCGGCAGTCGCAGGTAATAGAATCAGGTTTTCACCTACCTGGGGTATTCTCCGGTGACGAGGTTCACTAAGCAATCGCTGCGGTGGCGGCGGTGGGAAGCGGCGGTCTCGCTCGGCTTACTGGTCTTCTCGTGAACCCCACGGGCTTTATAATTTCACTTCTTTGCGACGGACACACTAGCTTGTTCGCGGTCACTACCCAACTGCCTACTCTCCGTCGGAGTTCCGTTCGGTCCCACTTCTTTTCCGAAATCACCCCCGCCTAATTGTCCCCTCTACTAATTATTCCGTTCGACATACCGGATCTCGTATATTCCTCCACGGAAAATGTTGGGAATATTCTAACCTTCGCAAATCTTTCGTACATTACTCCACGGAAAATGTTGGAAAATATTCCAACCTTTATGGTGTAACATAATGCAGTGGTTACGACGGTAAATTAGGCCGGGTAATCTATCCCGGATTAGTCACCCCGTGACATCTTCAAAACCTAAAAAAAGATTAGATTTGGTGGTAGTGGTAACAATACTATGTATCTTAAAACTGGCGTTCTTATTTTTTTTAATAAAACATTTCATTTTACGTGTGAGGTATTAGCTTATGGTAGCTTATGGATATGGAGGCTATGTGTGAAATACAGTATTTGAGCCTGTCTGGGATCTGTATGCAAACGTTAACACTTTTGATGAAATTTCTGATCACAGAATTGTGGCAGAATTTGTCAGCAAACTTATTGCATTTCTTTCTTAAGCTACTGAATGTTCTTTGAATTATTTGCATACACTTTTCCCTTTAGAAAATCCCAAAGAAAAAAGTCTAATGCTGTGTGATCTTGGTGGCCAGTTCATTTGTGCCAGACACAAGATAATCCGACCAGGAAACTGTGATGTTTCGATCACAGTCTGACAAGTTGCACCATTTTGTTGAAATCCACATTGAATCTGTTCAATTCAGGTTATATAATGTTGGGTACATCCTATGCCGGCAACTGTTTGATATAATTGGTAACAATATACAATATAAAGTTGTAAGTTGAGTCATGTTTTTGGACAACTTGTGTAGCTTGTTAAACTAATGTCCTTTAAATGCTACTTTTAAAAAACTCAAAAATAAAAACTTTGCTAGTCTTTTGGTCTAAGATCTATCAGGGCTTTCTTGAATTCTTCTGAAATGGGTGAATCCAGATCATCTAAATTTATCTTCTGTATTGGTGGTCCAAAAGTAATGCTACACAGAGCAGCAGCCAAACTTACCTCCAGCCAAAAGTAAAAATTAAAAGAGATACAGGTGTTAAAAGTGAGAAATTGTAATTTCTGAACGTCACAGTGTCTGGGTTAGACATATTTCCAAGGTAAAAAAGAACAGAACAAGGCTATACTCCAGACTGAATTTATTTAGTAAAAGCCCTACGTGTTTCGGCCCATATATCTGGCCATCTTCAGGAGCTTCGTTCTGTTTTTTATATAACAGGAACTGAACTTTACAAGAAATCTATCATAGTGGCTATTTTCATCAACTGTCGCTTTTGTTTCCTTGCACTATATTGGTGAAGGGAGAATTAGAAGCATTAAAACCTCAAATCACAGCTATGGACAAACGGGTATACAAATAAAATTGCGCATTTGAAATGGAGGACAGTTAAAAGCCGAATATCTGAAGAGAACAGGAAGGGGCAAACCAAATTTTTATTATTAAATAAATTCAGTCTGGAGTATAGCCTTGTTCTGTTCTTTTTTACCTTGGAAATGAGAAATTGTATTTCGATTTTTTTAGATACCTAAAAAAAATTGGACACAGTCTAGAAAATCTGTGCAGATGAGTTTTTCATAGTGATAAAAAAATAATTAATTCATTCCCAATTTGGTTCTAGCCGATAGAGAACACGGCTTGTGGTACCCCTCAAATTTATAAAACACTCACGGTTTCTTTTGTTATTGTCTTAGGAAACTTTTGACCAGAAAAAAGTATTCTTTGTGGTTTCTTAATAACAAGAAGAACAAGGTATGCATGTTGAATATATTAGTATATTGATATTGATTGTACAAGGCACCATTTATTTGACAAAAATTTTTTTTAATGATACAGGTCTTCTAAATAGAAGGGATTTAAAGTATTTTTGAATTTATAAACTCTCATCTTTTAAGATAAATGGTAGAAGTAGCTTCTTTATTTTGGATTGAGTTTTCTTACTCTATTTCTTTATATTTAATATTGTCATTTACGGTGTAAGTTTTGTTGGTATACTTGGCTTTTCAATTTTTATTGTTTTGGTTTATTATTATAAAACCACTGCTAATGCAGTTGATTTTATTTATTAACTCGATGTTATTGAAATGTTTTTTTTTCTGTTTTTTTTGTATAAAATAAAGCAGAGGATGAGTCCTCTATTCTAGTATAATTTTAATGAGGCCTTGATGGTATTGATTTGCATGTTAAAAAAAGTCTGGACGCAAATGCGTTATGGTAGTGAATTTTCATAGAAATGATCTACATAATTTTTTTTTTAAAGAAAATTATCTATCCGCCAAGAAAAAATAATATTTGTCTGTAATATTTAATAGATTTTGCTTAACACACAAACATTTTGGTTTTGTGCCCTGTGATCTTCAGTAGCACCAACATTAAAAAAAAATTAAATGGTTATACAGGTTTTTTCTTTTAACTTAGAGATCTAAATTTTGGTACAAAGTGTACCCTTTATAATGAAAACTTGTGTACCAGATTTGGTTCTCATGGGTTTATTATTTTCGGAGATACAATTTTCCAAAAGAAAACCAAAATTTTTTCCAGAAACACTCGTGCGATCTTCCTGGTTAACGAACTTATCGAAGCTACTTACAAAAGGGAGGTACCTGCCAAATGTTATCAAATTCGGCCCATTATTCAAGCCATGCATGTTGAACATCTACATTTAGATTGATGTGTTTTTTATTTTTTCTCATTATCAAGAATGAAATGCGATTAGTTATGAATTTTTTAGTGTGTTATAGCAAAGTTCGTCAAATCAGATCAATTTATATTTTTTTCTGTTAATTTTTACAATACATTTCAAAACCATAGCCTTTTTGAATAGAGAATGAAGAGATATTTCAAATGAGGTATTACAAGCCCCTACTTTTTATTTAAAAATTTGGGGGTGGCCACTGTGACTCGAAGGGGGTTCAATGTAGGGGTGAATGAAGTTTTTATGTTGCAGGATGTCATTTTTTAATATAAAGCAGACATGTTTATAATATATATATATATATATATATATATATATATATATATATATATATATATATATATATATATATATATATATATATATATATATATATATATATATATATATATATACATACACATACACATACATACAGAGTGGTGTATTGAAAACGAAACAGACCGATTTGCACCCAGAGAAATATTTTTTTTAAGAGACGCTGAAACACGTCAATTTTAATATTGAGGGGGGCATGTTTTGACATAAAACTCAACTTTGTCACATCAACCCCTTAAGGGTGGTGATAACAACCCTTATATTTTAAATAGGGAACATGGGTCGAGTGTTACATAATTTGAAAGCTCTTTCTTTTCTGAATTCAGCACACTAATTTTTTTGGAAGTTTTATCAACTCGTTTAAAAATCATTCACAGTTGGAGTTGCAAGAACGTATTTCATTCATTCTGATAAGAAATGCACTAATTAGTCAATTTTTCGTTAAAAAAACTAAAAAACAAAACCAAACGTTCAAAAATGTTTATTCAGTTAAGTAAGTGTTCAAATTGTTGACCACCAGCTTCCATACAAAAGTACAAATTTTGTTCAAAACGATCTCTGATATTCTGGAGCATTTGTGGAGTTATTAGACGGCATCCTTCAACAATGCTTCGTCGTAATTCTTCCAGAGACTCCGTTTCTGTTGCAAAAATTCTACTCTTCAAATGGCCCCATAGAAAGAAGTCCAAAGGAGTTAAATCCGGTGATCTAGAGGGCCACTCAATAGCACCTCTACGCCCAATCCTTTGCTCTGGAAACTCTCTGTTCAAAAACTCCCTAACATGTTGTGAAAAATGCGGAGGAGCTCCATCTTCTTGAAACACTAATTGATGTTCTTAATAGCCTTCATCATTTTCAACAATGTCAATTAGTAAATGGTAGACGATATCTTCTAGTAACTCCAAATACGTTTCACCACTCAAATTGCCATCAAGAAAAATTGGTCCGATTAAACGGTCTCCAAAAATGCCAGTCCAGACATGCAATTTCTGTGGAGTTTGAGTGTGGACTTCGTGAAAATTTCTTGGATTATTATCTGCCCAATAACGACAATTATGACGATTGACTGTAGAGTTTAATAAAAACGTACACTCGTCTGAAAAACATAAATTAAACAGAAAGTTCCCGTTATCAGCTATTCGTGCAGTCATCACTTCACAAAACTCCAGCCGCCAATCAAAATCATCCTCATTCAGTTATTGTACAAGATGAATTTTATACTTCAATATTTGCTGAATAGTTCTTCTTGTGATGTTTGAAACAGTGGCCAATTTTCTCGTGCTCAAAGTTGGGTCTGCAGCAATTTGTCCTAAAACTTCAATCTCAGTTGTCTCATTTCTAACAGGAAATTCACGTTCAGGATCCCGTTTTTTGTTGGCTACTGAACCACTATGTCGAAACTTTGCAACTAACTCTAAAATGTATTTTCTGTTAACATGTCTGTTCGGATGTTGTTAATTAAACAAATGTGCGGTACGGTTGGCACAGTCATCGTTTTTGAAAAAAAGAGTATTTCAACTCTTTCTTCTACAGATAATACCATTGTGAAATTAATTTTCGGTAGTATTACCAAGTATCAAACCGACCGATAAACTGAAATAATAAACCGCATTTCTCTCATTCCGATAAGAAATATTCTGATAGTCAATTTTTTGTTTACAAACCAACAAAACATTGACTATCAGCACATTTCTTATCGGAATCAGTGAAATGCGTTTTTGCATCTTCAACTGTGAATAATTTTTAAACAAGTTGTTAAAACTTCTAAAAAATTTGTGTGCTGAATTCAGAAAAGAAAGAGCTTTCAAATGATGTAACACTCGACCCGTGTTCCCTATTTAAAATATAAGGGTCGTTATCACCGCCCTTAAGGGGTTGATGTGACAAAGTTGAGTTTTATGTCAAAACATGTCCCCCTCAATGTTAAAATTGATGTGTTTCAGCGTTTCTTAAAAAAAAATCTCTGGACGCAAATCGGTCGGTTTCGTTTTCAATGCACCACCATATATATATATATATATATATATATATATATATATATATATATATATATATATATATATATATATATATATATATATATATATATATATTTATTTATATATTAACCTATAAAAATTGAAACCTATCCTGGATGTGGGTTCTAGGGATCCTAGTTAGCCCACATTTAAAAAAAAATGTTTTTCAAAATTCAGTCATGATCTCATTACTGAATTTTTTCGATGAAAATTCACTAAAAAAAAGTGGTTTAAAAAACAGAGTATGCTAAGACTTTCTAAATTTAATTTTCTATTTTTAACTGTCATACTTCATGCATATCGGTACCAATGAGTTAATGTAATTTTTAAAAATTTAATTAGTTTTTTTATTTACCTTTTGCCAGTTGGTTTTTTAAATAATTATGCTATAATTTTTCATGAAAACATCAAAATAAACTTTAGTACACCATGTCTAACTTGTCATATTGGTCTTCCAAAAAAATGTTGGTACATTAAGACTTTTTTTTTCAATTATTATTGTATTGCAGTTGCATACTGGGTATCCATGGAATTATGTGCTTTGATTTTAATTTACAAAATTTAATCATTTTTCCGATTTACCTTTTGTATTTTGGCTTTTAAAGTAACTATGCTTTAATTTTTCATAAAAACATCATCATTAACTTTAGTAAACCATGTTTAACTTGTCATATTTACTTATAACTTTATGCTTTGTTTGTTTTGTTATTTTTGAAGTTAGTTTCCTCATTTCATTTGTCTTTCAATGTTTCAGGCATCAGATTCACCTCCCCATAAAATGTCGTCTAGTCCCATTTCTACCACAGGATCGCTATGTTCACCACACTCGTTGCCGGGTGGTCGTCTCTCATATACACCAAATGGTAATAACTTAAGAAGATGTACAGCTTTGTATGATTGTATGGCTGATAACGCTGATGAATTATCATTCCGTGAAGGTGAAATAATATTAATTATTAATGAACATACAGATGATGATAACTGGATGGAAGGGATGATTGAAAACGAACCAGAGAGATCTGGAATGTTTCCTATAAGTTTTGTTCATATACTACCAGATTAATTTTATGGACAAGTGATTAAACTATACGATTCCTTCCTAGCAAAATTAAAATGCTTTATATAATATTGTATTTGTTTTTTACATTATTTCTATATTTTATTTTGATCTCGTGAGTATTTAGTTTTTTTATGGAATTATTTTCTTAATTTTAGTTTTTTTAAATGCGTGTTGTGGTTAAAAGGTTGCATACCAGCAAACAAAGAAATATATTCTTTTGTTTTCTAGTATTGCAAATACCTTTTTGTTTTTTAGTCAGTTTTAATCAAGTTACTTAATATTTGGGATATATGTCTTTTGGTATGAATGTTGAATGTACTGATAAATACAGAATGTTTGTTATTTTATTTCACAGGCTCTCTGGAGAAAAAAATTGGTGGCCCCCTTTTCCTTGGCAGAAATTGAGGTGGGATTTCCCTTTTATTCTTCCTTATTGCCCCTACAATATGTAAGTTGATGTTCATTCAACTTACATACTAACTGTAAGGATCAAGACTTAATAATTGTCAGCCATTATTTTTTGATTGGTTCTAGATACTGAAATTATAAGACCTAAAGACATTAAATATCGGAATGTTCTAGGTTATTTAAAAGAATTTAAAGGATAGTGTTTCTTACATCTACGAAGTAAAACATCTAGATGTTTGTCAGGCTTATTAGTTGTTTTTGCTAAAGATGTGTGAACCCATGTTTTTTCGAACCTAACTATGAACGAACCCAAGCCATATTTGCTTGGGTTCGTTTATATGCTTCGAACTTTGAACCTCGAAGTAATATGTCTAAGGTTTACACTCAAACTTCGAACTTCTTAAAAATTCAAAATCGAATGTCGAACTAACCAAAATTCTTCAATGTTTTATATATAATTTCCTTCAATACAAAAATCAGGTATATTGTAGCATACAATATTTGGTATGCAGAAGATATCTATTCTTTTTGAAAAAGCAAAGGTTTGTCAAAATTTGCAGGTTGATTGTGTGAAAATCCAGTGCTGATGTTAGTCGTGAAGATGCGTCAACATTGAATCAAATATACAAAAAGGTGTACTCAAAAGTTTTCTACACCTATCGCTAAGCTCAGTTATATATATTTTTCGTCGTTTCGTATTATCTAAGCAGTTTGAACAGTCTTAGATTGAGGGGGTTAAAGTTGGGCATGATAGGTATATAATAATCACTTGAAATTTTAACTGGATACTGATCGAGAATATTGAACTGTTTTGGGTCATTATGAAATAAAGCATGTTCATGATCGCTTTTGAACACTGCCATGAAAATGTTGTAATCAATAAAGGGGTTGGGATGCTAGAATATATAAAACAATTAAATCTGTGATTGTTAAATGGCTCTGCTAGGTCTCAATATGTCCCACCAATTGTCAAAAATACGCATTAGTGAAATCGTCCAAAAACAACCAATCAGTAGCATACATGAGCTCTATAGGGTTAAAAAATTTTATAGGACATAAGTTTACACTTACAAATATTCAAGGCAAACCTATTCATCCCATAGCAATCATGAAGCCAGCCAAGATTGACCTATAGTGAAGGACAGACACTGCAGTTCTAGCGATTGTTTTGAAGGTCTCCAAATCATCAGCATACAAAAGTGACCTATTCGAAATGTAAGCCAGAAGGTCTCCAAATCACCAGCATACAAAAGCGACCTATTCGAAATGTAAGCCAGAAGATCATTGATAAAGATGTTAAATAGAATGGGTCCAAGTATGGAATCATAGGGCACACCCGAAAATGTAGGGAAATTATGAGACCTATGACCAGTGAATACACTGTTGCCTTCGTTATAGAGATTTGGGAGTCCTGTTTGATAACCCTTTATTCTGTGGTGATCAAATAGTGACCCCCACTGTTGAGCGCATTAGGTTACTTGGTTACACATATAGAATTGGAAGATTTTTAAAAACGTGGAAACATTAAAAGTTCTCTTCAATGCTGTTATCAGATCCCACCTTCATATATCAAGCCATAGTTTCAAGTACACTTGGAGAAACCCAAATCACCGCAACACATTTAAAAAAAGACCTGACAATCGTTTCACTAACCAAGTTAGTGTCATCAGAGGAAGAGAAATTCTAACTATTTTAAAAACTAACATCACCTTATATACCGGATCTTAGGTAAAGGGACCGAACTGAGATGGGAAAATAGACGCAGGCAAATTCTGCAGTGTATTGTATTTTTATCACGGGACGAGGTCTGCACTGTCCCTATACTAACTTATCTAAAATGTGTCCTCTATTAATTTTGTGAAGGTTCAACGACACCTAAATTAACATAGTTTGCTTTGTCGGAACTATCTGTATTATTATGTTATCTCTAGGACGTGTTAAAAACGTGGGATTTTTTAATTTAACGAAACAATTGATCAGGTGACTCGTAATCGGCGGTGGTGCCACGTTCATACAATTTTTGTTGTAACTATATTTTGCAATATATATATATATATATATATATATATATATATATATATATATATATATATATATATATATATATATATATATATATATATATATATATACTTTCAAAGGAGTTTAGCTGTCCTGGTTGTCTAACATTTTTTATTAATTTCAGATTATCTTCATTAACGTGATGATTATTATCCCAAATATATCAGGCGACAGTAGATCTATCTATAGTATCGTAACGTAATTGGGCTAGGTGTTCTTTGAATCCAATTCCAATCAATCTTTTTGTTTCTCCGACGTATCTGTTATATTCGGCCACGTTCTTAATATAATTTAACACTGCTTGCTTGGTGGAAAAATTAATCAACAAACAGAAAACAAAGAAAATGTTGACGGAATTAACGTTTAAAAGAGAAAATCCGAAATATACTTTGTTTGCGTCCATTTGAACCTCGAATCACGAGGGGTCTAGATAGCATTTTTTTAAAAGTCTTGCAGCTAACATTTTTGACAAAAAAATACCTTAAAAAACTTGCTAGGTAATCCAAAAGACAAGGATAACACGGACAAAATGTCAAGAATTTATGAAATAAGTTGTAAAGATTGTAATCTTAAGTACGTCGGACAAACAAAACGATTGATTGGAGTTAGATTCAAAGAACACTTAGCCCAATTACATTACGGTACTATAGATAGATCTACTGCCGCCCGACATATTTGGGATAATAATCATCACGTTAATGAAGATAATCTGAAATTAATTTAAAATGTTAGACAACCAGGACAGCTAAACTCCTTCGAAAGTATGTATATATATATATATATATATATATATATATATATATATATATATATATATATTGCAAAATATAGTTACAACAAAAATTGTATGAACGTGGCACCACCGCCGATTACGAGTCACCTGATCGATTGCTTCGTTAAATTAAAAATTCCCACGTTTTTAACACGTCCTAGAGATAACATAATAATACAGATAGTTCCGACAAAGCAAACTAAGTTAATTTAGGTGTAGTTGAACCTTCACAAAATTACTAGAGATGGACACATTTTAGATAAGTTAGTAGGGACAGTGTAGACCTCGTCCCGCGATAAAAATACAATACACTGCAGAATTTGCCTGAGTTTATTTTCCCATCGCAGTTCAGTCCCTTTACCTAAGATCCGGTATATAAGGTGATGTTCGTTTCAAAAATTGTTAGAATTTTTCATCCTCTAATTACGCTAACTTGGTTAGTGAAACGATTGTCGGGTCTTTTTAAAATGTGTTGTGGTGATTTGGGTTTCTCCAAGTGTACTTGAAACTATGGCTTGATATATGAAGGTGGGACCTGGTAACAGCATTGAAGACTACTTTTAATGTTTCCACGCTTTTAAAAAATCTTCCAATTCTATATGTGTAACCAAGTAGCCTAGAATTTATACCTTATTAAGGCATTGAATGTCCTGTTTTGCTAAACCACTTTAATGAGGTTTCACTCCTAAATAGAAGGAATATAGGTTGTGGTTCATTTTTGTATAGTCTTCTTCACAATTGAATTGACTGTCTGGATTTGTTACATATGATAAGCATACGAATCCCAGTTTTAATTTCTATATTAAACTGCCCCGTTTACATCTAATTACTTTTAACAAACGTAGCTCTGAGATCACTAATATATGTGATCTGTAAGATGGTGAATAACATCAGCGAATGCATCGACATCTTTGTTGGTGTGCTGCAAAGTCTCCAAATATTGTTATTTTTAGCATGTCATTTTGAATTTCTGTTGTGTTAGTTTAGGGTTATTAATATCATTTTATTTGTTGCATTCTTATATTTTGTTTTGGTCTTGTTTGGGAATCACATGAATAAGTAAATAAATAAAATAATTATTGAGACATTTTCGAGTCTTTGTGAAGTCAGTTGGCTTTTAGCCTGTGCCTTTCTAGCAACTTTAGATAGGTCATTAATCAGATCATGCTTGCAAGTATGGGAAAGAGTAGGAGCAGTTTTTATCCGTGTGAATTTTTTCTGTCATAAAAATAGTTATCTGATGGAAATTCATCACTGCCTTCCCTGTTTATTATATTGTTAGATTACCTAACTTACTCTATCTTCTTCCTCTATTTTGCAGTCACCCTCATCAAGAACTGAAATATGGCTTTCCATGTTGTCGGGTTAGTAATCATTTACAGCTCAAATCAATCTAAATTTTATTTACCTGAATCAACCAAATAACTTTAAGCCTGCAATGTCGTATCATTATAAAATTTCAAATTAAAAACTACAAAAATTAAACAAGTGTTTAATAAAGAAAAGCACACACAATGTGTATATCTGATGATCTTGGACTTTTATGGGAGACATTACTTGAACTGCTGAATGGTTTCCTAGTTGTTCTGCTGTGGTTGAATTCATGTAGTGAGTTGCTAGGTGTTTCGTCAATCATAGCTGCTGGCTTCTTCCGTAGCTGCTCCAAAATGTATATACCTATCAGAAAAAGTACCTTTTGGTTTGTTTTGTTTTTTCATTTTGAAAGTTTTTGATTACTATGCACTAGATGTAAATCTAAGTTACATAGAAATATTTTCTACGTTTCCATGTGTTTGTCAAAGTACTGGTGTGAACAAAAAAAAAGGAGTGAGAGTCCAGCTGTGTTTCAAAAAGTGACAGTATTCTCTATTTTACTTAATAATTAGTATTATTTTTATTATATTTTTTTCTTGCTCTTCGGCAAGCATTCTTAATATATATGTTATATATATTTTATTTTATAAAAAACAAATACAGTATTGTTGCTATAGGTGTTAAAAATATGCTACTTAAAATTAAATGTTATTTGTTAGATAATAACTTTGCTTTGGTCCCAATTATATATACTTATATGTTCTGAAAGGAGTAATATAAATACTACCAGTGAATGTAAATGTTAATACAAGTTGATATTGAGACAGACATTTTAATCCACAATTAATTATTTTACATCAACCGTTTTGTTTGTTTTAAATGTTGTGTAAATATTTATGTTTTATTGTAAATCTGGGATGCTTTGTTTTATGTTGTAATGTTTTAAATTTTGTGGTATCCATCGCATTCTTGTTGAATTGGGAAATAAACTTGCAATTGTATGGGGACTTTGCACAAAAACACTGAAAAAAAAAATACGAATTTGTCATGAAATTCATTATTGGGGATCAAAATGGTCCTAATAACTTTGTCCAATATCTCCAATGTGAAGCAAAATATCTCGAATTAGCCCGGTTTACGAAGTCATAATAGGCTGGGATTAAAGTTCACATGTATCACTGTGCAAAAAATCGAAACTGTACACCTATTTCAATAGAGGGGTGTTTTCATCTTGAATGCAACACACTATACGTATATTCTAGAGAAAACAATTAGATTTTATTTATGTCCCTTTCAATTGGCCTGTGTGTAAAAGTGCTAAAAATTTATTATGCAAGAGCCTCCGTGATCCAGGGAGTAAGAATGTGGGTCTCTACTGAAGGGTACTGGGTTCGATTAAAATAAAATTCTATTCACTAACTATATACAAAAGGAAACAACGGAGTCCTGCTACCAGGAAGTTTAGCAATTATGGGCAGCCAGAGGCAGATGTGGTTATTTGGCTTTATAATCAAGGCTACGTGTGGGGTGCAGGGTGGTGGCAAGGCAGTGAATAATAGCGTGTGTTCCCAAGCGGGCATGTAACTTACAGGGTGTGTTGGACACAACATCATGCTAATCTAGCTGCGTACTAAAATATATGGCAACAACAGGTATTACCTACGTCCCACCATCCATATGCTTTCACTCACATGCTCGGGGAACCTTGCTCGGTGCGGAAGATGCCCACCCCTGTTCCCGGATTTACACCCCCTCCGATCCGCGGACCGCAAGGGAGGCCAGGCGCTGCCTGGCTGCTACGATCCGTACCAGGGCAGTCGCTGCAATACAAATGTACCACAGCCCAGGAATATCCTGGTTACGATCCTCCCACAGGAACACGGGGGCGACCACCCGAAGGGCTGTTTTTGACTGTCCCCGATAATGCAATCACTACGACAGGGATAACTCTCAACACCTTCGTGCGGCCGGATGCCTCCGCGATCCCGGGAGGACCCAAACTTTGGAATGCAGCCACCAACCCCCAGAGCAGCCCGCTAACGGAGACAGGGGAGAAACGGTCCCCTCTAAGGTTCCCAGTGTCATTGCGGAGCGTCCAACATTTCTACCACGGGCTCGCTAAATAGTATTAGGCTTTCACCTACCTGGGGTATTCTCCGGTGACGATGCTCACTAAACAATCGCTGCGGCGGTGGCCTCGTGAATCGGCGGCCTCGCCAATGTTTCTGCTTGCCGGTATACTGTTCTCTCCCTGTTGCAGACTTCTTCTCTTACACCTCACGTTCTTTACAATTCCACTTACATGTCGCCGACGTACTCGCTTGTTCGCGGTGACTCTAGAACTGCTTGCTGTCTCCGTTCTCTCCGGCTAATATTCTCCACCGTTCGCAGCTGGCGTACCGTCTCGATCGCGGTGACTGTCCCTCCGCCTATAACGACCCAATTTTAGGGGTCCCTTCGGCGTCGTGATAACCGACTTTTCCTGTATGTAAGACGGAGCGGCGTGTACAGAATAGATATAGAACGATTGACTGTCCTCATTCACCATCCTCCTTCCTTCCAGTCGTCGGGCTTGCACACAACCAATGTTCAAGACACTTTCACATCGGTGCTGTCGACGGTGGCACACAGCGTCATTTAAAAACTCGCAGGAAATGTTTATAATATCAACCAGAGGTATCAGAAGCCCCTACTTTCTATTTAAAAATTGAGGGGTGCAACTGTCACTTGTGAGAGCCTTAGTGGTTCAGTGGTAAGAACGTGTGCCTCTGAACCGAAGGGTACTGGGTTCGATCGCAGGGTTCTCCTTTCACTTTTTCAGTACAAACTAACATTAACATCAACCGAGCTCATGGCATTGTATTTGAGAAAGTTGAATGCCTACATGTTCCGCCTTTCGGTAAAGCTGTCTGTGATTGGCCATAGCAGCAGAAATAGGCCAACTTTAAAGAAACAAAACACACACACACACATTTAACTGTCACTTGAAGAGGGTTGAATGTAGAGGTGCAGTTTTCACGTTGTAGGATGTCATTTTTTTGAATAAAAATTGACGTGTTTGGGGATTTTCTATAAGTATGCACAGTAAACGAGATGCCTAAATGTACATATTACCACTATATACCTTGAAACCTGTTATCACACAGTTGAAATGGAACACAACAAAGTTTTCTTTAAAGATACGAAATACAAAGATTCAGCTCGAATGATATGGAATTTCAGATAAACGAGACTTGAAAGGACAAGGCTCTACTGCAGTATTATTTAATGAACACCATTACCAGACAAGCAATTGGAAACTATGAAGGTGCGATGTCAAATCATTGTATATTTCTTGTTATTAATGAAAATATGTGCTTCTTCTACAACTCTTAAGGCTAGTTAATTTGTGGATTAAAATTTGTGTGTTTCATTAGTATTTTTACCTTTACATTCACTGGCAGCAATTGTGTCACTTTACTTTAAAAACACTTTGTATATTTTCTGATTACAGCAAAAATTATTTAAATGTTCAGCCTACTTGTAAAGAGCTTCAGTTACTTATTTTTAGTTTTACAATAACTAAAACAAAATTTTATTTTTCACTGTATTTAAACGCTTAATATTACTATTGCAGTACTATAGTTTTGTCAGTTAGAACATTTTCAGGTGAGAATATCCTAACTAGGGTATCTAATACTGGGATACTGAAATTTCCAGTCTGAGGTCACAATAAATACCGGGAGTCAAATGATTCCCGGTATTTATTGTTCAATATTCCAATACCAAAAATTTTTGGTATTTTTGGGACTGATAATAACTTTTTTTTCCTCCCTTATGGCTCGTCTGCGTCTTTGCCGCCCGGATAGCACCACAGCCTTTGGCTCCTAATAACTTACTTGTACTGCCAAAAAATTCAGCATATTCGGTATTTTCGATATTTTCAGGACTGATGATAAGTTACTTGTAATGCACATTCGATATTTCCACATTTTCAATATTTTTGAGATTCATTTTATCTCTGTCGCATTGGTGACTGATTACGCATCCACATCGCGGCATGTGGTGATACGAGTTACAGCACGTATACGGGAACGGTATTCGCTGGCGTCGGATTGATAGTTTAGACGTTAACCTGTAACCTATAAGCTGTGTTTGGTTATCACTCTTGTGTTTTTGAGTAATTTGAAAGTCGGGGTCCCGAAACTAAGGTATATATTTTTATATTTATTAGCGGTACATTAGTCTCATGATGTATCATTATTGTGGATAGTAAAACATAAAATGGAAAAAGGTACGGATTAATGTGCATTTTGTGTAAACGAAAAAAGGGCTTACTGTTTAAAATCAGTGGGGAATTATTTATTAAAACAAGCCAACAGGGAAGCGGCCCAATTCAAACAATATAAAGCAAAGTACTATAGCAGTCAGGTTCTCCATTACTGTGATAAAGTGAACAATTTTATTTACTCCAAAATAAGTGGGTGCTTTTCCAATTATTCCATCTATCTATTACTATTTTTAATAGAGAATGAATATCAAATTTCCGGAACCCTTATATTTTTGGTATTTAATACCGGGATACCGAAATGTTTTATTTGAATACTAAAGTCCCGGGATTGACAATTTGGTCCGGTATTGGATACCATAATCCTAACTGACTAAATTATAACTGTAATAGTGATATCACTGCGTTATTTTTAAGATATAAAAAACTTCCGTAACCGAGATTTATAATTTTGCTTCAGGCTTTAGGATCGCTGAGAGTGAGATAGTTAGGGGAACATAAAGGTTTGGCATTTATACATACAATAAAATTTGGGAGAAACCCTGAATATTTCAATATATTAAGTGAAGAAAGTACTATACATCAGTAAAATACATGTAATGAGTGCGTATTGTACGACCGACAGCTCCTAAATGTATGCATGACCGACAGCTCCTAAATGTATGCAACCCCTGCATACACCAATTCGTTTAACTTCAAATAACTTCCGTAACCGAGATTTAGAATTTTTTAGATTCAAAATCTACATTTTATGTAGACTTGTTATTGGTTCGTTACTTTCTTTAGTCAGTACAAGTAAAATCAATATATTTGTACCGTATATTATTTAACATTTATGGGCTTCTTATTTTGACACAATTGTATCACCGGTTTTACCGAACGATTAAATAAATAATTAAGCGCCTATTTTTTTTTTACTTCAAGATTATTTGAAAACAATGATGTGTGCTAACTGGTTGAGCCTTTTAAATTTTCCCTTTTTTTTTCCCTGAATTATATGCGAATTCACGTTTTTATTCCCATTTTTTTAAAGTTAATATTAGCCATCTTGACTTAATGTATCAAATTAAATATCGTGAGTTTAAATAGATGTTTACTACAATAGTGTTTGATGCAAGAAATTTGTGTAAATTTTGAATTTAAATCACAATTATTAAATGTGACCTGAAGTATTGATATTGCGGGCTGTAGCATTTACGTAACTTTTTTATTATATTGGAAGCATGTACCAAAGACTGTAATAATGGAAGGGACAGATATATTTAAAATGTTTAGCACAAACAAAATTTGTGTAAAAATTATTGAAGCGTGCATTAAAATAGCTAGTCTAATGGATGTTGTATTATGTATTTCTGCTAGGAAGAAATCTTAAATATAACAAAAAACTATTACCGATAAATGTAAAATTATTTTAAAATTTATTTTGATTATAGAATTATATCTTATTTTATTAATTTCTTTTTATCATCTAAAGCTTTTACACTTTAATGTTTGGATTGTATGCCATAAACAATAAATATTTATTTTTTACTGTTTCTTTTTTGTATTTCTTTTTATTTTTCATACTATATTTGGTAGTATTATTTTATAGATTGTTGTATTTACCAATCTAAAATTATTGT
Organism: Tillus elongatus; assembly: GCA_964006375.1. Taxonomy (NCBI): domain Eukaryota; kingdom Metazoa; phylum Arthropoda; class Insecta; order Coleoptera; family Cleridae; genus Tillus; species Tillus elongatus. The sequence continues at coordinate 110,027,390 of OZ023269.1, read as the reverse complement.
TTGTTCCTCAGATGAATAATTGACTGATATTGATGTCTGTCAATAGTAGGATATACAGTATGTTTTAAAAGTAGCACACCATACTTGAGTATTATTAGTTTAAATTGAATGAGATTTCTTATTGTTTACATCTGTAGTTTTCAGCTGGTTTTTATGTCATTATCGACTAGGAAATCAAGTTTTCACAATATTTTTTTGTTGGAATTTCAAATGTAATTCATGTAATTTTTACAGTAACCGAAGTAAAAAAATACAAAACAGGAGAATATAGAGTTCATCTAGTCACTAGGACCAAAACATGAAGTTAAATTTTACAACTGAGATCTAATTGGTAAGGTAAACGTTTTTTTAAATCAACATAATCATACAAGCAATAGTATCTGAAGCTCGAAAGCTTTAATTTTAGTCAACGTTCTTTATTTTGACACTATTACAAATTTTAGGAGCCCAAATTATAGCCAGTAACGTTATCCATCAGTCTCTTAAACAAGTGAAGAATTTCTTATAAGTGTATGTATATATATATATATATATATATATATATATATATATATATATATATATATATATATATATATATATATATATATAAAGTTTAAATTTCAGCTTGTTGAAAAACTATAATAAATGATTTTTAAATGTCCTAGATATTTTTATTAATATTTATAGCTTAAGTGAATATGTCAGAAACTGATCAAATGCAAAGTTTAGAGTCAATCAATACTCAATACAGAAACAAACGAATATCAATATATTTTTCTGGACTTTCTGACATAATGTCTCCAACAGTTGGTGTTAATGTTGTATTGTATAATACAAATAATAATTGTGTATAGATAACAAAAATAGAATAATTATGATGACTATAATAAATATCTGTACATAGCTTATGTATTTCTGCATCCAGATCGTTGTCAGACAAATCTGAACAGTCAGTGTTATCATTAATATTGTAGACCACTGATTCTATCATGAAGTCCACGTTGATATCGAGTTCCCACATTCTCGACTCTTTTTTTCATAACAGTGGATACAATTTTGCTACAACTATGCGGATATTTCATCCATTAAAGTCTGTAACAAAGGCTTTACTTCATTTAGCTTATATTAATCTTTTTTTTTTTTGTTGTTCTTTAACGTCTGTTTTTTTCTGCGACTATGACCAATCACCGACACCAGGGAGCAGTTTCACCTCACTATCCTGGAAATTTTGCCGAACCCCTGCCTGGCTGTCTGACAGGATGTAGATCTCTCTTTTTCTGAGTCTTCTCATAACCATTTTAACTTTTGCTCATATCAACTCAATCAGATTCAGCTGATGAATAATGTCATTCCTGTGCCATTTCATCAATAACATCAATCATATCCGATTGGTGCGCGCCTGCAATGTTTGGCAATTGAATCTTCAACATTGGTTCCTCACATTCTACATTCTTCATATGCAGCGAATCAATGATCTTACCTTTTCCCCATGTAAATGTTGGAAACTTTTCTAATTAGTGGTTGTGAGAAGAAGAATCAGAAATAGAGAGATCCACATCCTGCCAGGCAGTACTAAAGACACTGTAATCTTTCAAAACCAAGTCTAAACTGACCTGGGACTCCAAAAAACTTTGAAGCAACTGGCTACGAACAACAAACTAATTTTAATGTGGGTACCAGGACATCAAGGCATTGAAGAAAATGAGGAAGCAGATAGCCTTGCAAAAAGGGCAGCAACAACACCATTCTGTGGTCCAGAGCCCTATTGTGGACTAACAAAAAGCCACGTAAGAAATGAACTTGATATTTGTGAGAGGAACCAAATGCTATCATACTGGAAGAAAATACCAGGCTTACGGCAAGCAAAACGTATCATCACCATATCAACACAGAAGTCTAAACTGTTTCTTGGATTAAACAGGAACGTGTTTAGAATCTCAAAGAGAGATAGCCTCTCTCAGAGTTTGCCTGGACCCGACATCAGTCAGTGTTTAACTCGAGGCGATATTATGAAGTCCCAATCTCGAGCAGCATCCAAACGGTGTCATTAGTCCGTTTCCAAGCTCACAGAGGAGGTCCTAATCTAGGTGTAATCTATCCCTAGAGATATAAGCTTTCCTCCGGGTTCCTCTAGACCCGATACCTGCCACTATTTACTTACATTTCACCCAACAAATCAAGCTCCCTGCAGGCGGCAATCTTTTTGAGGGTGAAAGTTGGTTGGACAGGTGTACTGCCATCTGAGTAAAGTTGCTTGCCCGTTGTCAAAGAGAGATAACCTCTCTCCGAGTGTGTCTGCATCCAACATCCGGCAGTGTTCGACCCGAGGCGGTAGCATGAAGTCCTGCACCCAAGCAACATCCAAGTGAAGTCCTTTGCCCGTTTCGAAGCTCACAGACGAGGTCTTACTCTCTAGTTGTAATCCGCCCCTAGAGATCTCAGTTCGTCTAGACCCGGCAGCCATCAGTGCTAGACTGAAGGTGATATCCCACAGAGTTCAGCTTCTGAGCATCACCCGAGCGAGGTTATTTGTCCGTTTCACAGTGCACAGTGGGGGCCAAAACCGGTTGTATACGACTCCTCTGATATCTCTCCCGGTCATTTGGACACCCGCCAGCACTTAACCCAAGGCAGTATCATCTGGAACCCTGCTCCCGGGTAACAATTGTCCATTTTGAGGCCACAGTGGATTATTTATTTGTATGCAGCAGTTAGCGTAAAGATGTGATCCTTTCAGTTATCATCGTGAACGTGATGGTTTATATTTGAAACTATTCAGTCTTGATTTCATAGTAAGGAAATTCAGGCTCTGCTGAAGTCATGTTTTGTGATAAAGGTATGCCAAGTTGTGTTTCTTTTACATCTACGAGGAACTTGAACGACCAAGTTTATGTTAATCGTGTGGTTAACATGGTTTACTTAAAATTATATCTGGGAATTATGTTAATATGTGAACAAATAACACTTGATTACTATGATTGCATTTTTCAGCCTAGGCTTTTCTACGAAATTACTGGCTTTAATTTTGAACTCGAACTAGCAGCATCTTGTGTGTCTGATGAATAGTCGATACAAAGTCAAATCACAGAAGATGGATAATATAACAGAGACCTTTAATAAATTAAAAGAATTTCTAGTGGTGCTAAGCTTTTAATACATATTGTATAATGTAACAGCATGTTTGTGTATATAGTCATATTTTTGTAGAAATTAATTTATAGATATACACCTGTTAGAGTTCTTTAACCAAAGAAAGAGTCTATTTGCTCGATACAAAATAGTATATATATGTATATGTATAACAGTTATAAATTGCCAGTGTACATAGATATAAAAAATAGTAACTGTATTTATTATTCCCTTTGTCTTCTTTATACAGGGCACAATTATGTTGACTTCAATTTAGAATGAACAAAATCAATTTTGTTGCACAAAGTATTTTATTATCAATGTTTTATGTGATTTACAATCATAATATACAAAAATATTTTGAAGTTTATCATCCTTTTCTCTATTTTTATTGTGAAATTGTTTGGTGCACAAACATGCTATTGAAATATTTCATGGCTTTTGATGTACGTAATATATTTACTGTAAGTAATTAGTCAGAATGTATTGTAGATACTGTGAAGTATTGAATACAGTTTTATTAAATACTCAATAGACTTTCATTGACTTCTCAAATAGTTTTGTTAAGTCCTCTTCTGATTGTTCTCTAGGTGCCATTTTCGTAATACGATGCTGAAACAAATAAAAGGAAATGTACTTATTTATTGCCCAATTGTAAGAAAACATAAACTGACTTTCAAAAAAATCCGAATACCCAGCAAGAGTTAATTAATTTTAACAAAATTTATAAACAATATGTGTATAATCAAAGCTAAACAAAATGATTACATTTTGTAACTAAAATACTAAAAAGTAACAAAGTTATTTAACAGTGAGTGGGTCCACCGCAGTTTCTAATGCATTCGATAACTCTTCGAGACATCCTGGAAATTAAATGATTTATGATATCCTGAAGAATGTCATCTCAGGCTTCTTGAATCTGGTTCAGGTTAAAAAAATCAGGTAAATTACCCAGTTGATTGCCAATAATATCCCACACATGTTTGATTGGTGACATGTCTGGGAAGCGAGAAGGCTATGGAAGCAGGGTCACTTTATTTTTTTGTAAGAACCTTGTAGTAACCCTTGCTGTATGAGAACGTGCGTTGTTGGAAAAGGGGTTGAATTAACCCTCGTAGGTATGGCAGTGCAACAGGATGCAGTACATTTTGTATGTAATCATTTTCATTTAAATTTGCCAATAAAAACTAGAGGCGACCTGCTACTGTATGTTATCGCACCCCATACCATCACCTCTACATGTAAGGGCTGTGTCCTGTTTCATATCAAATTTTAAATTTCTACGTCCTCCCACGAAATCTTCTTACTCTTCTGCGACCATCGTGGACACAAAGACATAGTCGGAACTCGCCAGAGAACACAACACGATTCCATTCACCATCCCAATATAATCTGTCGTTACACCATTCAAACTAAGCAGCACAATGTCGAGGTGTCAGTGGGTGACATGAAAATAGTCTAGACGAACAAAGCCCAAAGGCACATATTCTGCGATATATATTTACCATAGAGACTAAAGATGTAAAACGCCCAACCAAGCATTTCCAATCGACTGTGTTATGGAAACTGTCTTGGAAATCCTCAAAATATATATTTACCATAGAGACTAAAGATGTAAAACGCCCAACCAAGCATTTCCAATCGACTGTGTTATGGAAACTCTCTTGTAAATTCTCAAAGAACGATCTTCCCGTGCTCAAATTGCTCGAGGTAGTCTGGACTCATGATGACGGTTATGGATTCCTTCTTCAAACCACCTGAACCAACACCGGAACATTGTTGACACACTGCGTCCTTTGCGGTCGGAAATTTGGCTGATTAAAAAACCAGCTTCCTGCATACCAACAATGTGCCCTCTCGAATTCACTTAAATAATTTTAATTGCTCCCTAAACGGCGCCTAAGCATAATGACTTAATAAATTGAGCATAAATCGGTACAAAATATTGTTTCAAACTGAAGGGAGGGCAAATTTAAAGAGAAAATTTTTTTGATTAAACAAAATTTAAGAAGTTTATACCCGTTAAAATTGTTTGTCCATAATGTTGTCATTTCTCATCAGAAACAAGTAGTATAGAAAATGTCATTGCAATTGGTCTACTCTTACTAGGTGTTTGAATTTTTTGGGATGTCAGTATATACATTTATTAAAGACTTTTGGAATTGGAATTGTAGGTTGAACTTGAATTTGCAATAAAGATATGTTGAAGACATGTTAGTGGAGAAAAAATTATAATTACAGCTGTGAAAAAAATATTGAAGTAACTTAAATTATTTTTGACAGCTTTATTATAATTTATTTATTTATTTATTTACTAACTTATACGTCAATCGGCTTTATACATAAAGAAGAAGAAGACAAGCAACAAGGGTGGTGAGTAACAAGACAATATAATGAAACAATTATCAGTTCTGCAATACGACACTCTTGACGCCTGACGTGAATGAGGCCAGATTATTTTCAAAAAAATCAATGCTCCCACAGTATTCATTAACAACACCAGCTATTTTGTTATGTGGTCCATAATGCACGTAGCCTTTGGATGTTTTGGTAGTTTCAGTCAGTCGAGATGTCCTCAGCCCAGGTCTAGGGCAGATGCGTTAAAATAGTCCCAGACTCTCAGGCGAGTCAATAAGTCCATTGATAACCTTGTAGAAGTATATTAGGTCTGTGACTATTCTACGATTTGACAGGCTGTTGATCTTAGGTTGGGCGCAGATTTCGCTATGGCTGGGTTTATTTCAATTGTGCATACAATATGATATATGTTTGATGAATCTCGACTGTGCTCGCTCGATTTGATTGATCTGTATATTGGTGTAAGGAGACCATACTAGCAAACAGTAATCCAGGATGGGTATTACCAGTGATGAGTAGAGTCGGATTAAAGTGTGAATGTTTTTGAAGTCCCTGACAGATCTAGTAATGAAACCCATGGTACAGTACGCCTGAAGTGTAATCTTGTCTAGATGCTGAGGGAATGTAAGCTTGTTGTCGATAATGACACCCAGGTCTTTGGTGGACATGGTTTCCCGGAGAAGTTGGCCATCCAGGAAATAAGTATTAGGATTACGGTCGCGTCAACGTGAAAAGGACATACATGTACACTTCTCTATGTTGAGGCTGAGCTTATTTTTGATACACCAACTGCTCAACCTGTCGATATCCTGCTGGAGTGAATCGGCATCACTTGGGTTTCTGATCCATCTGCAGATTTTTAGGTCATCAGCATAGAGGAGAAATTCTGACTCAAAGTTGTCGCCAATGTCGTTGAAAAGTATGGGACCCAAGTAGGTTGATCAAGGGCTCGGGGTGAGCCCCGAGAAAGCAACCGTCGTGCCGTTTACGAGGAGGAGGAAGTGTGAAAGCCACAGAACTCTCACTCTATACGGTAGGAGCGTTCCAATGGCCAGGGAGGTAAAATATCTTGGGGTCGTATTGGACTCTAAGCTAACCTGGAATGGTCACATTGGAAAAATACTGCGTAAGGCAGTCATGACCTTAGCCGTCACTAGGCGGCTATATGGAAAAACGTGGGGACTAAGATCTAGTATGGCCCACTGGCTGTACACAAGGGTGGTCAGACCATCGTTAACATATGCGGCACTGGTCTGGTGGCCTAAGGTGACACAATCCAGTGCCAAACAAAAACTAGGCAAGATCCAAAGGATGGCTTGCCTAGGCATCACAGGGGCCATGTCTTCAACCCCAACAGCCGCCATGGAGGTGTTGCTGGATCTACCCCCCCTACACTTCGTTATTATGGGAGAGGCCAGGCTAGGACTATACAGACTAGCCTGCAATGGTAGACTGAAGATCAACCCAGGCTTCAGGGGCCACTGCAAAATTCAGGAGATCGTGAAGGAACCCATGCTTGAAATGAGGTCAGACTTCGCGAGCCCGCGAATGTGCAGGGAAAACAACTTCACAGTGGAAATCCCTGATCGCGGGGCATGGCGGGAGGAGACACCGGGCATACCACGGGACGCGCTCGTCTGGTTCACGGACGGATCTGGCGGGGAGCGTGGGACGGGGGCAGGTGTTTACTCGGAAGGACCGAGGGTAAGTCACAGTATTTCCCTCGGAGCCCATGCAACGGTGTTTCAGGCCGAGATGTACGCCATCCTGCACTGTGTGCGGGAGAACAAGAGGAGGGGCTACACCAACAAGCGGATCCTCATAGCCACAGACAGCCAGGCAGCCCTTAGGGCACTAAGTAGCCCACGGGTAAATTCCTGGCTGGTGAGTGAGTGCCGAGACGAGACGAGCGACCTGGCTGGGCAGAATGAGGTGACCCTCATCTGGGTGCCGGGTCACTCGGGGGTCAAAGGCAATGAAGAAGCTGACAGTCTCGCAAAGAGGGGGTCAGCGGAACCATTTATGGGACCAGAACCGGCTCTGGGCGTGTCAAAGAGCACTGCCAGGGGAGCCATTAAGTCCTGGGTCAGAAACCAACACAAGGTGTACTGGGCGGACTGTCCAGGGCTCAGACATGGGAAGTCAATAATTGACGGACCCAGTTCAAAGAGAGCTGTGGAGCTGCTAAACCTTAGCAGAGGACAGCTCAGAAACACAACAGGTCTCTTGACGGGACACATGGCCGTCAAGAAACACCTACATAAAATGGGGCGGTTCGAAGGGGACCTCGCATGCAGACTCTGCGGCGAGGGGGAGGAATCAGCCCAGCACATCTTGTGCGAGTGTATAGCTCTGGACCGGAGGAGACAACTGATCTACGGTCACTCTAGACCGGAGACAGAGCAATATAAAGCTTCACCCTACCAATCGCTGTGCAGACTAGTTCAAGGCACAGTGATTTTGGAATGGGTGGAGTAAGACTAGGGGTATGCACAATCAACCAAGGGTTGCGGTGCTATCGGGGCGGCAAGGCCGCGGACGAGCCCTGAGGGAACAAAAAAAAAAAAAAAAAAATGGGACCCAAGTGAGAACCTTGCGGGACTCCCGAGGAAACATTGCCACCGGCTCTCACCTGCAGCTGTCTACCCGCCAGATACGACCCCAACCTCCTGAGTGCCATTCCACTAACCCCATATTTTTGCAGTTTGTTGACTAATCTTGTGGTCAACCATATCAAATGCTTTGCTAAAGTCCGTATAAATAGCATGGACACTGCCACCTCTATTTAGAGATTTGAGTATATAGTCTGTGTATAGCAAAAGGTTCGTGGCCGTGGACCTGCCACCGAAGAAACCATGCTGGCTGGTAGTTATCACATTCTTAAAGACAAATGCTGGCTGCGGCAACACGATCTTCTCGAAAAGCTGTACGAAATGCATCTTTTATAGAAATTGTCTCTTATACAAGCACACGCCAAGCTTATTTGTATGTCACATATGATTGTAATAAAACATTTGAATCAATCAATCAGTAACTTTCTTTAGGCTCCTGATGAAGCCCTAAAATACAAGTGTGAAATATGAAGCTCGTTTTAGGAAAAAAACGCGCATTTCTGTTGCACATTTTCACTGGTTGATTCGCCTGATTCGAGGCCATAGTTTTGTCAACTAGTAGTAACGGCCGTTACTCCTAGATTCTCTCTCTCTCTCTCTCTCTCTCTATATATATATATATATATATATATATATATATATATATATATATATATATATATATATATATATATATATATATATATATATATATATATATAATATATGTTTCTTTATCTTATGACTAAGGAACATTCTCTGCTTTCTGAGAGGGCAGTTTTCAATTTATAGCAAATAGTTTTTCAACTGATGCCTTGTAGAGGGGAGAATATTTGCTTTCCTTATAACACCAACATTGCCAACGCAACAGCGATGATGGCAAAAGGTTCTGCTTTGGTAGGAGTGCTGTGGTTGCTCTTTGCTGATAAACTTATGACTACATTGTGCGGAGCAGGATTTATAGTCCCAAGATACGCAGATAATATTGTCCTAACAGTAAAGGGCAAGCACGATGCTGTAATATCCAGCCTAATGCAAACAGCACTAAATATTTATTTATTTATTCATACACCATCCAACAGCTTAACATCACACAACACTTGGAAACATTCATAGAAAGACCACTCCGACAACACATTCATCAAGGATCTGAAGACAGTTCTGAAGCTGCAAACAGGCATCAACACTCGAAATATTTGCGAAAATTTTAATATCATCTGCATACATTAAAAAAGGAACATGTTTAACTGGGTCAATAAATATATTAAACAGTAATGGACCGAGTATGGAACCCTGCGGCACTCCCGAAGTTATGTGATAGGTGTTGGTTTTGAAGCCCCCAACCTCAACAAATTGCCTCCTTCCATCTGAATAAGCCAAGCAAGCCCTCGGAGAATCCGATAGCCCTCATCCTGTCAATCAGAACAGAGTGATTTAGACAATCGAAGGCCTTAGATAGATCAGTATACACCACATCAACCTGTGAAGAGCGGTCGAGAGCGGACGCAATGAACTGTCTAACATTAACTAAATTCGTTACAGTCGATCTCCCTAGAATGAAATTATGCTGAGAAATAGAGAGTCTGTTTTTGATGTGAAACAGTATTCGCTGAAAAAGGCAGGCCTCGAAAATCTTACAAAAGACACATAGTATGGCTATTGGTCGATAGTTTGATGGATCACCACTATCCCCCGCCTTGAAGACAAAGAAAACCCGTGGCAGCTTCCAAATCAGGCAATGTTCCAGATCTAAGAATCAGTTTAAACATTTTCTTAAGTGGAGTCAAGAAAGCATATAAGCAGTCGCGCACCAAGAAGCCAGGAACTAGATCAGGTCCACAGGACATGTTAGCCTTAATTCTCTTAGCAGCTGTAATAATTTCATCATCTGTAAAGTCATCAACAAAAAACATTGTGATGTCACCCGAAGCCAGGCTGGCGGCTGTAGGTGATGAGGTGGAGGTGGAACCAGAACATCATGCAAAATAAGTAGCAAAACTGTCAACTGCCTGTTGCTGGTTAGATGAATTCCCAATAGAAAAGTTTTGACGGCGCCGAGAAGAGCAGTTCCAGAATTTTTTAGGGTTAGACCTAATCTCTCTTTCTACCCTCTGAAAGTTTTACTCGAGAAAGATAAATGTCTCTCTTAAGTTTTTGTCTCAGCTCCCTAAATCTATCTAGAAACTCCACATTTCCAGACTTCATAAACTTACATCATAATGAATATTTATATTTGATACTAACCTTAATTTCTTTAGAAAACCACAGGGGATACCTATTACATGCTCTTGGTGCAGTCATGGGAACATACAGATCAAGCAAGTCGTAAATTCTGGAATAGAAAGAGTCAAGCATAGAATCAACATCCTGAAGCCCCTCCATGCCATCCCAGCACAAGCCGCCAAGCTCCGCATACAATCTGACAAAATCACATTTTTGAAAATTATATGATCTCTGCCCAGTGTTACCAACAGGGGAAGAGACCACTGAACCCTTGACCGGAAACTCTATGATTAAGGGGGGATGATGACCATCAGGAATCACGGGCGAATAAAGAACCTCCCCCACCAAGCAAGTGTCTGTAAACAAAACCACGTCAAGAATCCTGTTGTTAATATTCTCAACATAATTAAACTGTCCAAGGAGTAGTATATTACAGAAATTTTGAAAAGCAGACACACGAGCGAAGGGGTCGTTCTGATGACAAGAAGCATATTCAGGCATGTTAAAGTCACCAACTAAGAGTGTCTCGCGACCATATTTTATGCACAGGGATTCGAGAGCTTCAAACAAGAGGTAGTAGTCATTAATTGGAGTATTGGGAGGTATATAAACAACAAAAACATTAAGCGAGGCCCGATGATCCGAGACTCTGACCCCCACAATGTCAATACTAGAAAGAGCATAAAATCCGCCACAGTCCCTCGGAATATCAAGGCAACGAGTAGCAAAGCGAGCGTGCACAGCAAGCAGAACACCACCTCCCCTAGTCTTGCAAGCGGAAGAAATATCCCTATCTGATCTATAGAAAATATATTCATCATCAAACAGTTCGCTACTGTAAATATTACTATCCAGCCAAGTCTCAGTGAAAACAAAACAAATATAATAAGAAACTGGTGTGAGATAGGCCGGCTTAATGTCAATCTACACAAGACATATCTTGCCCCAGTCACGAACAGAAGGAAACTACATTTAAAAGCTCTAACTCTGAATTGAACACAGATACAATTTTTTAATGAAGTTAAATATTTAGGGATCTTCTTAAATCAGAAACTGAACTGGAACACACTTGGAAAAAACTCCTTCGAGGCCCACAATGGCAAATTGGTCTTGCTGTTAACTCATAGGAAAGTCATGGGGGTTGAATCCCAGGATGGTATAATGGATATACCAAACTGGTTAAACATATGTTCACATATGCATCTATAGTATGGTGGGCAAAAACGGAACAAGCCTCAAAGCAAATTGCAGAGGCTGATCTGTCTTGGAACAACGGGAGCTATGGCATCATGCCCTACAGCTGCAATAGAGGAAATGCTGAATCTTACTCCACTGTAGATATACGTGAAGAGAGAAACAGCACTAAGTGCCTTAAGACTATTTCAAGCAGAGAAATTCATACCAGGAAACTTGGTTGGCCAGTTGAAGAAGAATCGACTTCTTCTGAGATAGGCCCAGTATACAGTCGGACTACTAAATTTGTATTATGTGACAATTTAGAAAAGACTATGTATGGAGTGTTCTCTTTAAAGATACTCAAATTGTGTTCCTGGGTCAAGTCCAACAGAACTTGAATGCACTGCTGGGCTTTACCATCATTGTATTTTCTGTTATCAGCATGTATTGAGATGGTTGCGTACGCAATGACTTACATTTGGCGACTACGCTCTTCGCAGAGCCAGTTCACAGAAATGGGTCCAGAACCAATCGCTGGGGGTCATCCCTTTGTTAAAGCCTTGAAGACTGTGGTGTGCAAGGAGCTGTAATGTATCTGCCTGTCACAGGGGAAATTCTTCAGAAGAGCCATCATGTTTGAGGATATGTCCTCGTGTGTAAGAGAGAAATTAAACTTGGCCACCATAGATTATCAAAAGCACCAGAAATATCAACGAAAAGTACCATGCTTTGCTTTGGAGCCTAACTTACATGTTTAGTTAGCTGGGAAAATGCATCAATTGTCGATCTTCCTGTTCGAAAACCAAATTGGCTATCATGGAAATATATATTCTCATGCATTAATTTATCAATTTTGAGGAATATGAGATGTCACAGTAGTTTACCTAATTCACACAGCAACGTGATAGGTCTGAGAGATTTTGGATCTGATGGATCTTTATCTAAAGATTTAAGAATGGTGGTTTTCCTATCTTCCAAGATTTAGGGAAGTATCCAATCATTTGGCATGCATTGAACAATCTGAGAAGACTGATCCTTATGTTATTATAGCATAAAATCAAGATCTTATCATGAACTTGGCCCCACCCGGGAACCTTATATGCCTTGATACTCGTGATGTCCAACTTTTCCAGCGTAAATTCAGAGTTTTTATTTGGATTCCCTATACATAGCGATGCTCTTTCTCTCTAAGATGGAGATGAACATTAGTGTCAGATTCAGGGCTATCATCTGACATGAGCATCTGAAGGATCTCATGAAACGTATCTTCCATTAGCATGGTGGATAAACCATCGGACTTGATGACACAGGTAAAAGCATTATTTGGTGATATTTTGTTAGCGGCGAGTCTATACACCATGCCCCAAGGATCTGTACTTAAATCCTCTTTTACGAAGTTGTTCCATGGATTTATTTTGGCCCTTTGAATTTCATCCTGGTAGTGTTGGAGTTCCTCCAAGTACATGTGATGTGCATCTACACCATATCCATTTCTGCATATAGCTACCTGATAGTTCCTCTTCAGTCTCCTGACATGAGCCTTTAAATCTGCAAGATGCCCCGAGACCAACACGGGGTATTTCTTTTCGTCATCTGAACTGTTTTACAGGATCCTTGGGATATGTCAATAATACCCTTTGTTAAAATATCTACGAAATTGTCAATATCTTTGCAATTAGCAAGATGCAGCTATGGAAAAGCTTTGATTTAAAGTGGGTGCTACAGATTCTAGCATCAGAACATTTTTTTTTGTTCCCAGAGGGCTCGTCCGCAGCCTTGCCGCCCTGATAGCACTGCAACGTTTATCAGAACATTTACATTTCTTATGTTTAGTTTACTCTTTATGGTATTATTTGTTCCACTCTATGTGGCAACATAGGTACATATCTATGTATCAATGATCACTAGATATAACATCCTAGTGGACATGCCAGCTCTGAATACTGCGCATGATACCTTCAGTGGCAATTGAGACATCAATACTTTCCTCGCCACCTATAGCCCACTGAATTTAATTTGGAAAGTTATTTCTTTTAATACACATGTCAAGGGGGTTAAGAAGAAAATATATTTCACCATCTTGCGTTACATAGCCTACTGAATTTTACTCGTGAAGCTCTTTCATTTGATACCCATATCAAGGATGAGGTTTGTTGAGAAATATATATTCCGCCATCTTGCGACGGCAGCCATTTTGAATTCATAAAGGCGTTACGCCTACTGTATCTTACTCCTAAATCCCTCCAGTTTACCTATATGTCAGGGAGATTGTGAGAAAAGAAAAACTCCGCCATCTTGGAGCTATATGAATTTATAGTAATGCCAGATAGCCTATCTTGCATTATCACCTGACTTGTACTTACATACACATATTAAATTTTAGCTCAATCTAATGAGGGAAACTGGTTCAACATTGGCTTGGAGGAGTTGACCTGTACCTACATACCTATCCTAACAAACTAACAGGTGAAGTTAAAATAGATAAAAACTTTGGACGCAACAAGTGCATTATGGAAGTGAATTTTCATAAAAATGTTTTTAATAGCAAATGCGAGCAGGCATCAATCTGAATTGAGTTATTGAAATTTGAAGGATTTAATGAAAATTCGCTACCAAAACGCACTTACTGCGTCCCGATTTTTTTCTTACAAACATGCATCATATTTCGATAAAGAATGCAAAAATGCATTAACGAATTTGTTCTACGAACATTAGCTAAAAATTATAGACCATAAACTTAACTAAATATACAGCGAAAGCATCAACTAACTAAAACGACAGCCAAGGCATCAGAAAAAGGGACTATTTGAAATGAATTTTCTGTAAACATTTTAGTAAAATGAAGGGCAATGACGGTTGAAGCTGAAACTTAAGGGTTCGCAGAACACTCTTCTTGCAACACTTTCTTTTCACAATTCGTATTTGTTTCACGTTCTTCGCCTAAACATTGCCAATTTTGAAGTTTCAAATCGCGACTTTGACGTTGGGAAAACTCCAAATTTTTTTCTTTAACTGCCCATAACTTTTTTGTCTTTAAACTTAGCGACCTAAGTTTTGGTGCATTGTTCACTCTTTATAATACAAACACGTGTACCAAATTTGGTTGCCCTTACTTTGTTATTTCCGGAGATATAATTTTTTTTAGAAAGAAAACACAAAATTTTCCGGGAAAGCCTGGGCCGATTTTCCTCGCTAACGAACTTATCCAAGCCACTTGCAAAAGGAAACATATAAAAATTGAAACTGACCCCGGATATGGGGTTCGCGCTCATTTGAAAAAATTTTTTCAAAATTCAAAAGTCAGGATCTCCCCATTAGTGAATTATTTCTAGGAAAATTCACTAAAATTCAAACTGACCCCGGGTATGTGTTCTAGGGGGCCTAATTAGCGCTCATTTGAAGAATTTTTTTTTAAATTCAAAAGTCAGGATCTTCTGATTAGTGAATTTTTTTAAAGAAAATGTACTAAAAAGGCATCAAACTATACTCACAAATTTCAAATACGATACATTTAGATAACAGTTAATTGGATGCCAAAGAAGCTGTAACAGACCTCTTCATTTAAACTGTATCTGCATTATTTTAATTTTATTTCAATCAAATAACCATTGAGTTTGTATAACAAATGGAAAAATATAAAACCTATTAAAATATTAAAAGCAGTTAAGGTATTTATGTTTTATTAAAAGCAGTGTACCTATGTATAAATCTTTATTCATCTGGATAAATAATGTTTTTGCAACATTAAACTTCAGCAATGCAAGGACAACCAGATAAGAAAACTGTTTTTTGGTTAGATAAAACAGTATACTTTTTATAAGGAGGCTTTGCAACATAAATGAATTCTAAAAATGACAAATGGTTATGAAAGGTGGATGACATTTATCATTATTTGCAGTGAAAAATTAAATAATGTTCTTAAAAGTGTGATATAGGTATACTTTCAGATGATGAAAAATAAATAAGGTAGGCTAAATTACTTTACAATTTTTACATTTACTAGTTAGGTCAACATTATTATAGGTATAAACCATTAAAACATACTTACTAGATTTCTTTAATAAAAAACACGTTGTAAAATATAAAAAACGTAAAACGTGTTGTACATATTTCCAAAAGTCGTATCTTTGTGATAAGTGCTTAAAAAATTGCCGTTAATATAAAATATGTTTATGTAGTGTAAACAAATAGGTGCAAAATTGTAGTGAGAGTAGTGAGTGATGATATAGACAGAAGTGTTTGAAGTTTTATTTGTCTTTATGCTGATCCTGGGCATTTAAGGGTGAGTCAATCGATTTATTTTTCTTTGCATGTTTTACTGATAAAATTTAAAATAAAAACCAAATTTGATCAATAGCTCTATATGTGATAGATTGATATTACGACATTGTCCTTTTGTCCAGTGTAGGTACTTAAAAAATTGGTAATTATATTAGTATTATGATTAATTACGCCACAGAGTAGATGTTTTTTCTCAAACAAGTATCAACAAGTGGCTTTATCTAACGAACTTATACGAAGATAGAAACATGTTGCGTTTTCAAGAAACTTAATAGCTAATACCTATGTAATACTTTTCTTCAAATGAAAATAAAATAATTTTATTTAGAGTTTTCTGAATAACTTATTGACTTAACTGGGTATGGAATAGATACACTTTACATAGGTTTAACCCACTTTAATTTTTTTCCATAAAATAAAAAATGGCTCAGTTCGTCTGTTCACCAGGCGAGAACACCTGAGTTTGAGCGCTTATCGCTCACTTTTTAACTACTAGTGCAATTCAGCGGTTGGAATTATGATGAACGCATATTGACTTGAGCAGTATTTTGACAGTCGTCTGTCACTTTAAAATTGCGCGCTATAGTCTGTAATCATAATCCCATATCAAAACAATATGTTAAAATAGTTTTAAAATCGAAAATGAATAACGAAAATAATGATCAACTTAAAACCTGATGATTCGTTTGATATCACTGTGATAGAAAATTTAGCTCAGTCAGGGAATACAGTAGGTATGTTGCCTGAAAGAACCAAATAAACAAGAGATGAAGATTATTACGAGGATGTAATATCAAATTACATCCCAGATCATTTTCATAACCGTTTTAGAATGTCTCGAAAAACTTTCCAGAATTGAGAATCTTATAGAATATTCGCAAAAATAGACAAATTCATATCAGTGCGCATGCTCCAGCATTACGTTAAGTTAGTCAACAAAAATTTATTCTGTTTGTGAAATCGTCAACCGTTGAGTTCCAGCTGAAACTCTGGTAAAAGCAAACGTTGACTCAACTATTCAACTGTTGGCATCTGGTGAACGGGACGCCAATCACTGCTGGTACACATGATCGTACTTCAGAAATTTAATCCCTAATGTTAATTTTTAATTTAAATAAGTTTTACTCTAATACATTTTATTGCTGTTATTGCTTTTGATAAGATTGAATCGGTCTTTTCAGATTGACAACTTTAAAATTTGATCTTGCAGCCTTTGTGGTTCAGTGGCAACACCATGTGCCTCTGAGCTAAGGATCCTGGGTTCGAACCCCAGTAGAACCGTGGGCTCATTTCACTTTTTTCAGTTCATACTATAAAATTAACATCTACCGAGGCTGTAGCATTGCGCTTTGCAGCTCGAATGTCTGCACCCTTCCCCCTTTTGGAACTGGTGTAAAGCCGCCGGCTCCGTGTACCGTGGGATGTTGTGCACGTTTAGAATTACTATTCTCCTTTTAGATAAAGGAAGGGGTTCTGGACAATTTTCAGGATGGTGGGGTAAAACTGCTCTCTGGCGTCTGTGACTGACTACTATGTTCGGAACTAGACTGACGTTAAAGAAACAAAAGAACAATAAAATACAAAAACTTTAAGGATGTCATGTAGTAGTAGCAGTGGTGGGGAGGCTAACGACAAGCAAGTAGGCCACAATGGGCCCTTTTTGCCAACCCCAGCAACAATGCTCTACTCTTCCTCGGTTCCGTCGCTAAACCGCCTCGACCTCGAAATGAAGGCCGTGACGGTCTTCAATTGGACGGTGCTTACCTGATTCCTCTGTAGAGTCCTCGCACCGAACAATTCTGCCAAAAGCCTCGCATTCACATAGGTAGTGGTAAGACGTTTCTTCATCCTCGCCGCATTCCTGGCAAATGGGATCCCTCTATACGCCAATATCAATGTGAAGTGTCTTCTAAGGGCGCAGTGGCCTGTCAGCACCCCAAGGTTGCGGCGAAGCGTAGGTCGACTCCTACCTAGTAGCCAGACAGCTTTATCTCTGCCCGGCCCCTCCACGAACTCCCTCGCCTGCCTACAGCCACCAACCGACCCCCAGTGCCTCTCCATGGCTTCCTCAGTCCACCTGTCTAAGGCGACAGAGACCGTTTTCCTACTTATGCCTATCGCAGGCTCCGGGTCGCAGAACGGCCGCCGGGAACCGAGTCTTGCGAGATTATTCGCAACCTCATTCCCTGCTACGCCACAGTGTCCCGGAACCCACACCAGTTCTACCTCCTTCGTCCTGGCTAGTCCTCTGAGGGTGTCAGCGCACTCCTGAACCAGTGTTGACCTGATTCTGGCCGCGCAGACTGCCCGGAGGACCGCCTGGCTATCTGAGCAAATGTAGACACATTTCTCGGGGCTCCTTCTCACATCGTGTCTATTGGCCACAGACAGGATAGCGTACACCTCTGTTTCGAATGCCGTGGTATATGCGCCCAGAGCATAACTCTCGCGCACCCCCAGGCACTCGATGTATATTCCTGCCCCGGAGGATTGTTGATCCTCCAGCCGCGATCCGTCGGTAAAACAGACCAGGCTTGCGGGCTGGAATGCAACCTCATTTTCCCTCCACTGTTCCCTACTGGGGACCCTGAAGGTATATGGCCTAGTCAACCTAATATCGTCCTCGGCATTCCGCACCTTGATGACGGAATTTCCTTTTCCACCCCTTGGCGACTCTTGCATGCCCTATCACTGCTCTCTCTCTCTCTCTCTCCGCACCAGTTTCAGAGTCTCGCATTCTAAGATGCGATGCCATAGCCTCCCTTCTGATACAGATGGGAAGCGGTGGCAGCATCAACAAGACCCCTAGCGCGGCTGAGGGTGTCGTCCTCATAGCGCATGTGATTCCCAGGATTGCCAGCCTTTGGAGTTTGGCCAGCTTCTTGGTAGTAGTTTGGTTCACACCACACCACCAGACCAACGCCCCATAGAGGATTCTCGGCCTGAGGATCGCAGTTTAAATCCAGTGAAGGATCCGAGGATTTAGTCCCCAGGTCCTCCCTATCACTCGACGCAGCTGCCAGAGTGTCGCTACTCCCTTCCTTACTACTCGTTCTATTTGCGACCCCCATGTTAGTTTGGAATCCAGGACCACCCCCAGATATTTGACCTCCCGCACTAAAGCTAAAGGTTTTCCAAACATTACGGGCGCCCTGAAATGTCATATATTTTTGCCAATCAAATAAATTGTGGTGTGTGTGTGTGTGTGTTTTTTCTTTAACGTCGGTCTATTTCCGCGACTATGGCCAATCACCGACGCCAGGGAGCAGTTTCACCTGACTATCCTGTAAGTTTTGCCGAACCCCTGCCTTTCTGTAAGGAGGGTAGTGATCTTTAATGTGCTCAACATTGCATGGACACGGGATCGACGGCTATACCACACTCCGAAGGGCGGAACGTGCAGACATTCAACTTGATCAAATACAATGCCACAATCACAGCATAGATATATATCAATGCTAATGATGTGCCACAACCTCGGTTGATGTTAATGTTACAGTATGTACTGAAAAAGTGAAAGGAGAACACTGGGATCGAACCCAGTATCGGTTCAGAGGGACACGTTCTTACCACTGAAGCGCCGAGGCTCAGGCTGTAGTAGTACTTTTAACGGTTCTTTATATGATAATCGAAGATAGGACAAGTCTTAACATTGTGTCATTAAAAAACAAAAATGTGGAGAATTAAAATTAAAAAATATGCACATACAAATCGGAGTAGTTATTGAGAAACGGCTAACTAAAGATCTTGGCGCCACACCCTTTATATATATATATATATATATATATATATATATATATATATATATATATATATATATATATACAGGTGTTTCAATTAAATCTTCCAAGCTGGAAAATATCGGAATAGGACACACATGATGGCGTAACTTTCGGTGTCTTACCACTGAACCACCGAGGCAAAATTAAAAATGTTAATTAATTCCTTATAGTGAATTTCCGTAGAAAAAATTCGCATAATGAGGAGATCTCGGGCTAGGACCACTTCGGGGTCCGTTTCATTTTTTATATGTTTGCAATATCTACATGTTTCAACTAAAAAAATAATGGACCGATTTTGGTGAAATTTGGCGGGTACCTTTATTTTGTATGTGACTTGGATAAGTTTAATAGCCAAGAAAATCTGACCAATTTGTCCAACAAAATTTTGGGTTTTCTTTCGGGAAATTTTCCTATCTCTGAAAATAACAAATCTATAGCAACCAGTAGGTTGTTACTATAAAAACTAATAAAATTCGGAACGCAGCAAGTGCGTTATGTTAGCGAATTTTCATTAAATGCTTCAAATTTGAATAACTCACTTTGCTATAAAACCTTGAATATTGGTGTATAGTAAGGTCTTTACCAGAGTAACATACCTATAAAATTTCATCAAAATAATTATGTTATTTTTTGAGATACAATTTTTTTTTTCTGAAAAATAATTTTTTTAGAAAAACTGCTTCAACCGAGCTGGCTAATGAACTCGTCCGCGGTGTTAACAAAATGAAGATATGTGCCAAGTTTAACATTTTAGTGAATTTTTATTAAAAAAATTCACTAATAGAGAGGTATCGATGGTGAGACTTTGCAAAAATTCTTTCAAATGAGCGCGAATTAGGACCCCTAGAACCCATATCCGGGGTCAGTTTGAATTTTTATATGCTTATATATATATATATATATATATATATATATATATATATATATATATATATATATATATATATATATATATATATATATATATATATATATATATATATATATGTATCCGTCTGATAACTCAAAAAATAATTAACCGATTTAGATGAAACTCGGCAAGTGCCTTTCTTTTATTAATGGCTTGGATGAGTTCGTTGGCCAGGAAAATCGAACGGGGTTTTCCGCGAAAATTTTGAGTTTTCTTTCAAAAAAAATTTTTTTTCCCGAAAATTTCGATAAAATTTGGTCTACATATTGCTTTGGGAAATACCTAACTATGTGCCAAAATTCAGCTTTCTAGGGTTACAGAAAATTGAGCTATTCAAATTAGAAACATGTTTAAATCACAAGTATGTGGTTGCTGTTGGTTAGTCAATGCTTTTCTTATTGACTCATGAGATTCATTCATCAACCTTCCATTGACTTCTGCTTCTGCCGCTGTTACAGTCCTTTTATTTAGATCTAGAGATGTAAAGTTTTCTGTATCATTTGGGATATAATTTGTTTGCTTTTGTTACTGACCAACAAAAGATATGATAAAATTGGACAAAGAAAGGGAATATGATATATTAACAAGGCTATTTTTGGCTCAACAGCATTTATTAGTTTTCGTAATTGTTTTTTTATCGGGTTTTGTTACTTTGACTAGACATATTTTTATTATGATTGGTACTACTAAAAGTAATTAAAGTTTGTCTCATTCAATATTAAATTTATTTTAGTGTTAAAATAGAAGACGATGTGATATGGTCCAAAATCTGATTGATATTTTGTTGGTATGTACTGTAAAAAAGCAAATTGCAGTTCAAAAAATCTAGACGCAGCAAGTGCGTTATGGTAGCCAATTTTCATAAAAACATCTGAAATCTCAAAAAATAACAAATAATAATAATAATTTTTATTGACAAAAGACTGAGACTGGACATTGTGGCTGGAAACTGAAACAAAAAGTAGAATAACCCCAAAAACTACAACAATAATAACAGAGTTATGCGCTATCTTTTTTGATACGTATTTCGACAACGAAGTTGTCTTCATCAGTAGCTGTAATTAACCGATTTCGATGAAACTTGGCAACTGCCTGTCTTTTATTAATGGCTTGGATGAGTTCGTTATCCAGAAAAATCAGACGGGGTTTTCCGGAAAAATTTTGAGTTTTCTTTCGAAAAATTTTTTTTTCTCCGAAAGTAACAAAGCTGTTTCAATGAAATTTACTATATATGTTGCCTCAACCTTACTACGTACCAAAATTCAACTTTCTAAGTTTAGAGAAAATTGAGTTACTCAAATTTTCAATTTTCTTTCGAAAAAAAATTTTTTCTCCGAAAATTACAAAGTTATTTTAATGAAATTTTGTGGATATCTTCCCTTAGGAAAAAACTTACTACGTATTGAAATTAAACTCTCTAAGTTTATAGAAAATTGAGTTATTTAAATTTGAAGCATTTAATAAAAATTCACTACCATAACGCACTTGCTGCGTCCCGAGTTTTTTTCTTTAAAGCCATATAGCTAAATTTTGGTACATAGTATACATAGTTTATGAGCACCTTGCCTACCAAATTTGGTTAAAATATCTTTGTTATTTTCAAAGATACACAAACACAAGAGCAAAAGGAGTTCAGAGCAGGGATAATTTGTGGACGCGTCACAGAAACACCAGTACATGTAGATGAGTGTGTGGCGTAGGCACTTTTGGTACCAACATTTAACAGCTGCGCCCGTTTTTACAACATGATCTGGTAACCGATAGCTACGGAAAAATAAAATGAAAACAAAAAGCACAATTTTTTGTAATGCATTTTTCACTCATCGCGGCTGTAAAATATAAATGTCGTTTTCGCCAGTAAACTATAGTATATGTATTTCATTGGTTTTCTCACGCTTAATATGACCTTAATGTGCGATATTGCAAGGGAAACTGAACATTATGTATCGACATATTTTATGTAGTGGTAGTACACCATATTGATGCACATGGTTTGTTTGTAACGCTCAGGTTTAATGGAGCATGGATCATTAGAATTTTTATTTACCATTACAATTCTTACTTTAAATGTTGCGTTGATAATTGCCGATAACTTTGCAATTGACATCAAATTATTTATGACTCATTGTTTATAACACGCAACCTTTAACCTTGCTAGTTACTAAATTACAAGTAGATCAAAATTAGTTCAGTAACCTTGTTTTTAAAATGGGGGGATACCGTGCGTTAAATGTGGTAGTTCCGATTTTTCGATAATTTGTTTATGATATTGGGCCAATGAATAATCCAAGTTTTCGACCTCAAGCGCCGAATGCAGCATTGTCAAACATACAAAAAAAAACGCGAATTTTGATAAAAACTATTCTACATGTTTCCAAAGTAGACTAAGTTTTCTACGATTCCAGCGTAGAAGTGTTTCTATAGACCCAATAGTTTTGAAAATCTATAATTTTTTTCGAACGCAAAAATCTTAAATTTATGGAGTTCTCACCCGAGGACGTGGAATGATTGAGAGTATACCCTCCCGGTGGACATTGGGCATGGTGCATCTACAGAATATCTGCAATTAAGTTAACTCTTCAACATGTAGACATGCGACCATCTCATGTCACCAGAAAGGAGCTCTGTTTCTGTTCAACAGCCAAGTCACACTCATCTCCGGAAAAAATCTTTGATGAATAAACCATGGCTCAGGTTTCTCAAGAGAATTTCTTGTCAAACAACAAAAACAAAATTCGTTTCATTAACCTGCTGAAAACAAAAATGGAAAATCATGACATCTGAGTACTCCAGGCAGAGAAAGATGTTGACAGGCTCATTATCCATACAGCTGTCATTTTTGGCTCTTCTTACGATGTAGCGTTAGTCGCTGGTGAGGGCATCGATAAGCCTCATTGGAATTTCACACCAACGTGAGATTGTTCTCAAGAAATGTAGAAGAAGCAACGTTGCGGATGTGATCTATTACATCACCTCCTAAAACTCCACATCAAAACCGAAGCTTTTCATTTTCATGCATGTCTTCAGTGGATGTGACTCGATATCATGTTTCTTCGGCCAAGAAAAGATGAAAATATTGTCCACATTAAAAAAAAACGGACCTCGAAAAGAAAGCTCCAGTTTTTCTCGAGGCCGCCTCTACACCTGATGAGATAGCAGCAGCAGAGGAGTGGATAACATTTGTTTTGTATGGTGGTAACCCCGACACCCAGAACCTTGGCGAACTGCGGTACCACCTATTTGCGAAGGCTGCAGCGAAAACGAGGTTCAATCTCGCCAGGTTACCTCCTACACGAGATGTAGACAGATTTCACTCATACATCCAGGTATGAATTATCCCATCCCAAAATGATGGCTAGAGAAGCGGGCCCACAAAGTCACTGGTGGTGGGTTGTGGGAACAGGTGCAGCTGCAGGAAGGCAGGCTGGAGTGCTCCTTTGTATGCAACCACTACAGCGGGGCATCATGCGACAATGTGCCACTTGTGGTGGATCTTGACACCACAGCGACGATCTGCCTGATATCGAAATGCCGGAGGATGTATTGTGGACAGATATTACAGAAGACATCGACAATCCAGCTGCAGGCGTTTTTAGTGAAGAAACAGACTCTGATCAACTGTGCCCTTCCAACAGGCCAAAATGTACTTAGATAATATAAGTCTTCTCCAGTTCTTCATTATTATTATCATCAATTACAACAAAGTGTCGTTTAGATCTTGAATAAATGTTTTAAAATTTATATTATATTATCATTTACACTTCTCGTTTTCTTTCATGCGATTACAGAATAAAATATTGCAAAACATTTCCGCGTTCGAAAAAGTCGATAACTTTTGAAAAGCTGTATTTTGGAAACTACCAGGTCTACAGAGACGCTTCGACCCTTAAATTGTAGCAAATTGAGTCTACTTTCAAAACTTAGTAATTAGCTATTATTGAAGAACTGGTCCTTCAGGGTTAAAATCGTCAAAAACTTAAGAAGAATCGAAAATTCCGAGGATTTTCGTATGTTTGACAAGGTTGCGTTCGACGCTTGAGGTCGAAAACTTGATTATACATTATACACCAATATTATAAACAACTCAGCCATAAATAAGAACTACCGGATTTGACGCGTGGTCTGATGTATACGGTTACCGGGCTAAACCTCCATCTACTTTTGTGTTGGGCGACGCGAATTTTTTAATGCCTTTGGATACCGTGCTTATATCTATAAAAGAAAGATTTGAACAGATGCAAGATTTTTCTACGACGTGGAGTTTCTTGTTTAACATAAAAAAGAATCAAAATACAGAAGGATTATTAAAACATTGTGCTAAATTACAGGAAGAGTTAACTGTCAACTTTAAATCAGATATCGATGGCAATTTGTTGTGCGATGAAATTTTAGGCCTGCAACATTATCTTGAAGACAATCAAACAACGCCAATTGAAGCCTTCAACTTTATCAAGAACCATAACCTTCAAGAATTATATCCCAACACCTGGATATCGTTGCATATTCTGTTAACAATACCAGTGACTGTTGCAAGTGGTGAACGCAGTTTTTCCAAATTGATAAAAACCTACTTGCGGTCTACAATGCCTCAAACCAGATTGACCAGTTTGGCTTCACTGTCCATGGAAAATCAAGTTGCAGAAAACCTAGGTTTTGCTGGTCTTATTAGAGAATTTGCTGACAAAAAAGCTAGAAAAGTAAACTTTTAACATGTTTCGAGTTCAACCAACTGCCAGAGAAGCTTAGAGTTATCTTAAATTTAAAACAAATGTGCCACCCAATTAACTTCTTTTATTATTATAATATATAATTATACATAAGTATTATATCTTAATCATATAATAAAGGGCACCAAATGATTGACTCGCCCGGGGCGCCTGGGTGGTTAAGGCCGGCGCTGTATATATATATATATATATATATATATATATATATATATATATATATATATATATATATATATATATATATATATATATATATATATATATGTGTATATATAGGTACCTGAGCAGTTCGTTTTAATTTTATCAAATCAAATACCTACAGTTTTACAGGGAAATTGTAAATTAGAATAGGAAATTAATACAAAACATTTTTCTTATTTTCAAATTCTTGGTATATGATTAACGAGGGCTGTGATGAGATTTGACCAAATTTAGGACACATGTTCTGTACCAAATTTAAACAAGCGAGGTAGAAGAGGCAGAATCATTCCAAAAATAACAAGAGAAAAGTTCGGGACGCAGCAAGTGCGTCATGGTAGTGAATTTTCATTAAATGCTTCAAATTTGAATAACTCAATTTTCTATAAACCTAGAAAGTTGAATTTTGGTATGTGGTAAGGTCTTTCACAAGGCAACATATTCGTCAAATTTTATCAAAATAGCTTTGTAATTTTTGGAGATGAAAATTTTTACCGAAAGAAAACTCAAAAATGCCCCGGAAAACTTTGTCCGATTTTCCTGCCTAACGAACTCATCCAAGCCATTAATAAAAGAAAGATTTTTACCGAGTTTCATCAAAATCGCTTAATAACTTTTTGAGTTATCGTGCGGATACAGATATATATATATATATATATATATATATATATATATATATATATATATATATATATATATATATATATATATATATATATATATATATATATATATATATATATATATATATAAACATATAAAAACATATAAAAATGGAAACTGACCCCGGTTTTAGGGGTCCTAGTGCGCGCTCATTTGACAATTTTTTTGCAAAATCTCACCATCGATACCTCCCTATTAGTGAATTTTTTAAAATAAAAATTCATTAATTATGGGGTAGATATGTATGTTCACAACGGAATTGCCTTCACCAGTAGGTTTTGCTAACTGTATAAACAAAATTATTGGTTGAGGTACCTAAGCTACGAATAATGCAATACCGGATGACGCAATCTAATGACTACTGTTAAATCAGTGGTTACGCCTGGCGGCGGTTGTTGTGTCAATGTTGACAGTCATCATTGATTATTTCGCGCTGTATCAAACAGCGTTGCACTAATTGGCCCCATCTTTGAATTAGTTAAATTTTGTGGGTGTTCCTTGCGGATTTATAAACTTTCCAAAGCATGGTATATGATTAACGAGGGCTGTGATGAGATTTGACCAAATTTAGGACACATGTTCTGTACCAAATTTAAACAAGCGAGGTAGAAGAGGCAGAATCATTCCAAAAATAACAAGAGAAAAGTTCGGGACGCAGCAAGTGCGTCATGGTAGTGAATTTTCATTAAATGCTTCAAATTTGAATAACTCAATTTTCTATAAACCTAGAAAGTTGAATTTTGGTATGTGGTAAGGTCTTTCACAAGGCAATATATTCGTCAAATTTTATCAAAATAGCTTTGTAATTTTTGGAGATGAAAATTTTTACCGAAAGAAAACTCAAAAATGCCCCGGAAAACTTTGTCCGATTTTCCTGCCTAACGAACTCATCCAAGCCATTAATAAAAGAAAGATTTTTACCGAGTTTCATCAAAATCGCTTAATAACTTTTTGAGTTATCGTGCGGATACAGATATATATATATATATATATATATATATATATATATATATATATATATATATATATATATATATATATATATATATATATATATATAAACATATAAAAACATATAAAAATGGAAACTGACCCCGGTTTTAGGGGTCCTAGTGCGCGCTCATTTGACAATTTTTTTGCAAAATCTCACCATCGATACCTCCCTATTAGTGAATTTTTTAAAATAAAAATTCATTAATTATGGGGTAGATACGTATGTTCACAACGGAATTGCCTTCACCAGTAGGTTTTGCTAACTGTATAAACAAAATTATTGGTTGAGGTACCTAAGCTACGAATAATGCAATACCGGATGACGCAATCTAATGACTACTGTTAAATCAGTGGTTACGCCTGGCGGCGGTTGTTGTGTCAATGTTGACAGTCATCATTGATTATTTCGCGCTGTATCAAACAGCGTTGCACTAATTGGCCCCATCTTTGAATTAGTTAAATTTTGTGGGTGTTCCTTGCGGATTTATAAACTTTCCAAAGCATCAACTTACGACAATGCGTGGTTAGTAGGCCTCAAAATATGCAAAAAAAGTCTTAATGAACATGGGTCCGCAAATGGACGGTTTCGGAGATATGAATTATTCGTTTCTATAGCATTTGTGTAGTTTTCCGCTTATCTATTTGCTCATTGACAAAAATTTGCGTTATACTACGAGGGCGGGTCAATAAGTCCATGACTTTTTGAATGAAGCACGGGTTTTTTTCACAAAAAATGATTTTATTTCTCAACATAGTCTCCTTTGAGTTCTATACACATCGTCCAACGTTTCTCCAATTTTTTTATCCCTTCCAAAAAATAAAATTTGTCGAGATCCTCAAAATAGGTATTTGTTTGTGAGATGATTTCATCATTGGAATCAAATCTATTTCCGCCGAGCCATTTTTAAAGTTTGGAAACAATAAATAGTCACTCGGGGCTAAATCCGGTGAATGGGGTGGATGAGGGAGCAATTCGTAGCCCAATTTATGCAATTTCGCCATGGAGACTACACATGTGTGCACCTTTGCATTGTATTGGTGGAAAATAACTTTTTTCTTGGCCAAATGCGCTCGTTTTTTCTTCAAAGCGCCATTGAATCTGTCTAATGAGTTGGCATAATATTCGCCATTGATTGTTCTTCCCCTTTGAAGGTAATCAATGTAGATTATACCGCGTGCATCTCAACAAACGGTCGCCAGGACTTTATTGGCTGGAAAACTCACCTTGGCCTTCTTCGGCGCCGATTCGCACGGAGAAACCCACTGTTTTGACTGCTGCTTGGTCTCTGGTGTGTTGTGGTGAATCCATGTTTCGTCCACGGTTACGAAACGGCGCAAAAACTCGTCCCTATTGCGGTTGAACAACGCGAAACACTCCTTCGAAGTTGTCACACGATTGCGTTTGTGGTCGATTGTGAGCAAACGCGGCACCCATCTTGCGGATAGCTTTCTCATACCCAAGTGATCATGCAAAATCGAAACCACTGAGCCATGTGATATGCCTATGGCTTCCACAATCTCCCGCACTTTCAATCTCCGATTAGCCAACACCATATATTGAATTTTTTAATTGTTTCGGGTGTAGCGACCTCAACTGGGCGTCCAGAAATTTCGGCGTCATTTGTGCTTGTACGACCGCAACGAAATTTAGTAAACCATTTTTTACCATGGTAATTGATGGTGTAGAGTCCCCATAGTATTTATCAAACTGAGCCTTGGTTTGAGTGATGTTTTTTTTCCGCAAAAAATAATGTTTGATGAGCACACGAAATTCACTTTTTTCCATTTTCGTTATAACTCAAGAGGTTGTGTGCTTTCAATGGCAACACAAACTACATGACGCAGCTTTTTCAAAATTTGACAGGGGTCAACTGGCAGATGCTTGTTGACAAGAGCAGTGTTGCCCTTCCTGTAAAGAGGCGGGAAATTCAAAGTCACGGACTTATTGAGCCGCCCTCGTATCGTAGTCGACAGGTGTTCGGTCATAGATAATACAGTTTGTAGTTAAAAATGTGAAGTGTACGAATTTAGTTTTTTGCTCGTCTGTTTTTTCATTCGCAAAAACTTGCATTATCTTGCTACGTCTTTATGTTGACCCTCATCCCAATCGCCAGATCCCTTAAGTTCGTATTTTTCTAAGGCTAAAATAAAGATTGCATGATATTGATTCATTTGGAAAACAGTTCTATCATCCGGGGAGACCAAGTTCGGTGTCCACTCATCAGGTGGAAGATGCAACGTTCACGGGTTGACCAACATTTGGACTCGAGTTTGGGGAGAATATCAGCCGATGTAGTAATTAGTGCACCTCTTGTTTGGAGAATCCTTCACGAGCAGCAGTTTTACCCGTACCACGTACAACGGGCGCAGGCTATAAATACAGTTGATCATTGAGCACGTTATTTTTGGTTTCTACGCAATGATGCTGAGGACCCTAAATTGCTCTCAATATTTATTTTACTGTTGATGCCTGGTTCACAAGAAATTGTGTTTTTGATTTATACAACACACAGCTGTCTGCTGACGAAAATCCCCGTGCCATTATGGAATTTAAACATCAGATATGTACGTTTTTCATTGAACCTTTGGGTGGGTATTTTGGGCGAGAGACTACTAGGTCCAGTTTTTTACTAAACGAGTAACCACTGCGCTTACCTAAAATTTCTGCAGAGCACACTAGATGAACTTTTCAACGACATTCCCTTGAGTCAAATGCCACAGATGTGGTTTCAGCACGATGGTGCTCCTGCGCTTGGATTCCCGTTAGAGAGTGTTTACACAGAACTTTTGGATGAAGGTGGGTAGGTAGGAGCGGACCTGCATTATGGCCTGCAAGGTCTCCCGATTTAAACCCCCTTAATTTCTTTCTTCAAGGGTATTTTAAAACTTTCGTTCACGCTACGCCTATACAAGACCCCAAGGAGCTTGAGCAAAGAGTAGATTGAGGATGCCCCTGAATCCGAGCCAATTGACTGTTGCGTATGTTGTTTGCTCATAAATTACATTGTTTGTTTATTTGTTTGTACATAATAAAGAGTATGGTAAACGCAAAATGTTTTGTATCTCCGGAACCGCCCCCCACTTGCGGACCCATGTTTATTAAAACTTTTTTGCATATCTTGAGCTATACTATCCCCATCCTCAAAGTTTGTGGAACATCTTTTAACACCTATGTATTCTTAAGAGGTGATGTAAAAATATCTAAACAGTATAAAAAATTCTGAAAAAGCATTGCCTGCTTATCACCAGAGCATAAATGCGATATCGCCTTGCCGTCGCAACCATGTTTCTATGTCTCCAGGAGTTCTTATCATTTCATTGTAGTTTTGATAATTCATCCATTGGGCCACGTTTTCTAAAAAATTCGTGTTGGTCTATCTTCCTGTTTTCCGAGTATGTGTCCTACAAATATTGTTGTCAGAAAATTATTATGTCTTTAAATATGTGCAGAAAACTTTGGCACCTCTTATTGTACGCCTTTTTAAAATTTTGGGTTCCATTTTATATTCGCTAATAAATATCATGGTAGAGCCTCGGTGGTTCAGGGGTAAGAACGTGTGCCTCTGAACCGAAGGGTACTGGGTTCGATCCCAGGGTTCTCCTTTCACTTTTTCAGTACAAACTGTACAATTAACATCAACCGAGGTTCTGGCATTGTATTTGAGCAAGTTGAATGTCTGCACGTCCCGCGCTTCGGAGGGGTCGTAAAGCCGTAAATCCCGTGACCATGCGATATTGGGCACGTTAAAAATCCCTGCCCTCCTTACAGAAAGGCAGGGGTTCGGCAAAATTTCCAGGATAGTGAGGTGAAACTGCTCCCTGGCGTAGGTAATTGGCCATAGTCGCGGAAATAGGCCGACGTTAAAGAAACAAAACACGAACAAAGCACACGAAATATCATGGTACTTTGATTTGTATAGATTGAGAATAATGCGCCTATTTCTTTAATACAATTTGGCCCTCTTAATTAGATGAAACAATAATATACGATGCACCTTGTCGAAATATTTTTACAGATCTGTTAAAGCAATAAAGATATCTTCCTTTTAATTAAGCTTCTTTTCCTATTGCCCGAGTACCAGCACCACGTTACTAGTTTTTCAACCGGGTATACATTCACACTGATTATCATCCAGGAAATCTGCAATTTTGATTTTTATTCTATTTTTTAGTATGATTGGCAGAATCTTCGCCACGTGACTCAGTATATTCACTGTCCTTGCCGGTTACATTTTCGCATGTTCTGAATGGTATGGTTTTTTAAAGTTTCGCATGTGATAACAAAAAAATATTGATTCTGGAAACATAATGATAATAGAAGTAATAGTTTTGACAGCATATGCGTAATAGCGGCGATTTTTCATAAAAATATTTTAATGTTCGTAACTCAAGTTTCCCTTAATTTACAAATGTAAAATTTGGTGCATTATGTAGTCTCAATAAACGCAACATGTGTAGCAAATATCAAAATACTTTTTTTTTCAGAGATACAAATTTTTTGATGTAATGGTCCGATTAGGCTGGCCAACGAAGCTATTTACAAAAAAACTCTCAAATGTGATAAATATCGGTTACTATTTTTTAAAGTTATCCCTAGGATTGAAACTGAACTAAGGATTGAGTTATGATTCGCGCTTATTTGAAAAACGATTATATACATAGTTTGAAAATTGCGATCTCTCTTTAGCAAATTTTTTCTACGGAAATGCCCAAAAAATCATAGTTCAGCTTTGGAGTATTGCTGACGAATTTACATAACGATCTACTGAGAGCATAAAATAATTTTGGTTTGGTGGTTATTTCTTTAGGACTACACATATTTTTGCAACAGTTGCTTGGCCACTTTTTTGTAATAAATATATTTTTTTCCATTAAAAATTAAACAGCTCAAACCAACTTATGACTAATGCCTTCTTTTCTTTATACTAGTCATTAGCAGGTCATGATTTAAATCACGACGCTTTGGTAGTGAGTTTCTACAGAACGTTAAAAAATAAAAGCTTCATTTTTATTAGACGAAAAGGTCCAAAACCGATAAATGGTGTATTATTTGACTTGAGTAACAAATCTCATCAAAATAATTTCATTGTTCTCGAAGCTACAAACAATTTTGCAAGGGAAACTGTAATTATTTCCGGAAAACTGGTCCGATTGGGCTCGCCAATCAACACATCCAAGCTATTTACAAAAAGAACGGATACTAATACTAATACTTTTATATCAAAAGCAATAATATTTCAGTTATCTGCAGAACTAGTTTTCCAAGAAAAGATCACTTTTAAGGCGATCTTGGATTTGAGACTTCCAAGAACATTCTTCAAATGACCGCAAAGTAGAATTTTTAAAACCCATATTCGGGTTTCATTTTAAATTCTTATTATTAATTGTTTGGATAAGTTTGTGAGCCAGCTTCGTTTGTCCAGTTTTCTCGTGAAAAAATTTAGTATTCTTTAGGAAGAGTTAATTTAATGAAATTTGGTATCTATGTTTCTCATATGTACGAAAATTGAAGCTTCTATAGTTTTATGAAAAATATGGATGTTAGGATTTAAGTAGTTTTAATGAAAATTCAATACCAAAAAGAAAATATTATAATTTAAAATATAAACCTATGCAAACACACCTTGGCAAATGTCTGCGAAGTAACTAAATAAATAAAGTGATAGTGCGAGAACTGTTTTATTTAAAACTGGAAAGGTAAGTTCAGTGAATCAAATATATATATATATATATATATATATATATATATATATATATATATATATATATATATATATATATATATATATATATATATATATATATATATATATATATATATATATACAAATATAAGAATTGAAAATGTAAATCTTTGAAACACAAAACCCAGACCTTGGCAAATATCTGCAAGTTAAATAGATAAACGATAGTGTGAGAACTGTTTTATTTAGAACTGTAAACTGAAAAAATATATTGAAAATCTTACCTGTGGTAAAGTTCCTTTCACCAACTGTGGAATATCATCTTTTACGTAACCCAAAGCATCAAGGCCATTTTCTATTTTCATAATGTTCATGTATTTACGCATGGTATCGGAAAGAATAGCACCTGCATCTTCTTTTTTGGCATTTCTTACGTCAGTTCCCAATAACTCAGCAGCTTCAAGATGTCTTTCTGGGCAAGCTGGAGCTGTGAATTCAAAGACTGCTGGAGAACTCATCACCACTGACAAACCATGTGGAATTATTGGATGATCATCACTGAAATTTTAAAAGGTATAAATGAATATAATGATGATAATAATAATGTTTATTTGAGCAACACACAGTTGTCCCAATTAAAACTTCTCACCTGGAAAATATTGGAATTACAAAAAAAAATACTCGAGACACGTCGACTTTGTTTTCAAGGAATGACACATGATGGCGTCAGTTTTGGAACCTAGCAGGGACGTAAAGTACTCTTGAATTCTTAATGTTGAGTGACGCCTCATTTTAAAGCCCGAAATGCTACAAAATGTTCGTTAGAAAGTGGAGCAAAGATTTTATTATCGTATCGAAGTGAAGGGAAAACAATTTGAACATTTAATTAAATAACATTCTTTCATTCATTGATATTTTCCAATATTGTTTAATTTATTATTTTATTGCCATATCCAAACCAAGATTTAAAAACTCCACGTTGTCGTGAGCTAAATTGAGAAAGCTTTAAAATCAGGTGTTACTTAACATAGGGTGCCGTTTAAAATTTAAGGGCACTGTACGCCCCTGCCTAAGGTGTAAGACACCAGAACTTACGAAATCATGTGTTCCCCTTGAAAACAAAGTCGACGTGTCTCGGTTTTTTTCTTTTTTTTTAATTGCGATATTTTCTAGGTGAGAAGTTTTAATTGCTACACCCTGTATAATCTTCAAAATTTCGTGACGCAGCAAGTGTGTTATGGTAGTGAACCTTCATTAAATGATTCAAATTTAAATAACTAATTTTCTATAAAGCTAGAAAGTTTAGTTTGGTAAGGTCTATACTAGAGCAACATATGAACCAATTTCAGAATAGCTTTGCTATTTTTTGAAATACGAATTTTTTTTCGGAAAAATTATTTTTTTTAGAAAACCTGGTCCGATCAGGCTGGCTAACAAACTCATCCAAAGCTATTAATAAACGAAAGGTATTTTCCGAGTTTCATCAAAATCCGTCAATTACGTTTTGAGTTATCGGTTGGATACACACACACACACAATATATATATATATATATATATATATATATATATATATATATATATATATATTGTTACGTTCTACGGGGTTCTGGATTCGCCGACTAACAAAACACAGCTTTTCAAACTACTAATTTATTATAAGTAACTATTTTCCAACACCAGTATCAACTAAAATATTTCTCTCGATTAATAAATGTCCATAGAACTATATTCCACTATTCGCCTTCTATGATCGCTTCTTATACACCAACACTTACTGCTGACTCGCTTAATACTCTATGATCACTTATTCTACACGACACTCAATACTGAACTAACTAACTCTATGTACCGTTCGTCTATTTATACTCTCCATAGAGATTCTAGACCTTTTACACTTTTCTACACCTGTCACTTCTGGTGCCTTCTAGAAATATCAGTCCAGAGTGTTCACTGTTACCAACACACTTTATAACCGACATGTCACCACAGAATAAACAAAGTCCATAAACTTAATTCTCATAGACAAATGTGACAATATAAATTCAAACGAACCTTGATTTTGGGTTCTAGGGGCCCAAATTTGCGCTCATTTCAAAACATTTTTGCAAAGTCTCATAACTCTCTATAAGCGATTTTTTAACTTAAAAATTCGCTAAAAACAACTTTTTGAATAAGTTGAAGGTTTTCCATGTCTTTAACGTTTACGAATTAAGATATATAATCACATTATTTTTAGGGAAGGAGTTTTGATTTTGTAAATAGCTTTGATGAGTTCTTGTCCAGCGAAATCCGGCCTGTTTGTCAAGGAAAAATGCAAAATTTTTGTGTCTCCGGAAATAATGCTATTTGTATATAATTTTGTACACATGTTACCTTTTTGTATACTTTTCCTTCCACCAAAATTGAGATCTTTAGGTCAATATAAAATTGACTTATAGGCATTTGAAAATTTTGTAAATTCGTTGCCATAACACACTTGCTGCATTCAGACTTTTTATGATATACTAAGTCTCTTTACTGTATATTTAGATCATAATTCAAAGCACAGAACTTACAGAGGTATTTAAATAAAAATAGGTGTTAAGAGTGAGCGTATCTCAACACTAATTGAAATTAATGTCTCTGCTAGAAATAATCCTATTTTTACCACATGTGTTAGTAGCTCCCACTTCAGCCAAGGTGTATTTTCTTTCTCTAATTCCCTGTTAATTTGTAGGGCTGGAAATCATTAGATTTCATTTATATATAGCCGGTTGTTACGAATGTGCGGTGTTTTGCTGGTTTTTGAAGAGGTTTGTTTTGTGAATGTTTATTATTTTAAATTGCAAGTAAGTTTGATTTTTCATTAAGCATTAAATTTGCGTCAGCTGGTGACATAAAATTCCCGGTATTCTGTTTAAATTAAGCAAATTCTTATCATCTAAAACTTGTTATTCTTTAACCATAATTTTTTGAAACTTATATACGTTAGTCAAAGTTTCAAAAATCCATTACAAAACTTTTTTTGTGTGTGTATGATCTGGCCTCGAGGTGAACTCATTCCGCCACGGTCATTTTTAATTAGTTACAAAACGAGTAAAATTTAAGTAAAATTGGCTTTAAAAAAGATAATACATGTTGAGAATTTAAATTTTCAAATTGTTACTACACTTCCCAGAATACAAAACATTTCAAAAACCGTAAGGTTTAAGTCAGGTAAACGTTAAGGAAACTCGTTTTCATTTTGATCGTAGAAACTGAAATGAAATTATATCCGGGTGTTTCATAAAAATATACAACTTTGATACGTTTTGTGCTTTTGGGACACGTGCAAATCACGAAAATAGTATTAAAATGTACCGCCAATAGAACCCCCCCCCCCCTCCAACTTAAACTAGTTTTTTGAAATCAAGTAGTTTAGCTATACATTTTCGTGTCGAATAACATGAATAACCTGATGTATAATACATTTTACACTTAATTCGAAGAGATGGCATAATAAAATAAATATACGGAAGTGAATAATATGTACTTATTTAAATACATATTTCAGATATGTAAACTGTGTATGAATCACGTATATGTGTTTTAAGTATGTATAGGTAAAAAAAAACACAAATTATCGTGTAAAATAATTTTTGCGGACAACATCTAAGTGCTTCCAAAATATTGTGCATAATATATACATATGCAAGTATGAACCAAGTAAAACTAACAATTATAACAGTCTGTGGCTGACGGATAACCTTCCAATGCCACCACTTTCTCTAAACACAGTTATTTATTTACTAATAAATAATATATGACATGCACTCATCATCATCGTGATTAAATATTCCTTTTAGAAACAGACACTGATTATTAAGGTAACTATTCCAACGAAAAACTACATATGACCGGACCTACTCTATTCATCGAAACATTTTTACTCAAATTTCTAACTATATATATATATATATATATATATATATATATATATATATATATATATATATATATATATATATATATATATATATAGGCTGTCCCACGATGAACGCCCGCGATCGATTTCTCGGAAACTAGATGTTGAAAAAATTTGGAAAGTTTTTTTTAACGATTTTTTAAAATCAATTTTCAATGTGAGTTTTTGATCACCCTGTATTTATTTATTATCAAAATAACATCTTTGGCTACTAAATTAGATCCCCTTCTACAAGAAAATTAAATCGAATTAAATGATAAATGCTTTCATATAAGAGGAATTGACAGTTGTGTTAAGGCCTGCAAACGTAATTTTTGACATAAAAATTGTGGCTGGACTTAAGTATAGGACATTATTCATAAAATGTGTCTAAAACTTCACATGTTATTTAAAAATGCAATAATATATAGGGTACCCTATTTAAAATAAGCAAGTTAACATCAACACCCTGTATAACCGGAAGTGCCACCATCTTGAATATATTTTAGCCGAGTTGCACCTATCGACTTCAGTAAGTTGCCAAATTTTCAAAGTTTTCCAAAGTCTAGTTTTAGAGAAATCGATAGCGGGTGTTCGTCGTGGGACACCTGTATATATATATATATATATATATATATATATATATATATATATATATATATATATATATATATATATATATATATATATATATATATGCACTTTCGTATGAGTCTAACTGTCCCGATTGCCATATTTTCCCAAATATGTTGTGCAATACAATGATTTATCATTAGTGCCATCTCATTTGCGCTAAATGTTTTAAAAATCTTATTTCATAGATTCCGGACATTTCTGTAGTTTTATGTTTATTTTTAGGTTATTTCGGTAATGTAGCAAAATTTTCAATGTATTTGTTTAGAAAATGTTAGCTGTATATTGGCTCTCTTTAAAATGCTATGAAACCCTCTCGTGATTCACGGCTGAAATGGTATATAGACAACGGTTTTGTCTGTTTTCTTTTTTTTGAAAGGCGTAGATTCCGCTAACATTCTATTTGTCTTATGTTTATTGACTAGTTTTCTACTAAGCAGACAGACTCTACTTAGCTACGCTGTTAATATATTCCAGTTCCCTCTTGTGCAACCAACAAATTTAAACTAGCTGTTTTCTTGTGTGTTTTTTAATTTCAACAACACACCACGAGGGCTTACAGCCTAAATACTATCGTACCGTGGGTGTTGACAAGGAGGAAAGAGGCAGCTTGTTAATTCTGGACTTGAAGGTTTGGAGGTTCGGAGAAGGAGGAAAAACATGTGCCGGCAAGGAATTCCACAACTTGGAAGTCCTCGGGACAAAAGAGCGGGCATAACAAGATGTTCTATGTCTGGTGACCTGGACAGTAAAAGGGTGCAAAACTGTGGCGTGAATCAATCGAAATGTAACTCAAACTAGTGGTTCCCCTTCTGTGGATGTGAATTTCTAAAGTGTCTATATTTTTTATGACGAATACATCAAGAAAAGGTAATCTGTTATTAATTTATATATCACGGATGAATTGTACTTATACTACTTCAGAAATTACTGCACATCTCGAAATTTAAAAAAAATTATGAAGGCGCCCCTCTCAAAATATGAGGCACTCCTTTAGCATTATTGGTTATAATCTAAATGGTTTTATCCCTGTAGAATAGTTTATCCAAGAGATTAATATTGCCATAGAAAAGTCCAGATCTCAATTCCATAGACTATGTATGGTACCTGCTAAGTAAGCATTTGCAGGTCGTGTAGCCGCTAACATTTAACCTTAAAGAGGCTGGGTAATGCTTAACAGCTAGAATGATGTGGACTAGAATATAGGAAGGTCTTTTAAGTGTATGAAGTAAGTGTAAAGTAGTAATTTGATTGAATCTTTCTTACAAAATACTTTCTAAAAATCTTTTGAAATGCAGCACATTTTCCAGTTTGTTAGTTTTGTTACATTTTTATTTTCATTAAGCCACTATTGTTACAAAAACGTCATGTTCACCAACTTATTTGTATCCAGAAATTTGTTTTGGTCAACTGAGGAAAAGGAAATCAATATTCAAAACATTCTTACCTGTATCCTGCAGGCTTAAAAGACTTTACATTTCCAGAAATGGGGTAGGACAAACCATGGCATAAATGTACACCAGCATTTCCAAAACCCACACCTGCCATGGTAGACGCTAAATGCATCGCTGCTCTGGCCTCCAAATCATCTGGTTTGTAGACAGCCCTAAATAATAAAATAAAAAATCAGTAAAAACGAAATAAACGTCTTTATGGGACAAAAACTATAATTGACAAGAACTAAGTAATATTTTAAAATACAGCCAGGGAAAGCTAATCTTATTCAGAATTTTTCAATAATGTTGATTTAAAGTAATATACTTTATCTATATCTTCTTTTACAAAGCTAAAAATTTTACCTTTCGAAATAATTTCTAATTATATTTAATGCATATCTCGCCCAAACATCAGAAATTGGATTTTGTCCTTGATATGCTGGCCTTAGTATGGGATTAGGTGGACAGGGTTTCCTTTCATTGTAAGGGATAGCAGTAAAGGATTCCAAAGCATGGCAAAATACATCAAATCCACTGTAACTTGTTACCCTTTCTGGCAAAGAGAGGGTATGCAGAGGATCAACCAAACCTAAAGTTGGTCTTAAGGCTCTATTGGCAATTCCGGTCTTGGCATGAAGAGGTTCATAGTCGAAAATACTGACACCAGTTGTTTCACTTCCGGTACCGGATGTTGTAGGAACTGAAAATAAATACGTGAAAAGACTATTAATTGCAAGAACATATTTCTGACCATACAGAAAATAACTAGTAAAAAATCACGAAGATGAATATGTCAATATAGTGAAAAGCTTAAGTTATAACGATAGCGTTTTCTACCTAAATAATGGCATGATGTTTTACCATCTACCACAGTGTAATAGCGATGTTGCCTTATCTCCGCAAAAATGACCCTCTGTCCTCAAAATTTCTTTTTAATTCGTTGTAGCTTTCACACTTTATCGTTCTGGTTTTCTAAGAGCTTTTCTCCTGGCTTGACACTTTTTTTAGTGAATTTTCGTAGTAAAAATTCACTAATGAGGATATCTCCATTTTTGAACGTTGAAATATATTATATAGCTACCTGTGGGAACATGTAAAGTATTCATAGTTTGGAATCATAAATGGACAATCAAATTATTTATTTATATTTTTACTACTAAGATACAAGTGTAAAGTATTCATTAGCAGGAAATTATTTTTCAATTTGCTACTTCCAAGCTTATTTCAAATTGCTACGCGGGCAACACACAAGTTAGTCACCGATTTTTCAGGCAACACAAAGATAACCATTCTAACTGTAAGATAGAGATCAAAGATACGAGCAATATTTTTCATATACCACTAAATAAAATATTTATTTTTAATTCCTACTGCTAAGACGTAATGGTAAATATTGATTGCTAGGCAATTCTTTCTTAATTTGCTCACACAATTTAGTGACTGATATTCCAAGCAACAAAAAGATAACAATTCGAACTGTAAAGTGAAAGACAAGAAAGATATATATATATATATATATATATATATATATATATATATATATATATATGTGCGGAACAGGCATATGTATATATTGTACACACATTGGATAACCTAGACCTCACAAAGGCACTAGGATCCGATGAAATTCCGGCCACAGCTCTCAGCTTCGTAACTGACTCAACTGACAATTTTAGATCACATCTTTTTGACGTCCTATAAGATAAGATTATTTCCATCCTCCTGAAAACAAGCCGGGGTTTAACCCATCCCTAA
Source organism: Tillus elongatus (assembly GCA_964006375.1). Taxonomy (NCBI): domain Eukaryota; kingdom Metazoa; phylum Arthropoda; class Insecta; order Coleoptera; family Cleridae; genus Tillus; species Tillus elongatus. The sequence continues at coordinate 109,986,945 of OZ023269.1, read as the reverse complement.
AAAGGAAGGCAAGTATAATATAGTCAACCATTGTCCTATTTCTATTCTCTCAGTCTTGTCCAAAGCTATGGATAAATTTAACAATATAGAGCTTATGAAAAATTTTCAAAAATGGAACATCCTAAGTGATCGCCAATAGGGCTTTCATCAGAACTGATCCATAGGTGATATCAATTTACTTACTAGCAACAAGCGGCTTTAGTGGTATTGTAACTGGCTTGCCCTTTCCAATTGGTGCATTCACATAATCCAAGAAATCCGCATCTGGGTCGCAGGCATAAAGATTTGCAGCTTTACAAGTATCCATTACTGAACCCCCACCAACAGCTATGTATGCATCGAAGTTATGGTCCTTGGCGAATTTTGTTGCGTCCATTAAACTGGAATTTTAAATTATATACACAATTGCAAGGTAAAAAGTAAATCTAGTAACTACGTATTATGGTTAATAGCAATGTTAATATGTCTTGATTTTTCTTACAATAATCTAACAGTTCTATCGAAATTTGCAGTTTAAGTCCGATACAAAAGTATTGTAATAACCAATACACGTATAAAGTTGCTATAAAAATTGTACTCTATAATAATAATATGATTGAATCTTATCCCCTTCATAATACTCCCGCCTGATACAATCCAGTTGCGCCACTTCTGTTTCCACCATTCAAATCACATTGTACAGTCTACTGAAATCAGACCTCCACCTAGCTCGTCGTGGCCGCTTGGATGACCGCCACGTTCTCCAAATTTCACCCAGGAGCAACACTTCGCACTTTCAGAAAAGAAGGTAGTCACACGGTGTCAAATTAGGCGAATGCGGCGGGTGATCGATGATTGCGATCGATTTTTCTGTCAGAAACTCCGTTACAAACTGTGAGCGGGAGCAATGTTATGGTCAAGGATCCGACCCATCCCTTGCGCCAAATTCGGGCGAATGCGGAACACGCAGACTCGAAGACATTTCAGAACCTTGACATAAAAGCTTGCACTGATTGTTTGGCTATGGTGGACATTGCCTTAAGAATCAAAACACCATCAACATGATCTTGACTTTTGACCTGAATCTCCTTGATTTATTGGCCCTTGGTTCACCCTGTTGTTTCCATGCTTTGCAATTTCAACTCATCATCAAAATCGTAAAACCATGATCCATCCCCACTGCTGACCCTTTTCAGGTAGTGATAGGCAACCCTGAACTAATTTTCACATATTTCTACCCTATTTGCCTTTTGTCTCAGAGGCAAAAGCTTCGGAACTATTTTCGCAGCAAGCTTCCTCATTTCCAAATCTTGTGTTAAAATTCTATGGAAGGTTGTCTTGCTTTGAAGAAAATTAGTTTAACCTAGTATTTCCCAATAAAAAAAAACTCTACAATTTTTTTCCGTCGTAGTACACCTAAACAAAAGCTTGTTTTTTTAGATATAATTTTATTGAGTTTATGCTTTGTAGGCAAAATTATTTGCAAGCTCAGTACACACTCCTTTAAATTTGAAGTTTCTCTCGATTTTGCGGGATTTTTGAAAACATTATTGAGTCGCAATGATATTGATATTTTTTGTAGATTACCAGGCGAACGGTGCATAATTTCAGTAAGCAATAGTTTTTTAGTTAATGAATTGCTACATGCTCATGTTTTCCTAAAAATATTATTTGATTCATGGAAATATGTATGCAAAATAGTAGATTTTCTAATTGGTGTCTCAAAATAAAGTAAATTTGGTTAATTTCTTATGAAATATTTTAACTGGTATAAATAAAAACACTGTATCCTCAGTATAAAATTAAGTCAGAATAGTAAAATTTTAGTAGTTGTTTCAAAATCATCAAGTATTTTATGTGTGTCATACATCTTTCGATCGTATTATTACCTAACAACGTTCTCTCTCGTTATGTGATTGACAAGTCAATATTTGTATTATAGTGAAATTTAGTCCATGGTTGTTGTTAAAGTCATTTTTTAACTCGTTATCATTACAATTGTTATTTCTGTGACTTTTCTTTTGTTAAATATTGACACATGTTTACTGCAAAATAAGTTTTTACTTGGTCATCGAACCGCAGTCATAAACATGTGTATAAACAGTATTTCCAACCAGATGTTTAATAGCAAATTATTTTGCCGAACTTACAAAAAAAGTGAAATTAAGTCAATTTATTTTAAGTGCAAAAGTTGAAATCCACTATATTCATGTTGGATCAAATAAATTGATTACTTTTAAAAACATTCGTAAATTGTAGAGCTGCATTAATTTGTGGTAAATATGAAACTGTTTTTTTATGTCCCGTATTTCAAAAATCAGAGAGAATATATATTTAATCATTTTAAAGAAATATAACTAGTTATCACAAGATGCTTTATCAATATTAATTTTTTAATTTCAATGAATTTTGATTAAGAAAATTTGCTAATAGAGAGGTCACAATGGCGAGATTCGTGTATGTATCCAAGCGGTTACTTAAAAGATAATTGTACCTGGCAAGTATGTTTCGTTTGTAAATCTCTTGGACGAGTTCGTAAGCGAGGTAAATCGTACTAGTTTTTCGCGAAAAAATTAGGTTTTTCTCCGATATGGCCTTAACAGAAACTTATGCACATACCAGTTTTTCCATGTGTATAGAAAATTCAATTATTAGAATTTGAAATAAACTCACTACCGTAACGCACTTACTGCGTTTTAACTTTTTTTAAACTATATTTAACAAAATCAAAACGACAATGAATTTAAATTATTTAAAATCGTCGGAGGCAAGAAGAAAATGTTAATTTTATCACCATTAAATGTTCAAATTGACGAACTTTACACAAATATTATGTAGATGCAGTTTGGAAAGAACAAATATTACATGAAATGTGTTTCATGAGGTCTTTAAGTTTTTGTTTCAATAGTTACTTTTCTGCATTTAATTGAAGTGTTTGTAAGGCTAGATGTATTCTCACCATAATTAAAATCTCAGACCGGTTTCGCTATAATTAGAGCTCGTCAGTATGGTATACTAATTACAGCGAGAACACACTTATAAAGTAATCCGGCTATGGTAGCCAGCCTCCTAGAACATTGTGAGATGTACGACACCGTCGCCATCTCGGTACGGAACCATGTAGTATGTTGTCACGGCAGCTCCAAATAACACAAAATGTTATAAAATAGGGACTGTACAACCAACTGACAATTTTGCAAATTGTCAGCACTGGCTTATTTCTTCCCTAATATAGGGACAATGTAAAATGTAAAGTGAAATGTTTATTGAAAATTCATTTGAAACAGACGATTTTTTCTACTTTGCATATGTAGCGACCTTACTTAACATTTGGAATGGTCAATTAATCCTGGAGGGGTGACCGGTTGTAGCAAAGGTCAATGTCAGATTCGATGATTTCTAAACGAATATTCTGAAACAAATTCTGAAAAATAAGATATTACGTAAAATGTGTTTGAGTAGTTCTTAAATTTATATTGCTATTGTTATTAATATTATTTATTAGCAAAAATCATACCATATGTTTATACAATAAGTCTCGGACTTGTGCTGTTATAATACCATACTTTAAAATGTAACATTCAAAAGAGTTTGAGAATCCCAAACCAAATTCAGTAAACTTAAAATTTTGACATACCAAATGAAAATTCATGTTTGCTAAAATTTCTTCGCCTTCTAACGCTAATAATTCAATAACTTTTACAATGCCTTTCTTATCCCATTTCTTTCAAAACAGTCCAGACTTTAGCCAAAATTTATGGTTTTATAAGGAACCAAAAGGGACTTTACTTTGACAGTATGTCTATTTATATACCTCTATACATTTTGCCAAAAATCTTTCCAAAAAAATTAATTCCAAGTAGGTATTTTTTGGCAGTCTCACATGGAAAGCTACCGTATTTTACGAGTTTCAAGAAGGTCTGCAGTTTGAGTTATGGAAGCGAATTTTAATTTAAAATGTTTTCAGTCATAAAATTGTTAGTTAAATACTAAATAAGTATTGAAAAAAGTCTGGATGCAGCAAGAGCGTTATAGTATTTTATTATCGTAAAAATATTTTAAATCTTAATAATTAGATTCCTATTAAGCTAAAATCTTCAATTTTTATACATGCTGAATGCTCTATTAAGGCAGCATGGGTACTGAATCTCATAGAAATAACGTAATAAGCTTCAATGATACAAATCTGTTTCAAAAAACTTTCTTTTGTTAAAAAAACCGGTTCAGTTGTAAAGCCAATATTATCTACGTCTCTATTAAAAAAAAAAGATTTTGCAGTGATTTGGACGTTTATATATGTTTATTTAACTTGTAGAATTCGTCTTCATTATTGAAAGCTTTAAAAGTATCTATGAATTTAAAATGGTAGAGTATACCAAGAGAGAGAATACTAAAATCCCGAAATCCGTTTTCGGACAAATTTAAGCACAATTGTTAAATTTTGCGTAAAAAGAAAACTCTGCAATCATTTTGATGTTATTATGTTTATTTGACATGTAAGTCTGTTATGATTATTGACAGGGTCAAAGCAAATTTTTCAAAATTAGAGGGTATACCAACAGATAAAACGTCAATATGATTAACGTTTTATAGGAGCTTGTACTGTGTTACTTAGCCTTGGTATAGACAACGATTTCTGAATCACCCGAAACATACCAAAATGTGACATTAGGAGCTGCGGAAGCAGTATCATCGCCCTAATATATTCTTTACGTGTCGATCGAACTCAAAAACTTATATGACAACAGAAGGAACAGGTCTTACGGGAGATAAATAGACCACCTTCAATAGGCTATTATTACAACAAGTAACCTTCCCAGAGCAGGATAGCCAAGTCATTAGGAATATAGAAGGCACCTTCAAATCAGCAAGATAGGAGACACCTTGGGAACGGCGTAGGTGAGTGAATTTCACACGAAGGAAACTGTGTCAGCTAAACTGAAAGTCACCTCTCGGGACAACAATAGTGTCACGCCTGGGGGACATCTTATAAATAGACGGCTCGCCTTTAGCAAGGCGTTCATATTCCGACAACGCCCCTAAACGAGACATACGCACTGCACACAGACAACACTACCATCCTCAGCGGCTCCACTCAGCCGAGGATAATAACCGAACGACTTCAGACCGCCGTAGTCGAGCTGCAAGGCTGGTATAGGAAATCCTGTCTAGCCATAAACCCCGATAAATGTTCAGCAGTCCTATTTTCCAAGAGGAGACACACACCTCACGAACACGTATCGTTAGACAGCCGTCTAATTCCCTGGCAAGATTCCGCCAAATACCTCGGGGTTTTCCTCGACAAACACTTAACATGGCGCTCCCATGACCAACACGCCCGACGAAAAGCCTCGATGTTCATCTCGAAGCTGTCCCCACTTCTAAATAGAAATTTCAAATTGCCCATGAACAATAATTTGCTCATGTATAAAGTCATCATCCGGCCAGCGATGACCTATGCATCCCCTGCATAGGCCACCGCGGCTGCAACACACACCAAGACCCGTCAAATCATCCAGAATAAAATTCTGAGAAAGATTACCGGAGCGCGATGGTTTGTCAGAAACAGTCAGATTCACTCTGATCTGGAAATGCCTTCGATACTTGAGTTTATAACTCAACTATCCACAACTCAGTTCGCAAAAGCCGCTTCTCACCCAAATGCTCTTCATCGTAGTGCCACCGACTACAATGAGCAACTTCCACACAAGCATAAGCGTCCAAAGCTTTTACTTACCCGCTAACGCCCCCGCGGCAAATACAGAATGGAAACATTCAAACCCAAACGTCATTGTGTGAAATCTTTCCGACGGAGGTATGGACTAAGGTCCGGTACTCCTTGGTAGGGAGTTTTAGTGAGTAGGAGTCTCACAGTACCTCAAAACTCCCACGCACTTCGGTGTTGTGAATGAGGTCTGCATGCAGCATTTCTCCCTCCTGTATCAAAAAAAAAGCGAGGCGTTCATTCTTGTTTCTAACTTAAGACTTTGCACATCGTATGCTAACATTCATATATCACACTTATGTTGATATTCGTATTTGTCTTCATTTTTATATTGTAATTTTATATTAGGTATTAATTATGTAAATCATTGTATAAATTGTTTGAAAAATTCAAACGTCTTAACGGTCAAGTTAAGTCGCGATGACAAGAATAACCCAGCACCACCTTGTGGTGGATAAATATATAGGCCCTACCGAATTCCCGATTTTAGGCGTGTTTTCATATAGTATGTGGCTTGTATTCATATCACGTATAATCTGTTCAAACGCTATATTCTGAAATTGACCATTTGAGAGAATGTTTGCAGATGGGCATACGCGAAATTAAGCTCAATCCAGTTTTCCCCAATAAAACTCATTTCAAACACCATCTATCACTACAACTTTATTACTAGGATCAGGAAATTCCTTTTAAAATATGTCGAGGAAATCGACAAAGCCATTGGTCTGTAACTGCTGGGTTGAGTATTTTGAGAAAAAACATCATTGGTATACATTCTCTTTTAGTAACACTAAATTATGCAAGTTACAGTAGTTTTTGCGACAATACTTTGCCAGGTGTGCTAGATAATATTATTTTACAATATCATGCAACTATGTGGTTCCAACACGATGGAACGCCTGCACACGCGACATCACAAGTTCAAGAAATTTTGTATCGCCAATTTTATAATAATTGGATGGGACGAGGGGACTAATACCATGGCCACCCTAGTCTTATCACTTCAACAGGAGATTTTCGGCTTTGGCAATACCAACTAACCAGAAAAGGTTTATTTTAACGTACCTGTCGAAGAAGATCATGCTAGTGCTCGGATTCACGAAGCAGCAGAAGAAACAGCTAAAGCTAATTTCAATTCTGTTGCCAGAAGCTTTCTGTCAGAGATGTTTACTGACGATAACGGTGTCATTTTTAAGGGTTTATTAAGGAATTAGTTCTGCTTCTATTTAAGTTGACAGGATTCAAAAGATTCTCCGTTTTTCAAACTATTTTGTGTAAAAGTTTGCTAAGATTAAACAAAAATTACAGAGGTGAATTTTTTCCACAATTTTCCCCAAGATGGCTTTGCTTCTTAATTTTGGAATTCTTGGTTTTTATCTCCTTTTTAATTGTAGAAAACATATCCGATCGCTATAGACTAAATATTGAATCAATTGTATATTTGATGTAACAGTTTAACATGTTTATTATGCTTCAGCTTCGTTTCGTAAATAAGTTTTGTAGTCTTCAAATATAATATTCAGTTTCTTTTTCTGTGTCAACTAGTCCACATGCCCGTTCAGCTCTCTACGTACTTCAAGCTATGTGTGTTCTTTATGTTATGCATTGTAATTTTTTAAAGGGACCTATTTAAGTGTGTTCATCTTGCTAGCATCGCAATGTGTGTAGTGATTACTCTCTTGTATCTAATTGATCAGTCAAGGTCTCGAGGACTTCCGTATTCTAGCAATGGTTTATTTGCAATATATTGTAAGTACATAACTTCTGTGTTTATTTATTATGGCATTGGCCTCTTCGTAACAAAGTCTACCACTTTATGTGCATGGCTTACGTTTTAATATTGCTTGGCAGTTATTCTCTGCCACTAATTATTTTTTATTTTGCACATATTTTTGTGGCTCTAAGTTAACCTCTTTAAAATTTAATAAGTAATACATATCAAGTCTCTCCTACCAAAGAAGTTGTACTTGCCTACTTTGTTGACAGCGTCGTGTTCATCCTGCTTGGAAATAGGTTCCCAGGTTACGCAATAAAACTTCTTACTTTATTCACAGTTTTCTCTTTCTGCATACTATCACTCGCATAAGTACATTATGTGGATTTCCTGCCCGTGAGCGCAGACCTCGCTCCACTTGGTAATATTGATGTCTCTCATATGTTACTCTTGGGAGCTCATCGGAAAAGCTGTGCAATATTTGCCTAACATGTTAGCTTATCTATTCTTTAGCTGGTATTCTTTGAGCTAACATTGGAACTTGTGACGAACACTGATACGTACAATTTGGCGCACACAAATTCATCACGTTACATTTTTTACGACCTGACGTTGGTTTCGCCAATAAAGTTTGCGTCATCAGAGGGATGATTATATGATGACTATTGTTATCAGCTGAAATACCTACGCATACTTGCTCAATGTGGGACTGTTTTTTATTCTTAGTGTCGTCAGTGTTCAGTACTTGCCTAATGTGGCATGTTTATTTCAGTATAGAGTTCCTGTCAGTAAATACGGTCCTGGCCTAATGTGGCAGGTGGTTTTCCGAATAGGATTTATGTTAGAGAGCACAGTGGGTGCCACCTATGGCAAGACTCTTTTCGTATTGCGGAAACCGGTATAAAGCAATTTGCTTAAAAATATTTTTTTTTCCTAGTCACAGTTTTTTATGTTTTCCTCAAAACTGAAATTGGTGGACATGTGGGGTTTCTAAAATAACCGATTCACTTAAGGTGAGTTCGTTTGATCCTATGAATTTAAACATCAAACAAATCTAGTTTGGAAATATATTTTAAAGTTTTTAGTTTCTCAAGGGTATCAACATTTACAATATTTCTTAATATTCTTTTAGGTATGAAGACAAAAATAGGGGCACAATACTTAAACCAAACCATAAAACATAAGAGTAGATATTAACATAATTAGTAAGAACTGAAGTACATTTTCAAAATAATTCCAAGAAAATCAATTCAATAAATATAATCCAATTTTGTATCGTAAATGGCAACTTATAGTTTTGTATAATATGCAACAGATGGTGCTTTGGATATCTAGATAATTACAACTTTATGGTTTTATTATATCATTAGTCAGTAATTTTAATAATAAAAATGAGTTATTTATTACACCACAAAATTAGTTGATTCTAAAAGTAAAAATCAGTTTGAAAATTTAATTTCATTCTATTTTGATACTAAATATATATATCATATGAAAGCAAGAAACAATTTTACGGTCACATTTATAACTTAAATACACGAAAAAGTGCATTTTTATTGTTTTCTGTTATTTGAGAATTATACATATGTCCTGTGATAACTTGAATTAAGATAATAATTGAAAGAGATCTGAATTTTCCCCAAAGTGTATTAATTTGTTTTATTCTAATTAATTTACCTTTGTTCAGTAGGTTCCACTCTAACCTTATCGTAAACTTCAAATATTACTCCATTTTTGGTTAGCGAATCAAGAGTAGCTTGAACTGGGGTCAATTTTGTTAAGTACGGATCTGTCATTACACATACTTTCTTTGCCTTCATATTAACCATGTCCATACCCACTTCTCTTGTCACACCAGGTCCATATCGAATCGTTGAAGATGCCATCTATAATATTATTGCATAACGTTTGTTAATAAAATTAAAGTATGTTATGTAGCAAATTAATTTAACGAAAAGGAGTACTACTTTTCCAAACGTTGTGATTTGATCTACAATATTTATATTAGAGCTGGGAGAATTTCTATTAAAAGGAATCGTTACATTACACATTAAATTACTTTCAAAAATAAGTCTTTCCATTAATCATTTAGTAATGGATAACCAGTAATCGGTAATAGGTAATCGAAATTTCAAATATATTTTGAGTTGCGTTAAAATGTGAAAAAGCCTCACTCTCTTTCAGTGAATTTTCGTAAAAACATATTTTGTTTTTTTATGTGTGTTGGATGCAGGAGGGGGAAATGCTCATGCAGACCCCATTCACGGCCCCGTGGGTTCCGTGGGATATCGAGGTACTGTGAGACTGTACTCACTAAAACCCCCTCCCTGGAAGTACCGGACCTTAGTCCATACCTCCGTCGGAAAGAATTACACACTATGACTTTTTTGGGGTATGAATGTTTCCATTCTGTTTTTGCCGCGGGGGCGTTAGCGGGTAAGTACCGTAGAAAAAATTAACTAATGAGGCAATAAATAGAAAACGAAATTGAAAATGTATGGACGCAACCAGTGCGTTGTGGTAGTAAATTTTCATAGAAATGTTTCTAATGGCAAATATGTTCTTTTAGTGAATTTTTATTTAAAAAAAATCACTAATAGAGAGGTATCGATGGTGTGAGTTTGCAAAAAATTTTCAAATGAGCGCGAACTAGGACCCCTAGAACCCATATCTGGGGTCAGTCTAGGTTTTTATATGTTTATATATATATATATATATATATATATATATATATATATATATATATATATATATATATATATATATATATATATATATGTGTGTGTATGTGTGTGTGTGTGTGTGTGTGTGTGTGTGTGTGTGTGTGTGTGTGTGTGTGTGTGTGTGTGTGTGTGTGTGTGTGTTTGTTTCTTTAACGTCGGCCTATTTCCGCGACTATGGCCAATCACCGACGCCAGGGAGCAGTTTCACGTCACTATCCTGTGCCGAACCCCTGCCTTTCTGTAAGGAGGGTAGGGATCTTTAACGTGCCCAACATAGCATGGACACGGGACCGACGGCTTTACGCCTCCTCCGAAGGGCGGAACGTGAAGACATTCAACTTGCTCAAATACAATGCCAGAACCTCGGTTGATGTTATTTTACAGTTTGTACTGAAAAAGTGAAAGGAGTACCCTGGGCTCGAACCCAGTACCCTTCGGTTCAGAGGCACACGTTCTTACCTCTGAACCACCAAGGTTCTTATATATATATATATATATATATATATATATATATATATATATATATATATATATATATATATATATATATATATATATATATATATATATATATATATGTATCCATCTGATAACTCAAAAAATAATTAACCGATTTCGATGAAACTCGTCAAGTGCCTTTCTTTTATTAATGGCTTGGACGAGTTCGTTAGCCAAGAAAATCAGGCAGGGTTTTCCGGAAAAATTTTGAGTTTTATTTCGAAAAAAAAAATTGTCTCCGAAAATTACAAAGCTGTTTTAATGAAATTTAATCGATATATTGCCTTTGGAGGGTCCTTACTACGTACCAAAACTAAACTTTCTAAGTTTATAGAAAATTGAGTTATTAAAATTTTGAATTTTCTTTCGAAAAAAATTTTTTTCTCCGAAACTTACTAAGATATTTTAATTAAATTTGGTGGTTTTATTGCCTTGGGAAAGACTTTACCACATACCAAAATTAAACTTTCTAACTTGATAGAAAATTGAGTTACTCAAATTTGAAGCATTTAATAAAAATTCACTACCATAACGCACTTGCTGCGTCCCGAATTTTTAATGAAAACCGATATCAAATTTGATTACAAGTATAACCTATATAGTAGAAAAAACGTAACTTTATTGTTTGAAAAAGTACAAAAATTTTCCGAAAATAAAATTTTCCCGAAAAAACTGGTCCGATTTTTCTGACCAACGAACTTCTTCAAGCTACTTACCCACAAAAAGCTTTTCGACGAAACTCCCAAAAAACTTTTTGCATGAAAATGTACAAACAATTTTTCCACGAAAATTTGAGAACATTTTTTTTTACAATAACTTATTAAAAATTTATTATTATGCCCTTCACTTGTGAAACACAAAATACAGACTGTGCCGTTTGAAACAATTGTGTTACGACAGTTTGATTTTTTTTAAATACAGTCACTATTTGAGAGCGCCTTGTGTAAGGGATTTCGCTTTTTTCGACGAATAATATAAACGAATACCTCTCTGAATGCGTCACTTTTATGGGACTGAGCTATCTATTGGTAAAATGCCGTATCATAATTTTTGATATGTGCCAAGAGTGTGAAAACAAATCAAATAACTGGAAAAAGATGGACGCTATCAAATTTGTTTCCCTATAAAGAGGCACTATAATTCGATGAAAACTGCAAGAATGCAATGATATATGAGATGTTTAAAAAAAAAAGAAATTTATGGGCCAGCCTGTAATTGTCAAAATGTTATAAGATGCAGCTCAAGATACCCTATAACTAACATATACAATTCCTTCTCGTATCTTGTACAATAACGGATATATTGAGTTTTACCGTAGAAATGCGTCACGCTGTACCTGTATATTATATATATATATATATATATATATATATATATATATATATATATATATATATATATATATATATATATATATATATATATCTATGTGTGTGTGTGTGTGTGTGTGTGTGTGTGTGTGTGTGTGTTTTTTTTTTTGGGTAAAATCGTTTTAGGGGGTAGGGGATGATTTGGTAAACAATGATATTTTTTCGCCAAAACTCGAGTAATATAATGTTTTAGGGTTTATTTATTAGAAACCTTTTAATTACATTAAACATCTGGTATTCTGTGCTGAAATTAAATTAGCGGTTGAATGTGTGGGGATGGAATATTGTTGACAAAAATTTCGAATTTTGTTTTGCTAAAACGGCGTAAAATGTCTCAAAACACATAGAAAATACGGTTCGGATTTAGAGTCTCGGTGGTTCAGTGGCAAGAACGTGTGCCTCTGAACCGAAAGGTACGAGGGGGGGGGGGGTGGGGGTTGTGGTGCAGGAATTGGAGGTGGTTTGGTGAAAATTTACATTTTTTCGTCAAAACTCGAGTAATATAACGTTTGTTTATTAGAAAACTTTAAATTTCATCAAACATCTGGTATTCTGTGCTGAAATTAAAATAGGGGTTGAATGTGTGGGGTGGAATATTGTTCAAAAAAATTTCGAATGTCTTTTTGCTAAAACGGCGTAAAAAGTTTCAAAACACATAGAAAACTTGATTCTGGAACGAAACTTTTTTTGTATATCGCTCCGTCAGTCGGTCGGTCTGTCGGCATGTGGGTCTGTCTGTTAATAGGCGCAATAACCTTCGAACGAATTGAGATACCATCTTCAAATTTGGTATCCAGTTAGAACCCGACAAAGGAACGCTTCGAATTGTTTGTGGACAAGATCGCTTCAGGGGGTAGGGGATAAATAAGGGGTGATTTGGTGAAAATTTTTTCAATAAAACTCGAGTAATATAACGTTTCAAAAATTTAGGGGTACAGGAATACAAATATTTTCTTTGTGCACAAGTCATGGCCCTAAATTCATTCCATGAGAATGTCTTTCTAAAAAGAATAAATTATCACAGCTATGTGGAAGTTATGATTCAATTTGCAGCACTATATTTTTTTTAAACAAATGCCAAATTTTTATGAAAATTTGTCACCATAATGTATTTGCTGAGCCAGTTTTTTTCCACAAGTACTGTAACCCTCAACTACCAACAACCTAATATCTCGCGCAGTTTTATGTTGAAACATAAATTTGATTTAAAATGGTCAAGGTTCTAATTAGGAATAATGAAAGAAATAATAACGAAAGCTTTTAGATATTTACCTCGAACGCATATTCCTTTTCTGGCAGTGCATTTGATACGCCACTGACTCGAGCTGGAACTCCGAGAGTAGAATGGGCCGGACATTTACACCTGGAAAGAAAGAATGAAATTACTGGACTACAACTATCCTATAACACTAATAATGCTGCCACTGCTGATGACACTGAGTTACCACATAGTGGGTGGGACCACTAATTAAAAAAATTAACAAATCCTTACAGTCCAAACAATTACAGTCTGAACAATTTTAATAGTAAAACTAGTAGGTTAATAAATAATTTCTGAATGCAGCTAACTATTATTTTAACATAAATACTTACGAATTTGTTGCGATAACTTGAAATAGGTCAAAAACTCTCTTTCTGGCCACCATTTTCTTGCAGGTTAGGTTCAAATGTGTTGTCGAAATGTAGTTGTATCAAACGTCTGATTAAGGCTGGAACATAAATGGGTTCAAAGGTTCCATTATATTGTTATGTATTTGTTTAAGTCATTCTTTACGTTATTTACTGACATCTTGTTGCAATTTCTCTTAATCACTTGGAGATATGGGAAATTTTGTACATTAAACGCACTAGCTTTAGCTTAATCAACTATCTAATAGTGAATGGTGAATGTTTATCAGAGATATTACATGGAAATGATGACATTGAGCAGATATGTGTGTAAAACTAGTTAGCATCTGTTTATTTCTTGATCCCACTTTAGAATATTTAAATTAAATAACATTAAGAAATACCTAGATAACAATGACAAGTTACAAAAGACTAATCTTTTAATTGCCTTGACTCGTAAATCTTCATCTGGGACATGGTTTATAAAAATCAAAGTCCATAAAATAAGTTATTTTTTGATATCTTGCTATTATGAGGCGTCTAACATCTGGGTCTTAAAAAATGTTAACATTTTTAACAACAACAATATTTTTTGCATTATAAATTTTACCAAAAAAAGTGTCCGAAAGTGCATCATGCATCGGTTTTGCCTCATAGTGGCGCGGACGGCAACGCACTGGTGGCCTGTCGGGCAGTCGCTGCAGCAGAGATACTGGCCGATCAGGAATAACTTGGGCGTACCTGGAAGTGACCTGAGATTTTTAATTTTTTTTAACGTCAGTCTATTTCTGCGACTATGGTCAATTACTGACGCCAGGGAGCAGTTTCATCTCACTACTCTGAATTTTTTTCCGAACCCATGCCTTTTTAAGGAGGGTAGGGATCTTTAACGTACCCAACATAGCATGGACACTGGACCGACGGCTTTCGCCCCCTCCAAAGGGTGAAATGTGGAGACATTCAACTTGCTCAAATACAATGCTACAACCTCGGTTGATGTTAATTTTACAGTATGTACTGAAAAAGTGAAAGGGAAACGCTGGGAATCGAACCCAGTACTCTTTGGTACAGAGGCACACGTCCTTACCACTGAACCACCAAGGCATTGACCTGGGATTACGGCCATTGTTTGTACCACGAAGGCAAAAATTACCCAACATGCATCGGTGGACGGCTCCATCATTAGTGTTAAAAACCGAGAGCCACTAGTGCGGGTGTGCTGGGATTCATCCTACTTCAAACACTAGGGAAACCATAAATAAAGCCTCGGACAGCGAAAGTCATGATGAGCGGCGGAGGCTGAATAGACTAGGCCAATCGCGTGATGACAATCCAGCAACGACTTGGATGAATGCAAGCAAGTACAGCTCGTCCTATTGAGGAAGGGCGATGGAGATCCGAACCACCCATGTGCATATAGGTCCATATGTTTGCTGGATGTAGAGGGCAAGCGTTACGAACATCTGATCATCATCAGGTCGAAGAGAGAGAAAGAAATCTCACGAACTGGTGGGTTAGCTGATGGGCAGTTTGGGTTCCGTGATGGCAGGCTAACTGTTGACGCACTCAAAGAAGTTTTGCGGACAGCTAATGAAGCCTCAAGCTTTTCATATCAACACAGGAGGCTTTGTGCGATGATTTTACTAGATGTGAGAAATGCCTTTAACAGCGCCTCATGACAGATTATCCTGAACCGCATGAAAGAGCGTCAGATTGATCACGGTCTAATCAATATCGTGGCGTCCTACCTGTTGAAGAGGACAATAATCTTGGAAGTAGAAGGCGCCACCAAGGTTGGAAACATTAGTGGTGGAGTGCCACAAGGTTCAGTACTGGATCCGACCCTGTCGAACATTTTGTACGATAAACTCCTAAGAATGGGGATGCCAGCTGGTGTGACCTTGATATGCTTCGCGGATGACTTGACGGTAATAGTAACTGTTAGAAATAAAGATATCCTCATGCATTCGGCAAATGCATTGGATGATAGGGAGTTGGCACCGCAGAAAAGAGAAGCTGTACTGTTGACGACCAGGCGCAAAGTATCACCAATAACTTTTGAAATCAACGGAATACAAATATCACTGAAGGGGACAGTCAAATACTTAGCAGTTTGGTTGGATATTAAACTAAGTTTTGCGGAGCATGTAAATCAAGCCATTAAAAAGCAGGTAAAACAACGACAGTGCTCTCAAGATTACTGACAAATGTTGGGGGGCTAGGGCATCTAAAAGAATAATATTATCCAGTGTGATACATTCACAACCCTTATACGCGATGCCATTCTAGTGTGAAGTAACAAACAATAAGAAACTTGTGCCCAACCTCTCTGGAGCACAAAGAAAAACGACTCTCAGAGTCTGTAGTGCACACATAACCGTTTCAGCAGATGCGTTGCAGTTATTACAGGAATACCACCTTTGGATCTCCAGATACTACAAAGGACAGTATCCTACGATGGAGTAGATAAGTCGACGTCCAGAGCCAACTTGCTCCGTAGATAGCAGCAGAGGTTACACCAAGGTTATACCAAGAATTGAGACATGGCTGCAGAGACTCTACGGAGAAGTGGATTACTATTTAAGTCAAGCCCTTTCTGGTCACGGATGCTTTAGAAAATATCTGCATGATCGCAAGCGAGCTGATACCAACGCCTACCCCTACTGCAACGAGGCTGGTGATGCTGAGCATACCCCCTTTCACTGTCGCCGATGGAATAGTGAAAGTAACTACCACCAACAAACTAGAAACGTGTTTGATGCGCAAAACATGATGTTGAGCTTGACTCAGAGCGAGAACACCTGGAAGCAAGCCTACGGATCCAACGCATAGTACCGACAAAGGAGAGAGAGGAAAGAGCCTAGAGAGTTTTACAACAAGCACCCTAATAGCAAAGTTAGCAAAGAGAGATAGGTAATAAGTAAGGAGGGATATGCAAGAACTTTCTCCCATACTCGCTTCCGAACCCTTAATCACATAGTAGGACGGGAGATGTAGGGCAAACGCGAGTGAAGAAAAGTAAAGAGGGAAAAAGAGAGCCCCTGTCATGAAGCAATGCTAACGCAGTCGCATGGCTTGCGGAGATTCGAATGGCCACTTACTTTGGTTAGCATCTAAGGGCGCCAATTACGCCTTAGAAAAAAAGCAACGACGTGGAAAATTGCGACCCGGAATGTGCAGGTGTGAGAGGTAAATGAGATTTTGCAAGAGATTAATGCACGAAAGGTTGATATATCGTGCATGAGTAAGACAAAAACAAACTGGGCATGATGAGGGACTAGTGGGTGAGCCTATGCATATGGTCGGGTGTTGAAGAAAATGCTCGAGGCAATCAGCGCGCTGGTCGGTATAATGCTGAATGAAAGGTCAACGGCATGTCTAAGAAATTATGAATGTGTTTCCCCAAGAAAGTTTGAGTACGGATGAAAACGAGTACACGTAGAGTGTTTTTGGTTGCCTGCTATGCACCCACACACGGTGACAGTGAGCGAGAGAGGGAAAACTTTTGTAAATCCAATAATTAAGTACTAGACATGTGTGAATCAGGTGAAAGAATAATTATTGCCGGAGATATGAATGGGTGGGTAGGAGCAAAGAGAAACATAACCGATGAAGTAGTGGGACCGACCGTATGCAGATGCAAGGGTTAATGAGAATGTAAGCTGTTTGATTAATATGTTTCTGGAAAAAGGCCTGTTCGTATCGAATACCTCGTTTAAACACAAAAATATCTACAAGTATACATGGCACGCAGGTGATGTAAAAAGTATAATAGACCACACTGTATATGATGAAAGACTGCGCATATTGGTAAAAGATACTAGAGTTATGCGAGGTGCTGAATGTGGGTCTGACCATTTTCTTGTAGTGTTTCAGATAAAACTGAGACAACGGTGGATAGGGCGAGTTATGAAACAGGAACCACAAGTTAGAAGCAAAGTTGAGGTACTTTTAACGCCTGAGAAAAGAGACTATGCCCATCTATTGGAAAAAAGACTGAGTTGCATGTATCATGGAACGAATACATAAAAAGATGCAATGTGGAAAGTGTATGGACGACCCTGAAAGATATGATAATTAGATGTGCAAAAGAAGCATGTGGTGAAGCGAGAATCTGATGTCTTAAGAGGGATGCGTGATGGAATGAAAAAATAAAGAAAGCTGTGGATGACAAAAAGGAAGCATATAAAAAAATGGTAGATGCCAAAGATGTGCAAGAGAAAGGGAGCGCCTGGTTGAGTACAGAAAATTTAGAAGTGAGTGCAAACGAATCGTTAGTAACAGTAAGCGAGAACTGGAAATGAAAGAGAAATTGAGAATATATAGAACGACTTTGAAGGGAACAAGACATTGTTTTGGAAGTAGATATAAAGGGCAAGACAAACTGGAAGATACAATCTGATTTGGGTGAAAACCCGAAATGAACACACCATATGGGACGAGGAAGGTGTGAGAAAATGCTGGAAAGGCTATTCTGAGAAATGATATGGAAACAATAAGAACTATCAGACAGAATGTGACACTATTGAGGTACATAAGGCTGAAATAGTCATCAAGAGACTAAAGAACGAAGAAGCAGTGGGTGCTAATAAGATCCATGGAGAAATGTTAAATTATGAGTGCTCGATTCAAAGAGAGCTGTAGAGCTGCTAAATATTACCAGAGCCATTACGTCCTGGGTCAGAAACCAACACAAGGT
The DNA here is from genome assembly GCA_964006375.1 of Tillus elongatus. NCBI lineage: Eukaryota > Metazoa > Arthropoda > Insecta > Coleoptera > Cleridae > Tillus > Tillus elongatus. The sequence goes on along the minus strand of OZ023269.1, from coordinate 109,968,629 downwards.
GTACTGGGCAGACTGTCCAGGGCTCAGACATGGAAAGTCAATAATTGACGAACCTAGTGGAAAGAGAGCTGTGGAGCCGCTAAATCTTATCAGAGGACAGCTCAGAAACATAACAGGTCTCTTGACGGGACACATGGCCGTCAAGAAACACCTGCATAAAATGGGGCGGTTCGTGGGGGACTTCGCATTCAGACTCTGCGGCGAGGGGGAGGAATCAGCCCAGCACATCTTGTGCGAGTGTAAAGCTCGGGACCGCAGAAGACAACTGATCTACGGTCAGTCTAGACCGGAGACAGATCAATATAAAACTTCACCCTACCAATCGCTGTGCAGACTAATTCAAGACACAGTGATTTTGGAATGTTTGGAGTAGAAAAGACTAAGGACATGCGCAATAAGCCAAAGGCTGCAATGCTACCGGGGCGGCAAAGACTCGGACTAGCCCTGAGGCAAAAAAATAGGTGCTCGAATTTGACTGTGTGGCTATGTGAGTTGTTTAACATGTGCATAAAAGTAGAACAAATTCCAAGGTAGTGAAAGGACGCTATTATGATGGCTTTGTATAAAGGTAAAGGAAGCAAGAGTAAGTGCAAACATTATCGGGCGATAAGTTGGTTAGGTGTTGTGCAGAAGCTATTTGGAAGAATATTGTTAGAACGAGCAAGACAGCTGACTAGAGGAAATATTTGTGATGTTAGTGTGGGTTAATGATAGGATGTACTGGCTAAATATTCTCACTTTAGAAGGTATTGATAAATGCTTGAGTGTGGGAAAGAAAGTATATTGCACGATTGTAGACATGAAAAAAGCGTATGATACTGTAAGTAGACAGAAGCTGTGGAGAAGATTTGAGACGACCGGGTCGAACGTCGGGTTTCAACAAAATCTGGACGCGGTTCAATCCGATAACTAAGTACTTTTCCCATTTATGACCGCTGAAACCTTTCCCAACATATTATATATATATATATATATATATATATATATATATATATATATATATATATATATATATATATATATATATATATATATATATATATATATATATATATATACCTGTGTAAAGATCAATGCAAATGGTGTAGCCTATATGCAGGAACGTGGCGAGTCTTGGATATGTTCTTTGTGTCAGGCAGGTCGCAAGCGGAGAAGAAGGCTGGCCGATTCTCCCTTGCCTGGCGCTGTCGCTACTGGAACTGTGAGGAAGGCGTCAGGGTCCATGTGTGAGAGTATTAAACCTGTTTATCCCACTGAAGAGAGTGTTATATCGGCGCTTCCCTTGGCTTCTGCTCCAGAGCCCAGAATCTGTGCGATGTGTACAGCCACCAAACAAAGTGTTATTATTCCACGTGGGGGCTCCTGTCGGAGGTCTTTTCACGGCTGCTGTTTGGGTTATTTGGAGTCTGAGGGAGAAATTCTGAACATGCACCGTAATCTGTGTTTCCTATGTGATGACTGTTTGAGCGCCTCTTCGTCTGAGGGACTGATGCGGCGGATGGCTCAGCTCTTGAATTGCGTTACAGCCGATCTAATGACATCGGTTGAGGAGAGGATATCTGATCTGAAGTCTACATTAATTAATTTGGTGGAGTAAACTGAATCTGATAAATCTGCTGCCAACGCTGACTCTGAAAATCGTCTGATATCTCGTACTGACGCCTCTATTGTAGCCACCACAAAGCCGGCCATTGTTATCAAGCCGAAGTCACACCAGAGTACAAGAGTTACCAAAGCGGATATTCTTAGAACGGTGGATCCTGCAGCATACAACATTCAGCTAGAAAAAGTAAAAAATATGAAGAACGGGGCTGTCCTTTTGAGTTGTCAGACCAGAGAAAACAACGAAACTATAAAAAAAAGTGGTGAAAGATTAATTTCGGTGGCATATGAGGTCCAAGAGTTGAAGGGGAGAAGACCGAGGATTCGCATCGTGGGAATTCAGAACGTTGGGGAGGATAGCGTTATGCCGTACTTTAGGAGCATGAACAGTCACCTATTGCAGCATGACTCTGAGTGTTCTTTGGTGAAATTCTGGCCCACAAAGAAGAATGCTGATGTTTTTCAAGCATTAATCGAGTTAGACAATACTTCTTATAGGAACATTATTAAATTTGGAAGTGTATTTGTTGGGTATAGCAGCTGTGCGATTTATGATGCCAGTGATATTATTCGCTGTTTACGGTGTTGTAGGTTCAATCACTCAGCTAAAACATGTCAATATAACCTTTGTTGTCCCAGATGCGGGGACAATCATGAGGTTAAAAACTGTGCAGCCGAAGATCTAAGTTGTGCTAACTGTCGGAGAGCTAATGAGATAACCAAGTCGACCTGGGTTGTCAATCATGTGGCTTGGGACACCAACTGCCAGTCTTATAAAGAGGCTAGAGGTAGGGTAAGTGCCGCCTTCTTTTCTCCTCAATGACTCGGTGCTGAATGGATGTCACTGTCGGCGGACAACAATATGGTGTGCCCTGATCGCTCTAAACATTTGTCTCTCTATTACCAAAACGTTCGTAGCCTTAATAATAATCTGTCGGATCTACATGTGAATATCTTGTCGTCTCTTTATAGTCTAGTTGCTATGATCGAGACTTGGTTGAAGACGGGTACGTATGGTGGGGAGTTTTTCCCTTCTCACTAGAATGTTTTTAGGAAGGATAGGTAGTATTCTGTCACCGGTCAAGCCAGTGGCGGGGGTGTGTTGTTGGCAGTGAGTCGGAACTTTTCTGCAACTGAAATTGACTTAGCTGGCAGGTGTGCCGTAGTAAATCCCGTCATTGATATCCTTTGCGTTAAAATCAGTGAGTTATCGAGCAAGTGGTATGTCTTCGTTGTTTATGTTCCACCGAACATTAGTCATGATGATTACGATTCTCTTTTCTCATACATTGGCTCCTTGTAATTATTTGATGATAATTGATGTGTACTAATTCTAGGTGATTTCAATCTACCTGAATTTCACCATTTGCGTAGTGTTCCATACTATTCAAGTGGGTCTGTCTCGGCTCTTAGAAATCCCATTTCTTTTTTGGACTTGAGTGCATTGTCAACTCTGATAACGGAGTACTGGATCTCGTTTTGTGTAATAGGCTATGCACGGTTGGGCGTTGCGATGATCCACTTGTAAGGGAGGAGGCATTTCATCCTTCTTTGAAAATTTCGCTGGACCTGATTGATGGGTTCTCCCGTAATAAATGTATTCCGTCCAGGGTTGTGCCGTCTTAAAACTTTCACAAAGCGGATCTGAGACTTATTTATGACGCACTCCTGCGTGTGGACTGGTATTTCCTGGTGAATTTTTCCGACGATCCCGATGTGCTTTTTGAACTATTCTACAGCAAAGTATACAATGTCTTGGATATGCACGTCCCGCGAACAGTGACTAGACGCAGTTCTTATCCACCATGGTTTACAAATTATATTATCAGTAAGATTAAGCTTAAATATCGTCTCTGGAGGCAGTTTAAGCGTCATGGCGAATAAAATATCTATGTGGAATTCAGTAGAGTGAGAGCTTCAGTCAAGACTGCTATTGGAACACGGTTCAGAGAGTATGTTTCCCAGTGAGTCTGGTATTTCAACTGAACCTCGGAAGTTTTGGAATTATATTAATTCTAAGAAAGGATCTAACAATACTCCAAACGTTATGTATAACGGCACAAGTGAATTTAGAGGTGCAAAATCCATTGCTGAAGGATTTGCCAGAGTTTTCAAGGAGACCTATTTACCTCGCTCCTCAGCTGACAACATGCCTTATTCCCCAGTCATTTCAAATAATACTGTGAATATTACCTCTGTTTCAGAGGACGATGTACTTACTGCTCTAAGAGGATTTAGACCTGCCTTGACTGTGGGCCCAGATGAGATCCTCTCCTTTATTTTGAGAGACAGTGCTTCTGTTTTTGCCTACCCTCTTACTGTAATCTTTAATAGCTGCATTCAACAAGCCAAATACACGTCTCTTTTGAAGAGATCTAAATCGTGTCCTATCGGCAAGGGTGGTAGTAGGACAAGTGTTCTTGAATACAGACAGGTCATTATCTCGAATAACTTTGGTAAGCTTTTTGAATCGGTACTGCATCCCTTAATGTATAATCACGTAAAGGCGATGATCGATCCTGCCCAACACGGTTTCATTCCCGGTCGATCTACTGTAACAAATTTATTTTCTGTCACCCAATACGTTTCGACATCTTTTCAGCATAGATCTCAGGTGGATGTCATATACACGGATATTTCTAAAGATTTCGACCGGCTTGGCCATGGCATCCTATTGCATAAACTTAAATCTTTTGGTTTCTCTGATCATTTGATAGAACTGTTTGGAGCATACCTGAGTAATGGGAGTCAGTATGTTGCGGTGGAAGGTGTTACATCGTCAGAGTTCATGGCTACATCTGGAGTCCCTCAAGGATCTATTTTTATTTCATATCTTTATAAATGATGTGGTGGTGGACAATGATGTTAATTATTTGCTGTATGCTGACGACCTTAAGATTTTTTTGGAAGTGAATAACTTTTCGGATTGTCATAGAATTCAAACAGCTCTTGATGCTGTGGTAAAGTGGAGTTATGAAAACCGACTCTTACTGAATGTTCACAAGTGCTGTGTCATGACGTTCACTCTGAGGAAACTTCCAGTGCGGTTTGGGTATAGCATGCATAGTTCGTATCTACCAAGAAAGGAGCTGATTACTAATCTGTGGATTACTTTTGATACAACATTGTCGTTTGCTCCACATATTTTGAGTATAACGTCGGATGCTTATATAATGTTAGGATTTGTTATAAGAACTTCAAAAGCCTTTGTGTCAATCAAAACAATGGTAATTATATTTAATCCATTTGTCCGGTCGAAACTAGAATATGCTTGTGTCATATGGTGCCCAAACTATTCTGTGTACATTGATTGTTGGGAGCGAGTACAGAGGCGATTACTAAAATTTCTTGTATTTAAGGAGGATGGCATCTACCCTGCACAACATGCTTCTCATTCATGCATACTCTCAAGATTTTCTGCCAATAGCTTGCAACAGAGACGTAATTACACTTTCATTATGTTTTTATATAAAATAATTTCGAATGAGATTGACTGCTCTGATATCCTGGGTGCGTTAAACTTTCTAGTACCGACGTTTAATGCTAGAAACACTTTGACTTTCTACTTACCCACTGCCACGCTCAATGTGGTACAGTCCTCACCACTGTATACAATGTGTATTTTATATAATCAGCTGAGTGGTAGTATTGACATTTTTCACTGCACGGCTGCTGAGGTCAAGCAACTGATTGTTCTTTTATTCTTAGTTCTGCTGACTACCTTTAGAATTGTTAATTACTTTCATAATATTATGTGTATTCCAGCATCCAATAATTGGATTTTGTTTGTAGGATGCTGTTTTAATTTAAATAAATAAATAAAATAAAAAAGTCTGGACGCAGTAAGTGCGTTATGGTGGCGAATTTTCATAAATATGCTTTAAATGGCAAATATGTCTTGTTTTTAAAAGAAGGACATTTAGTTGGCAGTATAACCTATATATTTAGTAACAGTCGACGGTATTTCTTTAAAATAGTTTTGTTGTTTCAAAAAGTTCAAACATTTTCCGAAAATAAAGCTTAAAAGTTCCAGAAAAAAAACTGGTCCGATTTTCCTGGCCAACGAACCTCTTTAAGCTGTTTATACACCTGCCAGGATATTAATATAATTAATTATTCACAAACAGCTTTAGGGCCAAAATTGAAAAAAAAATATGAAATTTTGCAAAAATTTCTTTTAGAGAAAATCAACATTTTTTTTACAGAAATTGCCTTCCGTAATGTTACACTAAATTAATTTTTTTTACAAGAATTCGATAACTTTTCTTTTACAATAACTTATTAAACATTTATTATTAATTACCAACATATCACAAAAATCTTACAAAAATAAATTCCACAGAAACACTAAAAACATTTCTGCGAAACCTTTTAAAATTCAGCCACTATTTGAGCATGCCCATATAGGACAGCTCGATTTTTTCGACGAGTAATACAAACATAAAGCGCTCTGAAAAAACGTGAAATCTGGCAAAACAATTGAAATAACTCAAAAACGATGAAGGATATCAATTTTTTTTCTTACAAACATGCACTATAATTCGCTGAAAAACACAAAAATGCATAAAATAAGGGGGTATTCTATTAAAAAAAGGAAGTGTGTATCACCAACGACTTATGGGCCATCCTGTGATTGTCAAAATAGGTTTATAAGATACAGCTCGAGATACCATATAATTAACGTATATACTTTTTTGTCATATCTTGTATAGTAACTGATATATTGACCGTTGCCGTATAAAAGCGTCACCCTGTATATGTGTAAACAGACAAAAATTGAAACTGACCCCGTATATGGGTTTTTGGGGTTCTAGTTCGCGCTCATTTGAAGAAATCTTTTTAAAATTCATAAGTCGCGGTCTTCTCAATAACGAATTTTTTCGACGAAAGTTTGCTAAAATATGGACTATTGAACCATAAACTCTATAGCTGAAACTACTGCCGAAGCATCAGAAAGAGGGTCTATTTAAAATGGATTTTCTGAAAATATTTTGGTAAAATGAAGGACAATGATGGTTGAAGCTGAATGTTAACGCTTTGTAAAACACACTTCTAATGACGTATCGTCTACATAATCCGTATTTGTTCCAATTTCGTTGTCTAAAAATTGCAAATTTTGACGTTTCAAATAGCGACTTTGACGGTTGAAGAAGAAAAATTATTAAATTTTCAAAATATTTTTTCTGCTACTTGACGTTTTTGCATTGCATAACTGTACCATTGTGATAGATATTTCAAATCACGACAATCATTTGATGAATTCATCTACAATCTTGGTATATTTTTGTTTTTATAATTTTTGATTGTTATGTTTTTTATTAGGCACTGGAAAATTTTAAATTCCCCGAATTAGACTATATCAGTTATTGTCTTCTCACTCGAATTTAAACATTTTGCTGTTAAAATAAATTACAATGAATCAGAATTATTTCGTATTTCTCTTACATCCGTATAAATGCAATAATAACAATAAATGCAATAATAACAAACGAAATCTTTGACGCAGTTAACGGAGTAATAAATTAATTTTGATGACAAACGTTTTTTGCATTTAAAACAAAACACGTATCAATCAGAGCTTTATGATGAAATTAATATTCCCCTCATTAAAAACAGAGATTTTTCATGCTACCATGGACTATATAATATATTAAGAAGTCTGAACGCAGCTAGTGCGTTATGGTAGTGAATATTCCTAGAAATGATCTACGCAATTTTATTTACGAAAATTATCTATGCCCCAAAAAATTAACATTTGCCTGTAATATTAAATAGATTTTGTTTATTACACACAATATTTTGGTCTTGTGTAGTGCTCTGACCTCCGGTGGCAATCAACTTAAAAAAAATTGAATCCCTATAACTTTTTTCTGCTTTTAACTTAAAGATCTACATTTTTGCACATAATATACTTCTTATAACATAAACATGCGTGCCAAATTTGTTTGCATCGCTCTATTTTTTTCAGAGATCCCAAAATTTTCCGAAAGAAAACCCCAGATATTCCCAGTAAAACTGGTACGATTTTCTGGGTAACGAACTTATCCAAGCCACTTGCAAAAGGAAGGTACGTACCAAATTTCATCAAAGTTGCAGGAGTTCCTCAAGGTTCAGCTTTAGCCTCTACTTTGTTTCTTCTCCACATCAATGACCTCCTCTCTAGCACATACAACCCAGTTCACAGTTACGTGGACGACAGCACCCTCCACTCAAATATACAATATTCTAAGCCTTTCTCTTTAGCCCAATTAGATGAGGATCGCAGACTCATGGAGGGTTCTGTCTCCGTGGATCTCCAAAAAAATATTAGACTGGGGAAGTAGAAATCTTGTACAATTAAACCCCACCAAATCTCAGTCTTGCTTTCTTTCTCATAAGAGATACACCAGCCCTAGACCCATCACAATAAACAACCAAGTTATTCAAAGTAATGGGTCCTTTTCACTTGTTGGCATTTCTGTGACCGAAATCTTAATTGGCACCAACATGTCACATCAATTGCAGAAGCGGCTGCTAAGAAATTAGGTTTCCCGTTCCAGGCTCGCAAGTAATTTTCACCAGCTAATCTCTTTACGTTATATACTTCACAAATAAGGCCAAACCTCGATTACTGCTCCCACATCTGGGGTGGGTCTGGTCGTTTTCTATTTATATTCTACGAAAAACAAGTGTATACATGAATTATAGGGTGTCTTGAGCTACATTAAAAAAAAAAGTACAATCACAGGCTGGCCCATAAGTCATTGGTGACACAAATTTTCCCTTTACTATCGAACACGCCTTATATTATTGCATTTTTACATTTTCCATCGAAATATAACGCATCCTTGTCACAAAAATATTCGGGACGCAGCAAGTGCGTTATGGCAGCGAATTTTCATTAAATGCTTCAAATTTGAATAGCTGCAATTTGAGCGGCATCTTATAAAAAATATTTCGACAATCACAGGTTCATCATAAGTCGTTCGCGATACAAATTTTCTTCTTTAAATCTAAGACCCCTTTTATTATTTTATTTTCCATCGAATTGTAATGCGTGTTTGTTTTCGAGTTATTTCAATTGTTTTGCAACTTTTCACATTTTTGGCACATATAAAAAATATGATACGGTGTTTTTACCAACAAAACCGGAGTCTAATGCAAACGACGCATTCAGAGAGGTTTTCGTTTATATTATTTCTTGAAAAAAATCGAGATGCCATCCAAAATCAAACTGTCGTAACTCAATTGTTTCAAATAGAACAGCGTATTTTGTGTTTCAGAAGTGAAGGGCATAATAATAAAGGTTTAATAAGTTATTTACTAAACATGTTTTCGGATTTTCGTGAAAAAATTTAATTTTTATGCAAGAAACTTTTTTGGGAGTTTTGCAGAAAAGCTTATTTGATTAAATATGGTACATTGTTTCTACTATATAGGTTATACTAGTAACCAAATTTGATGCCTCCTCAAATTAAAAAAAGTCTGGACGCAGCGAGTGCGTTATGGCAGTAAATTTTCATAGAAATGATTTGACACCAAATATTTTACTATAACTTTTTTTTCTTGAAAAATAGAAATCTAAATTTTAGTATGTAGTTTACTTTTTATATCGCAAACCTACCTACCAAATTTAGTTACCATATATTTCTTTATTTTTTTGAGAACAAAATGTTTTTGAAAGAAAACTCAAAAATTTTATGGAAAACCTAGTCCGATTTTCCTGAATTATCCAAGCCACTTACAAAGGGAAGGTACACGCCAAATTTGACCAAAATCGGCCGATTATTTTTTGAGTTATCGGTGTGATACATATATATATATATATAGATATATATATATATATATATATATATATATATATATATATATATATATATACATATATATATATATATATATATATATATATATATATATATATATATATATAAACATATATCGAAAATGAACCTGACCCCGGATATGGGTTTTAGGGGTCCTAGTTGGTGCTCATTTGTAAAAATTATTTCAAAATTCAAAAGTCTGGATGTCTCCATTAGTGAATTTTTTCTACGAAAATTCACAAAAACATTTTTGCTATTAACAACATTTTTGTGAACAGTCACTGCCATAGCGGAGTTGTTGCGTCCAGACTTTTTCTTCATGTCCACATTTCAAGAATTTCTATTCTTTTCGTGTCCTGCTTAGTCATAGTTCCATGTTTCCACCCCAAACAATGCTGGAGTGGCAGCGAGAATGGGAAGAGGAAAGGTCAACATCCCAGTGGACAAAGAGGCTCGTCTCACACATACAGACATGGATATCGAGACAGTATGGGGAGGTGGGTTACTATTTTACCCAATTTCTCTCAGGTCATGGACGCTTCAGGTCTTACCTGAGTAAAATGAAAACAGTCGACAAAGAGGACTGTACGTATTGTGGTGACAGAGATACACCAGAACACACGGTTTTTGAGTGCGCAAGATGGTCGCAAATTAGAGAACAAATGTATAAAGAGATTGGCAGTGATTTAACAGCAGATAATGTGGTGGAGCATATGCTGGGAAGTGAAAGGGTATGGAATACTGTGGAGAGAGGGATTGTAGAAATAATGAAGTCAAAGGAGAATGAAGACAGGATGTAGATGTTTTGAAAACAACAAAAGTTAGGGACGTGGTAAAGCAATGCCAGTGAGTGGTTTCCGCCACGTCCCTAGGTTTCAAGGGGGTGTTTAGTGCGTAGTCCCGACCTGGAGGGAAGGGGAGTCACCACAGTACCGGTTGGTGTCAGATCGCGCAAGCGCCAGCCACCGATCTGCGTAAAAAGCATTCACCTCCGCTATGAGGAAAAAAAAAACCCAAACACTACCAGACTTCACACGTACGACTTGAACTTTTTCCCCATGTTCAAGTTAAAATGTTAATTAGTGAGAAGACTACCTGCTTAATGGAATGGCTTACCTTGCCATCGTGATTTTCTTGAATCTTTCCTACATTTTTCATCATCAGTGATAGTACTTTAAGGTACGTGAATATTTCGACTTGTTCAAGTTGTTGGCTGTTTATATTTATTTATTACTTTTGTTGTCACCACAGTGATATTTAATTGGATTCGTTTTAACAGACTATCGAGCACAATTAGCAGACTTTGTTTTCTTGTTCCGTTCCCCTATTAGCACTACGTCATATGCGTATCTTATGTAATGGAACCGTTGTCCATTTAATTTGACTCCTGCTGTCTTTTCCTTCAGTCCATTTATTGTATATTCTATAAATAAATTGAGCAAGTACGCCTTTCCTTATTTTAGCTTCAGTTTCATATCCGTTAATATATAATACTAAGGTTTAGTTTTTAGTTCAGTTTAGTTTACTTAGTTGCACAGTAATACAAGTGCAAACATTTTACAAGCAGTTCACATAAAAAAGTTAAGATCTAGGATATAAATAACTAAAACATCAATGTAGCAACTAAACAATATACTCGCGGGAGTCAGTGACTCGTATACGAAGATTACACTTAAAAGTAATAATAAACATAATCAAAAAGCAAAAACATAAGAGAAAAGAAGAGAGAGAAAGAAAACAAACATGAAGCAACACATTACAGGTGCATCCAATTCGTACGAGACTATACAATTTAGATTCAGGTTCAGTTTTGTTAGTTCAAGTATATCTTAGAATCAACAAACTTATGATTCTTTAATCTTAGCTGATCAACAATAAACTCTCTGAGGACCTTCAAAACTCCTGTTATATTCCCCATCAGAACTAGCGAAGGTGCAAAACTACCATACAGCCATGGAGCCAGGTAAGTAACGCATCTCCGACCATTGGGTTTGCCAGCAAACGGGGTTCTAAATTGTCCAGCCCTGGATCGTGTATCATGACTATGTAGAATGGAAAATAGCTCCGCTCTGTAAATTATGTGCTGCCTAAAAATCACAATCTGATAAAACAACTGTTTCTTATCAAACATACCTGGCTTCCTGTATAGCCGTTCACTTGGGTACAAGTTGTCTCTATTTATTATCATTTTTATAATCCTTTTCGGAACCACTTCAAGCCTTGTCAGATATGTTTTTACACCACCTCCTCATGCTATAATTCCGTAAATAGGATGACTTTCCACTAGAGCGTAATAAAGTAGCCTAAGTTCAGGAGCTGTCAAAAAATTATGCAAGTATTTAGTTTTATACACAATGCAACACAACTTCTGCGCAACGTTATCCACATGAGAGTTCAATCTAAGATGATTATCAATAAAAACACCCAAGTACTTTACCCTCGTGGTACTTGGTATCTCCTCTGTACCCGTTGAACCTCCAACAATTATGCTGGTTAAAACAGAAGAAACAAAACTAATGCGTTGAAAGTTTACCATCTGCTGACACCAAAACAAATGATAGAAAGTTTTTGGTTAGGTTTATTTTGATCGCACATGTTTAAGTTCTCAAAGTTCTACCTGCGGCAGTTAGAACCTTGGGACAGAAATTTAAATTGCTGAAGGCTCTATATCTGTGTTTTTATTAGCCTTGATGACCCATTGTTCTATCTCCAGTACTTGGAACTTTGTGACTAAATTCATTTGCTTGAGAAATATAACTAGAACTTTGCAACCGGTCAATTTCAAATTTTCTATGATCAGATGTCGCTAAGGGTAGCATTTAATAGTCTTGTCTATGCTTGGTAAAATTCAATATATTTAGGTACTCTATGACTATAAGACATTGTCTCTAAGCTTGCATAGATGTCGCTCTAAGACATTTTAAAGAGAGTGAATTGTCATTTGGTTCTTGACGAAGTACCTTATTTTTTACATTTTAAATATTTCAAAAGTTTGCCAGCTTTGGTCTCAATCAGAGTTTGTTTACCACTCATCAAGGTTTGTAGGAAACTGTTTAAGGTTTTGTGCTATTTAAAAAAATCGTCTTGTCATAGTTTTCAACGAATTCAAAATGTATAGTCAAACCAAATGTACTTACTCTATGACTATAAGACATCGTTTCTAAGTTTTCATAGATGTCGCGCAAACACATCTTAAAAAGAGTGAATTTTCATTTGGTTCTTGGTGAAGCATCTTTATTTTTAAATACTCTAACAGTTTGCCAACTTTGGTCTGCATCAGTTTTTTACACTTATTAAGGTTTGTAGCAATTGTTTAAGAATTGTATGCCATTTTTTAACAAAAAATCGTCCTGTCATATTTTTAATGGATTCTCTTATATAACTAAATTTCTAACAAAATGGTATTCAGAACGTACAGTCAAGCCAAATGTACTACATGGTTTCAAACATATTACATGGAAAATTTTTTGAAGAATTTATAAAAATCCTGTATCAGGTTATGACCAATTTTGAACTGAAATGGATTTCAATTTTAGTGCATGCTTGTTTATAAGTCTATTTTTTTCATTTCGTGGCTTGTTTAGTAATATAACCAGACAAAATCCTCGGAAGTGACAGCTGTCACTTGCTGTTGTTTGAATTATGACGTCACGACTACAAGTGACTAGATGATGATCAGAGATATTGTTGTACAAAGTGCAAAGTGCGCATAGCAACAGTCAATCAAACTTTTTAATAAGGTGACAGACAAAGAGAAGAGTGAAAGTAATGAGCTTATCCATACATTTATTTTTTTACTTGAAGGAGCTTAGGCTATTAGATCCTATTGTCAGAATCTTTTGTTTTCTTAATCCATTAGTATAATTGCAGTAAAATTATATCGTTGCCAAGGAGACAGGTATAATTTTGTCCGTAACACGTATCCACAACGAGTTGGCACTTTTTCACTGTTATTGTATAGTTGGTGTTGACGAGATTAAACAATTTTAATTATAATATAAAATGATTAGTCACTGGCAAATGCTATTGTTTCTAACGGGACAGTTATTATTTTGTCCACACCATGTACAATATTGAAATAAACACCAGACTCATAAATTAATGAACAGTTATAAAATAAAATGAGAGAGGAATGCAACGAAATGAAACAAGACGAAAAAATATATATTTATTTACAAAATTTTTCACATTAAAAAACATTAAACTACCAATATTTATCTGCATGAATAGCAATTATAATCTGTATTAACTCTTAAATACAAGCGCCTTTTGGGGCGTAGAGGCAAATAACCGTAATAAAGTGACACGAATCGAAACAATGATATACATAAAAACGGTGTTTAAATAAAAACCAGTGAATGGCTGCCTTCACGGATTCTTGTTTTCTGCTGTGCACCCGGTTCTGCCTTTTATAGCATCGTCCAGCAGGAGAACACATACAAGTACATTTTGGAGAACCCAATTTACCACAACGCCTTTTTAAGACCTGCGATCGTTTCACTAACAAGGTTAACGTCATCAAAGGATGAATAGTCTAAGGACAGAACGACTAACATATATGTACATTAGACTCCAGATAATAGAAAACATCTTCTAGGAAGGGTCTCAAATAAACTTACGCCGTTTATGTTTACCGGAAGTCCCTCCACTAAAAAAATCCCTTATCGTTATTCAGACGCAACGTCGGCACGTTTTGTTTGAAAGAGACATTGATCCAACGACGAGCTGTGAAGATGTGGGATTCTCCTATTTATGGAGCATTTTTATGCATATTTTAGCGATTATATTCTTTAATTTGTGCCTAATTATCGCTATTATCGGACACTTTCGATTATCTAAAGGTTTTTTTTATCTACGGGGTGATGATTATCTCGATTATCCTGAGCAACGCATAACTTATCTATAGTACCATATCGCTAGTTGTGCTAAATGTAATTTTAATCTACTTTTATTAGATCTTTTAGTTTGCAAGAGGTATTTAAGTTTACAATTCTTGCAACCTATCTCATAGATCCCCAAGATTGCATGGTTTTAGTTTTATTTTTTGGGGTTACTTGGTAAATTTTGTGTAATAATTGTAAACTTAAATATGTTGGGCGTACTAAAAGATATATTGAAAGAACATTTAGCACAACTGAGATGTGGCAGTATAGATAGGTCATCTATTTCTCAGCATATTTGGAATAATAATCGCCACGTAGATAAAGAAAATTTAAGGAATAATCAAAAGTGCCAGACAATCGACAATTGGACGGATATATCGCTAAAAATATGAATAAAAAATGCCCCATGAATATTGCAAGCCCACCTGTGTAGAGTTCATTGTTTGACCAACGTGTCTTTGAAACAAAACGTACCGACACTGCGTCTGCACAAGGATAACGGTTTTTTTTAGTAGAAGGGCTTTAGGTAAACATCAACTGCGAAAGTTTACTCGAGACCTTCCCTTGAGGGTGTTGTCGGTTACCTGGCACCTAATATAAATACAATCTTAGCCTAAATACAGATGTGAGGGCTTCCTCTCTGGCTTTATGAGTTTATTTTCTTCTCTGTAACCGGTTTCGCCTTTTTACGATACCGCAAAGGAGCGAAATTGGCCAGAGAGATGAAAGCAAACACTTGCGAAGTCGTAGAAGAAGTCTGTAGATATGTATTTACAACAACAATCAATAAACAATATTAATCGCTCAGATTATTCAATCTTTGATGACGCTAATCTTGCTAGTGAAATTATCGTTATGTATTCGCTTATCCAGTGCATTTATCAGTGCTCACCACAGGTCCTTTCTTCAGTCAGTATTTTATGTCATATACAGATGATACCTAGACCAGAATTAATTGTAAATCTAAGGCATTAAAATATTCATCCATGGTATAAATACTTTTCTGCATAAGATAGTGCTGCAGTTATTTCTCCAATACTGAGAGCAACCTTCTTGCCTCTACGGGGAGCTTATTAAACATCTTAATTGTATTATATCGAGCCTTTTTCTGGAATGTTGTTATTCTCGTGGAAGGTTGTAACTATGCTGGTTATATTAAGCAAATAAGTTGCAATTTTCTTTAACAACCATGACACATTAAATTATTTACACTCAATAAAAAGTGTTACTTATAAAATAGGTTAGCAGCTGTCTGTTTGTTTCAACTTGACAATCCTTCTGATCCAAACTCTCCGTGCTGGAAATACAATTTCCACCTACATACTTACATATAATGATATATCGATTGCATGATTTCACCAGATACAAAGAGTAGGCAAAACAAGAGCATTATTTTAAGCAAAGTAAATAGTTTCTTGGATCTTGGTGATTAAGTAAGTCTGTTCGAAGCAAATTATAGAAACACCACCCTGGTGTGGTTGAACGCATGTTAGGCTGCTAATACGGAGTGCCTGAGTTCGATTTCCGGTGGTGGCAGTTTTTGTCGTTGTGTTAGATGTGGTCTTTTCAGTGTAACTAACCGCCGCAAAAGCTGCTCAGAGATTCTAGACGCAAGGTTTTATTTATTGGTGTCATAAGCGGTCCTTCTTATAAAACTAGTATTATCTTAGGGTAGAATACGCTTCTGTATTAATCCAAGTGGATTCAGTGGAAACCCCATTTTTTAAACTTTAATGGAGGCAGGAAACAAAAGTTGAACCTAAAAATTGGTAATATTATAATGATACATTTTGGGAAATTAAAACTTATTTTGCTTAAAGTTTACTAAGTCTAGATTTCATTAGGTACTTTTTCAGTGTGAAATTTTGGAACTTATGTGCACACCAAGAGGTATACTTCGGTAAAACATCATTTTACCGCAACTATGCTTCTACACATGATGTTCGTTTCGCTAGCTTAATCAGAAGATGAAATAGACTGGGGTGGAATGTTAAGTATTGAATACGAACATTTGACTTTTCAATAAATAAATTTTTGAGGATTTTAGACTTTCACAGCGGTGTTGCTTGGAACGCTAAATGATTTTCGGGCTTGCTTGCCGTAGTCGAATCCACTTAGTTAATTGTTGGACATTTTGCCAATCATTGCTGTTGATTTTTTCAGCGGCTGGACTGAAGCTGGCCACGATAAATCCTAAATTAATTAGAGAGTTATTCTCTGGTTTCACAAGTAACTGCAGTGATAATTATGCATTAAAGACTGTATAGTATATAGGATGATATACATACGGTTTCACTTTACTGACTTTTTCCGTTTAAAAAATTAATAGAGAAATTGTACAGTATTTTATGCTAAGTTTAATTTACATTTCGAAAAAACAATAGGGCATTCTGCTTAAGAGATGCAAAATAAATATATGTTTTCTTAATAGACACACCCTGCATATTATTGTTTTTTTTGCAATCTGCTATATTTCTGATTACGTTAATTTTTATATATATATATATATATATATATATATATATATATATATATATATATATATATATATTTATATATATATATATATATATATATATATATATATATATATATATATATATATATATATATATATATATATATATATATATATATATATATACAGTGTGGTCCAACAGTGC
Organism: Tillus elongatus; assembly: GCA_964006375.1. NCBI lineage: Eukaryota > Metazoa > Arthropoda > Insecta > Coleoptera > Cleridae > Tillus > Tillus elongatus. Next base: position 109,951,676 of record OZ023269.1, on the reverse strand, counting down.
GTTCAAGTTCAATATCTCCTTTATTATTCAGTAATAAAAAAACTGGAACAAAAGTTGCAGGTCGTTAGCAACAAACTAAAATTAATTTTGCATATACAGGGTGTTGCAAAAGGTAGATACAACCCAAACTTCACTTTTTTTTAATGGTACACCCTGTATATTGTTTCATTTTTGAATTCCTCTTGCTTTGCCGATTTATCTAGTGTACAGTTGTTGGAGTCTATACAGAGTAGTTCAAAATATGTGGCCACTTTTCTAAAACATCAGAGACACATTTGACGGTCTCTATCTTCATTAATATGTCAGCATGGAACACTCTATCGCGCCAAAAATCTGAAAGTGTTCTTCTTTCAACTTCAATCAATATAGGAAGAATTCTTTGAAAATAGTATACAGAGTGAGGAAAAACACTAGTCAAGTTTTCTCGAGAAACTCAAATGGAACACGCTGTATATTACAATGAATTTAGATCCATCAACAACATGTTATTTCGGTTTCATGAAGTATTCCCTATACCTAAAACCAGTATTTACTGAGATATTGGTGTTTTTTTTTTTTTAAATGGTACATTTATGCACAGGAACGAATAAGTGTATTATATCGTAACTATGCAAAATAAACAATCCATTAACTTACTTGTCAAACATTAACTTAACCTATGAGCAGTTATTTTCTCGTATTTGAATTATAACAAGACGCTAAAATAAATTTCTCTCGACAAGAAATGTTTGATATAATTTATGTGTTAGGAACAAGTAACAAAAAATGTTTATTCACGACAAGGATCTATCATGTGAAATATCCCAATAGAAGACAACCACACACAAGCGCTTTTGAAAGACTGTTGCGATGTTTTGACGAAACTGGGTACACATGATACAAGAAGACTGAGAGAACCAAGCCTGTTTTGAATGAAGAGAAAGAGTTGATAGTAAATTTGAAAGTGATAGAAGACCCTATATCAGCTTAAGAAAAATAGCAAGGGAAAATGATATGAGTAAGACCTCCGTTTTACGAATTTTACGTTAAAATTAATTTCACCCATACCATATTCAACTCCTCTAAGAACTGTACAATGATTATCATCAAAGGCGACTGTCATTTTGTCACTGGGCACAGCAACAAATCCAAAGAGATACAAAATTCTTCAACTTTGTGTTATTCACTGATGAAGCAACATTTCATAAGAATAAACCTGTAAACAGACATAACTTTCACTACTATTCTACTAAAAACCGTCACTTTACTCACAAATAGGTGGTTTCTTAACGCCTGGGGTGGAATTGTGGAAAATGCTGTCGTCGGTCCGCATTTCTTTGAAGAACGGCTCACTGTACAGCGATATATTCAGTTTCTAAGAGAAGACCTTGGACCATTATTAGATTAACTGCCTGTTAGCATACGTGATCATATGTGGTTTACGCATGACGGTGCCCCAGTTCATCATACAGCTAACATTCATGCTTTTCTTAACCAACATTTTCGAAAAAGCTGGATTCGGAAAGGAGGGTCGAACGCATGGCCGCCTAGGTCACCTAACCTAACAAAAGTTGACTTCTTTTTATGGCGTTATGTAAAAAATATAGTCAGAGAAGTGGTCTATATCTGTATTTAGTATGAAACGGTTTCACCAAGTAAGTGCAACACCAATTAATGAATCATTTAGCATCCCAAGTCCATTGTTTTTGAAAAGGTTCGGCCCTTTTTTCTACTTTAGTATTCACTATGTGAAAACTGGAACCTGTGATGAGCACTAATAAGTACACTTTGAGAACACCCAAATCACCACAACACCTATTTCAGAGACCTTACGATCGTTTCGTTGACAAAGTCAACATCTTCAGATTACTTTTGTATTGCTTAAAATACACACATTCAATTTTATAAGGTGTGAAAAAACGAAAATTTGTTTGCATTTTTTAGTCGTCTTGCATCCTCTTTAAAAATAAACTTGTAACTTGTAGGTTTTACCAAAGCGTGCATAATAGCAGCTAATTTTCTTTATACTAAGCGTTTTTTGAATTTTTAATGATCTCAGAATAACACATTTAACTAACAATGAACTTTATAATTTTACCTAGTTGAATATGTGAATTATTTCCAGTTTTCCCTATAAGCTAGATGGATATATCTCTTATTTTATTAATTGATTATCATAGGTTTTAATAAACTAGCTGCGCTGTCCGGCTTTATAACTAGTGGTCTGTTGTACTTCTACCTGACGTCTCGTCTACAGTTGCTGTCAAATTCATGATGTGATATGTTGTTGCAGTTCAAGTAACATTTCCTGTGCTATGCAATGCCTTTGAAAATGTCCATCACAGCTGTGACGAAACGTCAGGGGTAGAAACATCACCATGGCTTATAAACTTGAAATATTCAGCTAGTTTGGTTAAAATCTGCCGCAGAAACCTACCTTTTTTGATTTTTTGTTTAGTAAACTTAAACTACATAAAGGATTTTTTACAAGCCAGTGCAAGAATTTATTTTTGTCATTTATTTCTATGATTCATTTAGAATGTATGGCAAAAACGCTCACTAACCACTTAACTCTTCAGTAAAATAATGTTTCATTTATGGACATTTTACTAACAATATATTTTTGAAAAAATTTTCATTAACTAATTTTTCTGTTACACTTTTAAAACAATTATTTTATCCAATATGTAAGCTTCTCTGTTTCACAAACAAATGTACAATTAACTATGTCTTTTTCTGACTATATGTGTAAGCTGTAGGTACACCGAGTGCACTTCGGAAGGTCATTGACTTTTAAAATTTAAGCTTTAGATCGTTTGTGTACGCTGAGGTGGAGGCTGAACCGATGGTTCCGGATTTAATGCGAAACGAATTGATGGTGGCTTTTGTTGCAACTGGTGACCCATATTAAGACTTCTATTACTTATTGGTAATATGCAGTGCCAATATGTAACTTGAATATATTCAGTTATCCAATATATCTTCTTTCTTTTTAAAAGGGCTAGGACACGACGACGATTAGTATTTCAAGTAGCGGTGTTTTTTTATAGATATTATACAGTGTGTGCCACATTTAAGATAAGACGCCATCGATGATAATCCTTTTAAACGGCAACCCTAGTTTTTTGATGACTATTTTTAAAGTACATGTCAAGTTATACAAAAACACAGAATTTAAAATTTTTTCCTTGCCACTAACAAACACATTCTATTACTTTAAAAACAAAAACAATGATAATGTGAATAGTGAAGCAAGATTGAGATTTGGTGGGGTTGAATTGTACAATATTTCTACTTCCCCAGTCTAATATTTTTTGGAGATCCGCGGAGACAGAACCCTCCATGAGTCTGCGATCCTCATCTAATTGGGCTAAAGAGACAGGCTTAGAATATTGTATATCTGAGTGGAGGGTGCTGTCGTCCGCGTAACTGTGAACTGGGTTGGATGTGCTAGAGAGGAGGTCATTGATGTGGAGAAGAAACAACGTAGGGGCTAAAGCTGAACCTTGAGGAACTCCTGCATTAATTGTATACAGTTTAGGGGAATGGCCATTTACGACAACAGATATGCTCCGGTTGGAGAGGAAATTTGCTGTCCAGGTACAGAGTTTTGGTGGTAGGCCATAGGCCGGAAGTTTATTAAGCAGCGCTGGTGCTAGACCTGTTCGAATGCTTTGAATGTGCCTAGAGCGACAATCTGGGATTTACCGTGTAGTTCAATAGACTTTTTCCAAGAATGGGTGACAAAGGAAAGGAGGTCGGCAGTTGATCTGAGCTGACGGAATCCATACTGCCTGTCGCGGATTAGACTGTGTTTTTCAAGAAATTTTAGTAATTCAGCGTTTATATACTTTTCCATCACTTTAGAGACGACTGAAAGGAGATAAATAGGCCTGTAGTTGCTAGGAAGCGCTTTAAACCCTTTCTTGGGGATGCGTTGTACTCGAGCAGTTGTCCAGTTACTAGGGAATATGCCTGTATTGTAAGATATCTGAAACAGACGAGTCAGGACAGGAGCAAGTTCTGGTGCGCATTTTTTGAGAACAATTGCTGGGATCTCGTCAAGGCCAGAGGCTTTGCTGGTATTAAGAGAAGAGAGCATCTTTCGTACCTTTTTAGTTTTGAAAATGATATCTGTCATTTTATGCGCGACATTGGGGACTGTTGGTGGTTGAACATTTGGAGGTGGCTTGAGAGTAGAATTGCCGGCGAACAACGAAGCAAAAAGTTTAGCATTGCCCAGGGCGGTAGAAACAATTTCATCCCCTGAGACAAGAGGTGGGAACGTCCTCTTGCAGAAATTATTCCCAATAGATTTAGCAAAAGTCCAGAAGGGTTTTCCGCCGTTAATATTGTTCCATATCTTGAACAGAGCAGGATTAGATTAAAGAGGTATGGGTATTGGGCTAGAGCGGGCGAAGAAAGATTGGCGTTAAGCGGGCTATTACGAACAAAGTGGACTGTAATTTGCGTTTGTTAATTAAGTAACGTTTTTAATGAAAAGAGAAGGGGCAAAAGCAGTGGAAATTGATGCAAACTCGTGAATGACCAAAAAGCCACTTACCTTTGTGAATTTCTTCTCTTGTCGAGTACTGGACTCACAGAAACTCGTGCGTGTCCCGGAAAAGGCTATCCTGGGTTGCTGGTGCGTTTAATGGATTTGTTAAGGCTGGTTTGACTGTATCACACACACATATAATTTTAAGGTAGCGGTACTATACGATATCGCGGTTTTGCGTTGCTGACTACTTAAGTTCTGTTCTTCTTGACGATTCGTGGAATTCTGGTCTGTTCTTCTTATCGCAAAATAAAGATTATAAATTCCACTGCTTTTACACTATACGAGGAGCGAACATCCCGCCCGGCCAAAATGGCTGCTATAAGCAAGACATTTTTCTACACAAAAAAAATAATTAACGCGAAGGAGAAGCGATAACATGCGGCGGATAAGAAAAAAGAGAACAAGAAACAAAATAAATGATTATCCCGGTTAGCAAGAATCCACAAAACAATAAAAAGACTTAAAATAAAAAATTAAATTAAATTAGAAACAAATACTACTACTACTAGTCATTAGTTGGCAACGGGCACAACTTCACCAAAGGGCGACGAAGGATACCATTCGAGGTCTTTACAATAGCAACTCTTACGACACCATCAGGACCAGGAATTAGAGACAATAGACGACCTAGTAGCCATTTAGAAGGCGGAAGTTTTTCAGCTTTCACGGCCACCATCGCCCCAATAGTAGGAAGAGCACCAGCGTCAAGCCACTTGCTTCGTTGTTGTAGGGTGTGAAGGTACTCCTTGTGCCAGCGAATCCAAAAATCATGGTGCATACGTTGGAGAAGTTGCCATCTTGACAGACGAGTTAAGGGGACAGACGACAAATCGGGAGTTGGAAGCGTAGAAACTGGCTCCATATGAAGAAAGTGTCCAGGAGTTAAAGCGTGAATGTCATCGATATCCGAACTCATGGGATTTAAAGGTCGGGAGTTCAAGACAGATTCTATAAGCGTCAGGACAGTGTAGAATTCTTCGTACGATAGGATTTGTGGAAGTAAGAGCGGATGCTTTCGCTCATAAGACAAACTTGAGTGAGTCAAGCGACCACCTACACGCAAAAGACCAGTACTGTCTTGAAATACGGCGAGTTTTCTCCAGGACTTAGGGAATTTTTTACTAGATAACTCCTTTTCAAAGTAGACCGCTTGAGTGCGCTTGACCAGAAGGGTCAGAGCATCATGAAGCTCTAACCGAGATAGCGGTCCAAATTTCGCAATAGAAGAATGTCTAGAATTAAAAGCGAAGCGTAATACGTATGACAAAATAGACTGTATGTAGTTTAAAGAAGAATGATTTTCCAACAAATCATCAAGCAGATTTTCTTCACCTGTAAATGTTAAAAGCGAAACTGTCCTTTCCTCAACAGAGACCTCTTCAGACTGCAGCTCTGAAGACGGGGAGCAGGCAGACAGCTCAGAACGACATAGTAGCGATGGACCATTGAACCAAATATCATGGGCGAGAAATTGAGAAGGATGAACACCTCGAGAGGCGATATCGGCGGGATTATTAGCAGAATCTATATAATGCCAAAATTCAGAAGAAACCCTTTCGTGAATGTAGGCAACTCGATTTGCCACAAAGGTTTTCCAACGATGAGGCGAAGATTTGATCCAACTCAAGACGATTTGCGAATCTGACCAGGCAAAAATTCTTTCGAAAGTCATGCGAGTCTGATAAACGTTCAGAAGAAACGATAGGAGTTTCGCCAACAAAACTGCACCACACAGTTCTAGCCTAGGAATGGTTAGTTTCTTAACCGGAGCGACTTTGGTTTTAGAGCAAACAAACTGAACAAAAACTGTTTTGTCAGGGCGGAGGCATCGTATATAAACAACGGCAGCGTAACCCTTTTCAGAAGAGTCACAGAACCCATGTAATTCATAACCACATCCAGAATGAGGTGGAAGGATTTTTCTAGGAATGCGTAAATTGCTTAGTAAACCGAGTTCATTTCGATAACGGTTCCAAGCCTCAACAATATGCGAGGGCGGGGTTTGGTCCCAATCTAATTTAGAAGTCCACAGCGACTGGATTAGAATCTTTTGAAAAATAGTAATAGGCGAAAGAAATCCAAGCGGGTCAAAGATTCTGGCCAGTTCCGAGAGCATGTTGCGTTTCGTACAGGGTTTCCCCAACGGCGAGACTGAGAAAAAGAATGTATCCTCAGAGGGACTCCACTGCAGACTGAGAATTTTTAAAGGAGTGTCGTTTGCCAGTGAACCAAAAATAAGCGGATTTTGCGACAAATGTTCCGGAGGTAAATGTGAAAGTAATGCGGAACAGTTACTAGACCATTTTCTAAGCTCAAAGCCGCCTCGTTCAAAAAGCGAGATCAGCTCTGACTGTAAAAGCTTTGCGTCTTCATAAGAAGAGCAGCCGGTTACAACATCATCAACATAAGTGTCGTTTAAAATGGCGGCAGAAGCTAGCGGGTAAGAGCCCCCTTCGTCATTCACTAACTGATGAAGAGTGCGTATCGCGAGAAAGGGGGATGGCGTTAGTCCATATACAAGCGTAACCAGGTTATAGTCCACCAAAGGTTCATCAGAAGCAAACCTCCAAACAATTCTTTGATAATCATGCTGTGATTGGTCGACAAGAATGTTACGATACATCATTTTGATGTCAGCACACAAGACATAATTATGAAGGCGAAAGTGACACAGAATTGTGGCAATATCTTGTTGTAGTTTTGGTCCAGTATGTAGACAATCGTTAAGAGAGCTTTGGTTGGGAAGTTTCGCCGAACCATTAAAAACTACCCTGAGTTTAGTAGACAAGCTATTTGGTTTCAAAATGCAATGATGCGGAATATAATATGCGTCGGGAGAATCTTTATTGTCATAAACACGTTTCATGTGGCCTAGTTCCAAATATTCTCTCATAAAAGCAGAATATTGGGTATACAAGTCCATGTTTCTAGCAAGGCGGCGTTCCAGGGAAAGAAATCTTTGGACGACGAGGTCGCGAATGCCAGGAAAAATAGGCAGCGACTCAGATTTAAATGGGAGCGAAACGATATATTTGCCAGAAGGAGAACGAGATATTTTAGTCTTAAAATGATGTTCACAAAAAATATCTTCATTAGAGTGATGCGACGAAGTCGGAACACTTTCCACTTCCCAAAAATCCCTAAGGGTGCGATCGAGATTTGATTCAAAGTTACTGCACAAGAAAGAAAAGACAGCAGAAGAATGAACTGTGTTGCCAATCTTACCCATGAGCACATAACCAAAGACGGTGTTGACGGCATCAGGTTGACCTTCCCCACCGGAAATGCGTCCATTTAAAAGGATTTTAGAAAAAACGTCGGCTCCTAACAATATATCGACCTGACCTGGACGATTAAAATGGCGATCAGCCAATTTTAAATTGCGAATGTGAGACCAATTGGAAGAGCAAATAGCGGTTGCTGGCAAATTATCACAAATGGCGTTCAAGATCAATGCGTCGACAGTAAAATTGAAAGAATCTTGACCAACCGGTCTTCCAGTGAGCGTTACACAACCACTCTGAGAAGAAGTCTGCATAGATGCCAGTCCTTTGATTGCAAACATGCAGTTTTGCTTAGGCAACCCCAAACGCTTAAAAGCCCTTTGCGAGATAAAAGACATCATACTACCTCCATCCAAAAGGCATCTCATAATCTGATAATTTCCATGGTTATCAAGAACTTCAATCAGCGCAGTGGCCAATAAGACCGTGGTTTGATTAGATACAATCCCAGAAGCAGCAAAGACCTGCTCTTGGTCGAGCGGAGCGGAAGGAACTGGAGATCTGGAAGGGTTATTACACACTGGCGACGGAATAGGCGCGGAGCTTTTATCAAAATGCAAGAGCGTATGATGACGCTGACCACACTTGCGACAGGACCTGGTAGATTTGCATTTGTTAAGATAATGTAGGCTACTTAAACAGTTGTGGCAAAGACGAGAAGATTTAACAAAATTATAGCGATCTTTTGGAGTTTTATTACAAAATGAGGAGCAATTATAAATAGAATGCGAAGAATCTTTGCAAAACACACAAGTATGTAAGATAGATTTACAATTTAAATTATCAGCGAAAAAAGCGGAAGTTCGAGGCGTTGGTCTAGCTTGCGATTTGTCAGAATATTTCTTTTGAGAGTGCGAAAGGAATGACTTCTGATCCATAGCATCACCAGCGATACAATATTTATTTAGAAAGTCAAGCAATTGCGTAAATGTAGGGACCTCGGTGGAAGCGTGGTCTAACTCAAATTTCGTCAACATGTTCCTGTCAAGGCGTTTTGACACCAACATAAACATAACAAAGTCCCATTGGTCTGTAGGAAAGCCTAAAGTGTTTAAAGCAGAAAGATTTTCCGAAATAATGTCTAGCGAATTGCGAATATTGACGTGGTCATCAGAATTAAATTTCGAAATGCTATCTATAGCATGCCAGTGCTCTTGGGCACGCAGACGTTTGTTAGAATAACGAGTGACTAATGTATTATAAGCTATCTGATAATTGTCAGCGGTCAGAGGCAAAGATCTTATTAGAGATAACGGCGGGCCTTCTACTGATATAGTTAGATAATGAAACTTTTCAATGTCGGAATATGCGGGACAGTCCTGTACTAAGGCATTGAATAAATCGATAAAAGTGTTAAAGGTTTTATAGTCACCTCTAAATTTAGGAATTTCTATTTTAGCTAGCCTTGCTTTAGCACCTTCATTAAGACCAGCTGTATTTGAATTTAGAATTTCCTGGACATTTGTTTTATTGTCAGGGAATAACCTAGAACAAATGGCTTTAATTTCAAAATAAGCGTCCATAAATCCAGCGTAAATAGTGTTTTCATCAGAAGCGTTTCCATGTTCACTACTTAAAATTGCAGAAACGATATTTTCGTGCGTTTGAATAAACTGTTCCCTTAAATAGTCGATTTCGGAAGATCTAACCCTAAGTAAATTATAAAGCGAAACATCTGACTGGGCTTTCTGGGCTAGAGAAGACAATGTGTCTATTTCAGATAGCTGAATATTGCGTTGGTTTTTGTATTTCCTTAATTTAGTGTCAGTCATGATATTAATTGAATAGGCCTCGTATATGGAAATATAACAGATATACGTACCAATGTGAAACAAAGAATTATTCAGGTACAAATTGATAAGAATGAAACAGAAGCAAAGAGCGATATATGCGTGAAATGATATGCGTCGACTCCTAAAGCCGTGCTCGTTGTTCAAAATAAAGCAAAATTTAACTGAATGGCGGATTCTTGCGATAAGAAAATAACTTTTAAAAATTCTATAATTATAAAGGTTCTAGCGATATATACATGAAAATTGCGGGAAATTAATTTAAAATCTGAATTGAATACAGCTAAACCAGCGCGCTTTAGTTATTTTCAAAATTAACAAAGTTGAATAGCCAAATTTACTTGCGTATTATTTTCGAGACAAAAAAAACTATCCGGCTGAGAAGGACCAAGAAATGGGCTAGAGCGGGCGAAGAAAGATTGGCGTTAAGCGGGCTATTACGAACAAAGTGGACTGTAATTTGCGTTTGTTAATTAAGTAACGTTTTTAATGAAAAGAGAAGGGGCAAAAGCAGTGGAAATTGATGCAAACTCGTGAATGACCAAAAAGCCACTTACCTTTGTGAATTTCTTCTCTTGTCGAGTACTGGACTCACAGAAACTCGTGCGTGTCCCGGAAAAGGCTATCCTGGGTTGCTGGTGCGTTTAATGGATTTGTTAAGGCTGGTTTGACTGTATCACACACACATATAATTTTAAGGTAGCGGTACTATACGATATCGCGGTTTTGCGTTGCTGACTACTTAAGTTCTGTTCTTCTTGACGATTCGTGGAATTCTGGTCTGTTCTTCTTATCGCAAAATAAAGATTATAAATTCCACTGCTTTTACACTATACGAGGAGCGAACAGGTATCATCCTCAAATAACTACACTTCGGAGAATCCAATTCACCACAACACATTTTTCAGATCTGGCGATCGTTTTGCTAACAAAGTTAGCGTAATCAGAGGGATGAATAAACCAAGCATATAAAACTAAAACTAGTATTTTAAATATGTGTTGTGATGAATTGGGTTATCCAAAGTGTACGTATCAGTGCTTATCACAGGTTCCAATCTTCACTCAGTGAATCATTCTCAATCTAGACAAAAATCAAACACCACAGTCGTCATTAATAGCTGAAACTGAAGGTAAAATAAAAAAAGGCAAGTAGCTCCAATTTTAATCAGACTATTCATAGACTGAATATCCATTGAATATACTATAGAAAAAGACGGCAGAGGTAAAAATAAATGGACAGCAGCTCCAACTCTTAAGCTATGCTAATGACATAGAGCTGTTTGGGCAAATGAAAAATGAATCGCAATTGAAGGGTAGCCCGTGTACAACAGTGATAATAATTCTACATTTTTTTGCCAAATATTTTTCGCTTACGTCATTGTACAACAAATGTATCACAAGACATATACCTATGCATGTAAATTTTGAAGAAAAATAAACTAGTTGATATTATTTCGCCTTTGAACTTACATCAACTCGTTGACTATTTTACTAACTCGCTATTTAGAATGAGGGTAAAGCGTAGGTCATATTTGATAGCTCCCATCATATTAATTTGTATTTGGTGAGTTGCCTCAGAAAACAGTGCTTGGGCTCAAATCGTTTTTAATATACTAAGTGTAGATTGAAACCTGTGATGAGCACTGATTAGTACACTGTCAGAACCAAAATCATCACAACAAATCTTTTAAAGACCTGACGATCGTTTCACTAACAATGTTAGCGTCACCAGAGGATGAAAAATTCTAAACTACTTAAATACTAAACATCACATTTATATTACATGTTAGGTGAAAGACCGATACAGAAAGGGAAGAATCCCAGGTAGATTTTCTGCGTTTGTATTTTAATTGCGGACGTCCTTTTTAAAATCCTGTTATGACTTTATCTACCGAGTTTCGAAATATCTTTTATAACAAATAGGCAGTGCAAATAGCGAGCTGTCAATCAGTGGCGGGGCTTGGTTTAGGGAACGTTTGCTTTTTATGGCCTTAGCGAGTAGGTAATGGGGCACTTGGGCCAGACAGTGACGTCACATGACTTGGGCCAGACAGTCACATGCAAACATTCCAAAGTGTCTAACCTATTACTTCAAATTATTCTAAGGATATTTAAAAAAAAACCATTTGGAGCAGGTGAGTTTCGAACCCGGGACATTCAGATGAGGAACGACTACCTTAACCGTCGCGGCTAATCAAGCACTTGTTAATTTATTGTTTCAGATTTGTATATATACGACTTTTAATTAAAACAAACCATACATGTAACATATTTAAATATTTTATTATTATTAGACAATTGAATGATTCACAAAATAAGACCTTTCGCTTTTAAAGATGGTTGAAGACTCCATTATTTAAAGTTACGTCACTCCAACCTTTAGAGCCGACAAATGAGAGTGAGGTTGATAAGCGAGAATAATGGTATAGGTCGAAGACTCCATGATTTAAAGTTACGCCCCTATTAAAACAAACCATACATAAAGCTTTTGTTATTAGACATAAGACATAATAATTAATATGTTTAATATTAGACAGACTATTAGATTTCGCATAGAAATTAGCCGAACGCCACAATTGTTATATGGGTAGGTTCTAAAAATAACACACAGAGGTCGTTGGCAAACAAAAGAAGGAAGTTCAGAAACAAAATAGACAACAGGTTCAAATAGGAAACCAAACTTAAATATCGTAGAGACAATAGAGGTCGCTGGCAAAACAAAGAAGGAAGCTCAGAAACAAAATGGACAACAGGTTCAACTCTTAAAAATAGGAACTTTTTTAGCCTTATGTGTGGGCGCGGCAAGTAGTTGATTTTATTTTGAAAGAGATACAGGTTCGATTCCTGATATATGCTCCTTGATATGGTAGCGTCAAACAAATACAAAGAGGTACTGAATAACTAAACAGTAAGCTTAGAAACAATGGTTGGTTACAGGTTCAATTCCTTTCTTAGTTTTAAGCTAACCCCACGTGTTTAGTGTCATGTTACTCGTCTAAGTAAGCAGAATTAAAAAATGGCGACTAAAATAAGATAAAAAACTTAAAACCCTTATCGCGGAAGATCCGTGAGATGTACGATAGAACCAATACATGCACGGTGTTAAGGAGGTCAAATCAAAGTGGAATATACAATAAAATGGCCACTTCCGGTCTAAACTTTAAATCCTTATATATTTTGAACGGAAAGTGATAGAAATGAACTGACTTCAAAAATGTATGTTTCGTAACAAGGTCTACAAGAAACTGAGATAAAAAACTTCAAATCCTTATCGCGGAAGATCGGTGAGATGTACGATAGAACCAATACATGCACGGTGTTAAGGAGGCCAAATCAAAGTGGAATATACAATAAAATGGCCACTTCCGGTCTAAACTTTAAATCCTTATATCTTTTGAATGGAAAGTGATAGAAATGAACTGGCTTCAAAAATATATCGTTTCGTAACAAGGGCTACAAGAAAATGAGACAAAAAACTTCAAACCCTTATCGCGGAAGATCGGTGAGATGTACGCTGGAAACAATACATGCACAGTGTTAAGGAGGCCAAACTAAATTGGAATATACAATAAAATAACCACTTCCGGTCTAAACTTTAAATCCTTATATCTTTTGAACGGAAAGTGATAGAAAGGAACCGACTTCAAAAATGTATGTTTCGTAACAAGGTCTACAAGAAAATGAGATAAAAAACTTTAAACCCTTATCGCGGAAGATCGGTGAGATGTACGATACAACCAATACATGCACGGTGTTAAGGAGGCCAAACCAAATTGGAATATACAATAAAATGGCCACTTCCTGTCTAAACTTTAAATCGTTATATCTTTTGAACGGAAAGTGATAGAAAGGAACCGACTTCAAAAATGTATGTTTCGTAACAAGGTCTACAAGAAACTGAGTTAAAAAACTTCAAACCCTTATCGCGGAAGATCGGCGAGATGTACGATAGAGCCAATACATACACGCTGTTCAGCAAAGCAAACTCTAATAGCATATTCAATAAAAATGTTACTTCCGGTATAACCGGTCTTAGAGCTACATACATGTGTGACACCTCAAAATCATCGTCTTGTTGAACAGAAGAAATATAATATTTAAGTAAGTCAGAACAAGCTGTGTTAACACCTAAAAACAACACACTCTCTCTTAGACTTAATGAAGTTACTTTCAGAGAAAGTTTCAACCATACCATAAAGAACAGTATTCAATAGCGTATTTAAATGTTGACTACATCAAGTGATGCGTGCTACAGACAAATTTTAGTACACCCTCTTAGACTTACTGAAGTTGACGACACAGGCAGCTGTCAAGCGTACCTAACAAACCAAAGTAAATATGTCTTGAAGAACAGTCTTCAATTGCCCTAAACCAACACATCTCTATCATTTCAGAGTAATCTTAGCCATGTGACCAGTTAAACTAAGTATCTTGAAGTGTAGCTTTTATGTTTATGAGATATAAAATAAGAAAACCAAAGAGTTAATTGTCTATTACAACAACAAGTAGAAGGGGTTGACTTGGTACCTATAGCTGCTACATACTTGGTAAAAATGGGTGCCACTAGCATTTCAGAGTAATTTTAATCATGCAACACTCTAACTGTCTTGAGATGTAGCTTTATGTGTTAATGGGTGGAAATAACAAAACTAAAGAGTTGATTGTCTATTACAACTGTCAGCTAAAGAAGCATTTAGGTAGCCGGAATACCGATATCCTAAATATTTCAAGAGTAATCTTAGTCATACAACACTCTTAACTAACTCTCTTGAGATGTGGCTTTATGTGTCATTGGTTGGAAAATAAGAAAACTAAAGAGTTGATTGCCTATTACAACAGTCAGCTGAAGGAACATTTGGGTTATCGGAATACCGATATGCCAAATGTTCCAACCGAAGGAGCCCACTTAGAGTCATCTCCAGGGGCTCGGAATACCGATACCCTAAAAACGAACGCAACATCTCAAGTAACACCAGCAACAGCTACATACGTATTAAACATTGGTGGACTTTGGTATGTTTGGTATTAAATTCGGTTTGCTACATAACCATTCATTTTTTATGAAAAACTTAACAATTTTTATTTCTGCGTAAGCGAATTTAATCAGAAATATAGAACCAATCTTCAAGAAACCGAAGTAAAATGATAAGAACATTAAGAACAAACATTCCGATACCGAAGTGATCCTAAACACACCATATGATGCAAATTCTGTAAATCTCTTTAACAGAAGAAAACCAGAAGAGAAACACCGTAATACAAATAGAACCGATGTACATAACAGATGTGTCTGAGGAGAAACGTATTCAGAACCTTCTTGAGTTTACTAAGTTTTAAGTATACGAACATAACAGTCTATGTACCAACCAACCAGGGCAACACAACTAACCAACCAACCAACCAACTGTTTTTGAGGTGTAGCCTTTATGTATGTATGTAATTTAATTTTCGATAGTGTAAAATAAAATTAAAAAAGTGTGATATATGAAAAAATAAGAAAACCAAAAGATTTACTTGCCTATCACAACAACAAGCTAACGGAACAGCTGTACCAACGGAATACCGATACTCTAAATATTTCAACGGAAGGAGCCCACTTAGAGACATCTCCAGGGAGCCGGAATACTAGCCCCCTAGAAGTGTCGGAAGCAACATTTCAAGTAACACCTAGAACTGCTACATACTTGGTAAAAATGGGTGGAGCTCAGACTGTAAACGACTTGATAGGTGGTACATATGTTTGCAAAGATTTGATTCTAAATTTAGCCTGTTGGATATCCAATCATTTCTATGAAAAGTGCAACCAACCAACTAACCAACCACCCAACCAACCAACCAACGTTGAGGGGCGTAGAGATAGCAAGCTATCTACAAGTGGACCCCTCTGAACCTATGATGTTAATAATGGATTAAGAGATTGAATTGGTACGTGTTTATATTGAAGGCTTGCATGCTACGTACAAGTGTCTGAATATATGATGGTAATGATGGGTTAAGATATTTAATTGACATGTATTAAAGGCTTAGCGGTTTTCACTTGAGTCATCGTCATTCGAAAACTATTAGAACGAAAACCAGGTCCTTTACTCTGGTATATCTTACTCAGTAGGAACCAAATGTCTTCGAAAACAACATTCTTTGCTTTTCTGAAAGGCAAGTGAGCAGCCCCCTTGTCGAACCCCTCCGAGCTAAAGGTAAACCCCACTCTGTCTTCGGGATCGACATCATGGACTATATGACTCACAATATCTTTAATACGATCTCTGACCCACTTCTCTGGATCGTTGACATCGTCAGGTATATCTTGTAGTCTAAAGCATACGCTTCGTCTATCAAGTTTAAACTTCTTATTGGAGGTCACTGTATCTTCAAGTATTTGGAATGCCATTGTTTCGTGCTACACAACTGACTGTGTTGGTTAAAGGACCGAAGTTTAGCCTCGTGTTTATTAAAGACTAAAGTTTAGCAGGTACTATTTGTTTTCACCTTCACTGCTGGCTACCGACTGAACCTTAGCGGACGCTCCTCGTCTTAATATTCGACAAAACAACACAGACAACACAACTTATTGTTTTCACCTTCACTGTTGGTTAACGACTGAACCTTAGTGGACGCTTCACGTCTTAATATTCAACAGACAACAACGACAGCTGTCATACAGCTGTCTGACATGACAGACAGCGGTCATACAGCTGTCTAACAGCTGTCTAACACAGCTGTCTAACACAGCTGTCTAACACAGCTGTCTAACACAGCTGTCTAATACAGCTGTCTAACACAGCTGTCTAACACAGCTGTCTAATACAGCTGTCTAACACAGCTGTCTAATAGGGCAGACATATGTCTAACACATGTCTAGCAGATGTGTAACAGTCACTCTTTTGCGGAACATAAACTGAATGTTTTTAAGTCAAACAAGAAGAAAACAATTTAAAACACATCTACGATGACCATGAGGCAGCCTACATGGACTTTGAACAATTTTTAAAAATAGATGCGGCCAGGTTAGTTGATTAACCATCCAGGTCAGTCACAGCTGACGCTATAAATAAAAACGATGCTGGAAGCGAGTGACGTCACAAGAAACGGTGGTGCATGTGCCCAGGTTAGACCTCTAAGCTTTCCAGGTTAATACCGGGTTAGCTCCATGACAAGGTGGTGGACCAGTCGGGTCAGCTAAGAGTCGGGGTGGTGGAAACGGTCGGGTCAGCTAGGCGACCGGAGCCTAGCCAGTTCTAGGTGTTACTTGAGATGTTGCTTCAGACACTTCTAGGGCATCGGTATTTCGATCCCCTGGAGATGACTCTAAGTGGGCTCCTTCCGTTGAAATATTTAGGGTATCGGTATTCCGTTGGTACAACTGTTCCGTCAGCTTGTTGTTGTGATAGGCAATTAAATCTTTGGTTTTCTTATTTTTCATATATCACACTTTTTAATTTTATTTTACACTATCGAAAATTAAAGTACTTTAACCATGATGTCGATCCCGAAGACAGAGTGGGGTTTACCTTTAGCTCGGAGGGGTTCGGCAAGGGGGCTGCTCACTTGCCTTTCAGAAAAGCAAAGAATGTTGTTTTCGAAGACATTTGGTTCCTACTGAGTAAGATATACCAGAGTAAAGGACCTGGTTTTCGTTCTAATAGTTTTCGAATGACGATGACTCAAGTGAAAACCGCTAAGCCTTTAATACATGTCAATTAAATATCTTAACCCATCATTACCATCATATATTCAGACACTTGTACGTAGCATGCAAGCCTTCAATATAAACACGTACCAATTCAATCTCTTAATCCATTATTAACATCATAGGTTCAGAGGGGTCCACTTGTAGATAGCTTGCTATCTCTACGCCCCTCAACGTTGGTTGGTTGGTTGGGTGGTTGGTTAGTTGGTTGGTTGCACTTTTCATAGAAATGATTGGATATCCAACAGGCTAAATTTAGAATCAAATCTTTGCAAACATATGTACCACCTATCAAGTCGTTTACAGTCTGAGCTCCACCCATTTTTACCAAGTATGTAGCAGTTCTAGGTGTTACTTGAAATGTTGCTTCCGACACTTCTAGGGGGCTAGTATTCCGGCTCCCTGGAGATGTCTCTAAGTGGGCTCCTTCCGTTGAAATATTTAGAGTATCGGTATTCCGTTGGTACAGCTGTTCCGTCAGCTTGTTGTTGTGATAGGCAAGTAAATCTTTTGGTTTTCTTATTTTTTCATATATCACACTTTTTTAATTTAATTTTACACTATCGAAAATTAAATTACATACATACATAAAGGCTACACCTCAAAAACAGTTGGTTGGTTGGTTGGTTAGTTGTGTTGCCCTGGTTGGTTGGTACATAGACTGTTATGTTCGTATACTTAAAACTTAGTAAACTCAAGAAGGTTCTGAATACGTTTCTCCTCAGACACATCTGTTATGTACATCGGTTCTATTTGTATTACGGTGTTTCACTTCTGGTTTTCTTCTGTTAAAGAGATTTACAGAATTTGCATCATATGGTGTGTTTAGGATCACTTCGGTATCGGAATGTTTGTTCTTAATGTTCTTATCATTTTACTTCGGTTTCACAGCTGCCTGTGTCGTCAACTTCAGTAAGTCTAAGAGGGTGTACTAAAATTTGTCTGTAGCACGCATCACTTGATGTAGTCAACATTTAAATACGCTATTGAATACTGTTCTTTATGGTATGGTTGAAACTTTCTCTGAAAGTAACTTCATTAAGTCTAAGAGAGAGTGTGTTGTTTTTAGGTGTTAACACAGCTTGTTCTGACTTACTTAAATATTATATTTCTTCTGTTCAACAAGACGATGATTTTGAGGTGTCACACATGTATGTAGCTCTAAGACCGGTTATACCGGAAGTAACATTTTTATTGAATATGCTATTAGAGTCTGAACAGCGTGTATGTATTGGCTCTATCGTACATCTCGCCGATCTTCCGCGATAAGGGTTTGAAGTTTTTTAACTCAGTTTCTTGTAGACCTTGTTACGAAACATACATTTTTGAAGTCGGTTCCTTTCTATCACTTTCCGTTCAAAAGATATAACGATTTAAAGTTTAGACCGGAAGTGGCCATTTTATTGTATATTCCAATTTGGTTTGGCCTCCTTAACACCGTGCATGTATTGGTTGTATCGTACATCTCACCGATCTTCCGCGATAAGGGTTTAAAGTTTTTTATCTCATTTTCTTGTAGACCTTGTTACGAAACATACATTTTTGAAGTCGGTTCCTTTCTATCACTTTCCGTTCAAAAGATATAAGGATTTAAAGTTTAGACCGGAAGTGGTTATTTTATTGTATATTCCAATTTAGTTTGGCCTCCTTAACACCGTGCATGTATTGTTTCCAGCGTACATCTCACCGATCTTCCGCGATAAGGGTTTGAAGTTTTTTGTCTCATTTTCTTGTAGCCCTTGTTACGAAACGATATATTTTTGAAGCCAGTTCATTTCTATCACTTTCCATTCAAAAGATATAAGGATTTAAAGTTTAGACCGGAAGTGGCCATTTTATTGTATATTCCACTTTGATTTGGCCTCCTTAACACCGTGCATGTATTGGTTCTATCGTACATCTCACCGATCTTCCGCGATAAGGATTTGAAGTTTTTTAT
The DNA here is from genome assembly GCA_964006375.1 of Tillus elongatus. Classification (NCBI taxonomy): domain Eukaryota; kingdom Metazoa; phylum Arthropoda; class Insecta; order Coleoptera; family Cleridae; genus Tillus; species Tillus elongatus. Next base: position 109,932,436 of record OZ023269.1, on the reverse strand, counting down.
CTCAGTTTCTTGTAGACCTTGTTACGAAACATACATTTTTGAAGTCAGTTCATTTCTATCACTTTCCGTTCAAAAGATATAAGGATTTAAAGTTTAGACCGGAAGTGGCCATTTTATTGTATATTCCACTTTGATTTGACCTCCTTAACACCGTGCATATATTGGTTCTATCGTACATCTCACGGATCTTCCGCGATAAGGGTTTTAAGTTTTTTATCTTATTTTAGTCGCCATTTTTTAATTCTGCTTACTTAGACGAGTAACATGACACTAAACACGTGGGGTTAGCTTAAAACTAAGAAAGGAATTGAACCTGTAACCAACCATTGTTTTTAAGCTTACTGTTTAGTTATTCAGTACCTCTTTGTATTTGTTTGACGCTACCATATCAAGGAGCATATATCAGGAATCGAACCTGTATCTCTTTCAAAATAAAATCAACTACTTGCCGCGCCCACACATAAGGCTAAAAAAGTTCCTATTTTTAAGAGTTGAACCTGTTGTCCATTTTGTTTCTGAGCTTCCTTCTTTGTTTTGCCAGCGACCTCTATTGTCTCTACGATATTTAAGTTTGGTTTCCTATTTGAACCTGTTGTCTATTTTGTTTCTGAACTTCCTTCTTTTGTTTGCCAACGACCTCTGTGTGTTATTTTTAGAACCTACCCATATAACAATTGTGGCGTTCGGCTAATTTCTATGCGAAATCTAATAGTCTGTCTAATATTAAACATATTAATTATTATGTCTTATGTCTAATAACAAAAGCTTTATGTATGGTTTGTTTTAATAGGGGCGTAACTTTAAATCATGGAGTCTTCGACCTATACCATTATTCTCGCTTATCAACCTCACTCTCATTTGTCGGCTCTAAAGGTTGGAGTGACGTAACTTTAAATAATGGAGTCTTCAACCATCTTTAAAAGCGAAAGGTCTTATTTTGTGAATCATTCAATTGTCTAATAATAATAAAATATTTAAATATGTTACATGTATGGTTTGTTTTAATTAAAAGTCGTATATATACAAATCTGAAACAATAAATTAACAAGTGCTTGATTAGCCGCGACGGTTAAGGTAGTCGTTCCTCATCTGAATGTCCCGGGTTCGAAACTCACCTGCTCCAAATGGTTTTTTTTAAAATATCCTTAGAATAATTTGAAGTAATAGGTTAGACACTTTGGAATGTTTGCATGTGACTGTCTGGCCCAAGTCATGTGACGTCACTGTCTGGCCCAAGTGCCCCATTACCTACTTTAGCGATATATAAATACTCTCGTAGGCATCGAATTTCACCGGTTTTGATAAGCTTTAGATTTTCTTTATCGCTGTGTTGATAAGCTTTAGATTTTCTTTATCGCTGTGGTGATTAGTATCTACACTACTATATCTCAGCTGTGCCAAATATTCCTTAAATCTGATTTCCATGGTTCTTTTAGTCCGCCCAACGTATTTAAGATTACAATCTTTACAACTTATCTCATAGATATCTGACATTTCAGTGGCTTTATCCTTATCTTTTGTATTACCTAACAAATTATTTAAATTATTTTTTTTGTCAAAAAAGTTATCTGCAAATCAGCTTTCTTAAAAATTATTAAAAATTATCTCGAAACCCCTTGTGACTCGAGGTCTGCTAATTATTTATTCCACTAAGCTTCGAGGGTCCGTTATATCTAGCCACGTTTTTAATGTATTCTAATTCTCTGATATATCTACTTTTAGCTATATCATATCCACTTTTACTTAAGGGAAATTGTATTAATCTATTTACTAAAAAATGAAAACTCGCCGTTTTGTGTGTAAACGTATGATGTGAGTCATGTGGAATGTAACTTAGAGTGGTATTTTCCTTCCTGTGGACATCGAATTCAAGAGAGTTTATATTTTTAATAACTAGAAAATGAAGTTTATTATTAACTTCTAATTCGTGGGTGAATTTTATCGAATCAAACTGACTGTTCAGTCTATTAATAAAATCATCTACTTTGCATATGTTTGTATTGGACACTGCAAAAATATCGTCCACATAACGAAACTATTCTCTACAAAAATACTCACTTTTATTTTCCAAATCCGTTTCAAATCTACTCAAGAAAAGGTCCGGAATGAATGGAGAGAGAGGGTTGCCCACTGCCGTGCCTTGGGTTTTTTCAAAAAACTCATTTTTAATTGAAATATGTTTTGTTTTTGTTTTATACAAAGGTTTGTAAACCTATTGATTTATGTTGTTCAATTACAACAATTGGTCTAAATACGTTAGCGTTTGTTTCGCAGACGCGCTGGGAAACAGAGAGGCTACATCAAATGATATCAAAACCTCTCCGTCAACCAATTATGTAAGGCTAGATGTATTATCATCATAATTAGAACCGCAGACCGGTTTCCCACAATTTAGAGCTCGCCAGTACGGTATAATAATTACAGCGAGGCCACACCTATAAAGTAATACGGCTATGGTAGCGATCCTCCTAGAACATTGTGAGATGTACCACGGGGTCGCCATCTTGATGCGGAACCAGGTAGTATGTTGTCACGACAGCTCCAAATAACACAAAATGTTATCATGGGGGAGGTCAGGCTAGGACTATACAGACTAGCCTGTAATAGTAGCCTGAAGATCAACCCAGGCTTCAAGGGCCCTTGAAAATTGAAGATTGTGAAGGAGCCCATGCTTAAAATGAGGTCAGACCTCGCGAGCCAGCGAATCTGCAGGGGAAACAATTTTACAGTGGAAATCCCCGACGCGCGGCATGGCGGGAGGAGATGCCGGGCTTACCACGGGACGCGCTCGTCTGGTTCACAGACAGATTCGGCGGGGAGCATGGGACGGGGGCAGGTGTTTATTGGGAAGGACCAGGGACCAAGTCATAGTATTTCCCTCGGAATCCATGCAACGGTCTTTCAGGCCGAAATGTACGCCATCCTGCAGTATGTGCGGGGAACAAGAGGAGGGGCTACACCAACAAGCGGATCCTCATAGCCACAGACAGCCAGGCAGCCCTTAAGGCCCTAAGTAGCCCACGGGTAAATTCCAGGCTGGAAAGTGAGTGCCGAGACGAGACGAGCGACCTGGCTGGGCAGAATGAGATCACCCTTATCTGGGTTCCGGGTCACTCGGGGGGTCAAAGGCAATAAAGAAGCTGACAGTCTCGCGAAGAGAGGGTCAGCAGAACCATTTATAGGACCAGAACCGTTTCTGTGCGTGACAAAGAGCACGGCCAAGGGAGCCATTAAGTCCTGGGTCAGAAACGAACACAACGTGTACTGGACAGACTATCCAGGGCTCAGGGAAGTCAGTAATTGACGAACCGAGTTCAAAGAGAGCTGTGGAGCTGCAAAATCTTAGCAGAGGACAGCTCAGAAACATAACAGGTCCCTTGACGGGACATATGGCCGTCAAGAAACACATGCATAAAATTGGGCGATTCGAGGGGGGCCTCGCATGCAGACTCTGCGGCGAGGGGGAGGAATCATCACATCTTGTGCGAGTGTAAAGCTCTGGACCGCAAAAGACAACTGATCTACGGTCAGTCTAGACCGGAGTCAGAGCAATATAAAACTTCACCCTATTAATCGCTGTGCAGACTAGTTCAAGGCACAGTGATTTTGGAATGAGTGGAGTAGCAAAGACTAAGGGCATGCACAATAATCCAAAGGCTGCAATGCTATCGGGGCGGCAAAGACGCGAGCGAGCTCTGAGGGAGAAAAAAGAAACAATTTTGCACCGAGATGGCGACCCTATCGTACATCTCGCAATGTTCTAGGAGGTTGGCTACCGTAGCCGTATTACTTTATAGATGTGTTCTCACTGTAATTAGTATACCGTACTGACGAGCTCTAATTAGAGCGAAACCGGTCTGCGGTTCTAATTATGATGAGAATACATCTAGCCTTACATACATTGTCGCTTTATTAGGGAAGAAATGGGCCAGGGCTGACAATTTACAAAATTGTAAGTTGGTTGTACACAGTCTCTATTTTATAACATTTTGTGTTATTTGGAGCTGTCATGTCAATATATTACCTGGTTCCGCACCAAGATGACGACCCTGTAGTATATCTCACAATGAACCGATTAAACATCTTTAACATTATTATTAAATTCAAATTAATTTGGCACTGAAAAACTTTTTGGTTTTACAGGCCAGCCTTTAAATTCATTTGTCAACCACTTCGCTAAATTATATGTCGGAGAATCTCTAGCCGAAATAATAGGTCTCATCGATTTTCGGGGTTTATAAGTTTTTGGGAGACAATATTTTTTGAGAACGCATCGATGTGTTTTCTTTATTCCTTTAAGCGTGCGTGTTTAAAACCCCCTCCCTGGGAGTAGCGGACCTTAGTCCATACCTCCGTCGGAAAGATTTACACACAATGACTTTTTGGACAGAATGGAAACGCTCATACCCAAAAAGTCATTGTGTGTAAATCTTTCCGACGGAGGTATGGACTAAGGTCTGGTACTCCCAGGGAGGGGGTTTTAGTGAGTACAGTTTCACAGTACATCGATATCCCACGGCACCTACGGGGCCGTGAATGGGGTCTGCATGAGCGTTTCCCCCTCCTGTATCCAAAAAAGACGTGTTTATATAGTATATCGTTTGGTTTAAGACTTTTGACGGACCTGTGTATACAAATGTGCCGAATGAGGAATCTATTTTCTTAAGTAGGTTAAAACTAACTTTATTGTGTAGTGTAGCGTTAACAATTATACATTGTACGTTAAAAACACACGCATTATTTAATAGGTAATGAAACATAAACATAACAAATGCACGTAATTCTTGTCAATAATTCTGTGTGATAAAAAAAATTAACAAGTTGGTTAAATTTGCTACTTTTACACTTTTATTGACCATGATTTGTTTTTTTGCTGACCTATCTTAACTTACATAATATATAATACACATTAGAATATAATATTTTGGCAGATTTTTTTTTTGTTGAGAAAATTTGTATATTTAATTAGGTACTTTCCATTCTTTTTATGTTATAAAACGCTAATATTATAAAATAATTTCCCCAGATGACGCACACATGTATATAAAACATAACGTCCATGATATATTTATCTAAACATTTATTGCTGTTAGGAATTACCTGTTTGTTTATAAATTATATCTATAGCAGTCCCAGATTTAAAAGATTTGTAACGTAGTTACAAAACTGATGACACCTTATATACAGTAATCGCATAAGAAAAAATTAAACTAGTTTTAATAGATCTACTAGTTATATTCAAGACTACAATATTTATAGCTAATTTCATAGATCACCGACTTTTTGACGCTTTGATCTTTATTTTTTAAGTGACGTCATATTTCTCAATTTCCTTTTTTCTCGAAAAAGTTAGGTCTAAATTGAGTCCCATAAAAATTGTATTTAAATATATCCTAACTCGCAGTTCAAATGGCAAGCAGACCACTTCTTTGTTTTCTCTGTTTTAAAAATCGTAGCGGAATTTAAATAATATTAGACGAAACTAAGAGATGGTACGACAGATCACCACATAGGTAAAAAATCTTAGCTAAATCAAAGGTGTCGAACCATCTCGGCAATTAGACACATACAAAAGTAATGGGTGGTCCAACAAAGTTGCAACATTAAGTTCCTAAATAAAATACCTTTTTTTAAAAATAATAATATTGTTGCGTTTTCTCCGGGTTCTGGATAAGTGAGACTTTAAATTTTGACAAAACAACTTTATTTACTCTCTAACTATGAATACAAGAAAAGTTCTAGAATGTCTCTCTCACAAAACACTTGGTTTTTTTCGCCTTACAATCACTAATCTGGACAAAAGTCACTACACTGGAACTACAGTCGCTACTCTCTAACACTTCACACTGGTTACTGCTTCTTCGAGTCACTTCAAGATTATCTAATTGAACTGAACTGCCTGAGCTGGCTTGCTTTCGCCTTTATATACCCGTCGTACCTTCTACCTCGTTTCGGAAGTGTTCCATTCCAGAATGTTCCAGGACCTTCTTTAGCTAGAAGGTTCTGTGAATACAGATCGGACCCGTGTGTATTCATACAGGGGGATGTATATACAGGATGATCCATATGTGGTAATCACTCCTATGTTACACAAGAGGTGTTTCTCGTACTATAAGATCTCTCTGCGTATACAGGGTGTAAGGGTTCCCTGCGTATACAGGGTGTATATACAGGGTGCCTGGAATGCGCAGACCTCAGTTATTCCTTCCAACGGGGTACAAGTTGGTAACTTCGTTATTTCCGGTCCTAGAGGGTTCAGAATTCGCCTGTGGGGGGACACCCCAGGCACCCACAGGTGTGGGTGTGGGGCGGCGGTGTTGCCGGATTGTGCAAGAATTCCCAGATCTTGGGGAAGTTTTGGAGATGTGGCAACACCGCACCTACATCTATTGAAGTGCTTTGTAACAATATTTTCACTTCAACTTATAGTAAATAGGTTTCGATTAAGTATGGAAAAAACATTCAGCAAAGACCGCTACGATTGTGCTGGCACATTCTTTTTTTTTTTTTTGTAAAATCTCCCAGAACAGTTTTGCACGTTTGTTGAGCAATTTCTCCGATGATGCGTCAGATTCCATGTTTCAGATTATTAATTGTGGTTGGGTGATCGGAATATGCGCGACACTTCACAAAAGACAACAACCACTTAATGCATAAATTTTACATTGTGCGAATATGCAAAATATGTATGTATATAGAAATTGCTTTGTTTTTTTTTAAATCTTCGTTTATTACCTTAAGAAGATTAGAAACAATAACTTTTTGTGGGCGGTTCTTTTTCACATGAACTAGCCGACGACCCTCAGCAGCCCTGATACGACAGCTCTGTGTGCTCACGTAACCGTCATGTGGGAGTGCACTTCATCGGTGACTGTGATTTTCTTCGAAAAATCAACATTTTTTGCACTATCCCGTTGACATAATCACGGCGCTGCGCATGACTTCCCCGTCTTATGTTCTTGAGTTAACTGAACTTTATAAGGAATAAGATGATGTTTTTTATTCGAATTAAAGTGGTTTTTATAATTCCAAACTCCTGTAAACGGCGGCCAGTCGCAGTTTTTGTATTCTCGGCAACACTTTCAATGGTGGCACATTTTCAATAGATCGTCCTGGCCAACGAAGAATCCATGTTTTTTTAATCAACAACTGAACCAGTTTGCTCAAATCTGTTGCTCACTTGCTGAAATGTTGAACGACTGAGCGCGTTTTTCCGGCCAAAACTTGTTCATAATCTGCGAACTATTTCCGGAAAAATTTATCCTTATTTAAAGTAAGTGTTAACGAATAAAAAGCGTTTGGGTCCAGAACCCGCCTAAGATATTTTATCTTATATAAAAATCCCCGCAGTGTGCGTACGACGCCATTTATATGTTGGTCCCACTTCAAACACTGATCGATAACCACCCTGTAATGTAATGCAATCTACATCAGTCAAACTTCTAGAAGTTTTAATACCAAATATAAGGATAATATTTCTGCACTTCAAAATAAACACGCTGACAAATCTACATTTGCAAAACATATTATTGATACTCAACATGAACCTGTGATAAATAAAAGCATAGAGCCACTACATTTTTGTAACGACAAACGCAAACTTCACTTTTTTGAAGCCTTAGATGTAAAAAAGCACATACACGATAATAACTACCTTATTTTAAATTAGCAAAATGATTTAATGGACTCCTCTTTCTTGGAAACTAATCTTTCTAATTAAATATAATAAAGTAAATACGTCTCACTATGCAAAAAATAGTTGTAATAGTGTAATAGGTTGATGTGTGTCGATATTTTTGTTAGATAGAACCTGCCTTATTACTGTTATTGTTAATTAGTTATACATATTATTATTATAATTGGTTTTTTAATGGTTAAATTGTTGTTATATGTTAAATATTGACATATGTATATCACATTTTAAAGGCGTCATCTATCAAAAGTTTAATTTTTCTAAAAAAATGTATATAATAAAGCTCTTTTGATGAAATTTCGTAGATATGTTGCCCCGATAGGTGCTTTACTATGCACCAAAATTTAAATTTATTGGTTAATTGAAAACTGAGCTATTAAAATTTGAAGCATTTATTGAAAATTCGCTACCATAACGCACTTGCTACGTCCAGACTTTTGTTTTATTTCTTTTTTAAAGATGTTTTGATTCAAGCACCATAACGTAACAACAAATATTTATTCAATGTTATGAATACGTATAAATAAATTCAATTTTCTCCTGTCCGATGACGCCGTAAAATCGTGAAACCTGTTACAGACAAGAAAACCAACACATGTGAAGCCAAAGAAAAAGTCTCTACATCTGTATTTTCTTATTTAGTATTTTTTGATTACGACAAAGTTAACCACAGCATTTTTGTTCATTGTTGTTAAGCTTTCTTATTTCTATTTTTTTAGAAAAGCCGAATTTTTCTGAAAAATTCTTCACCATTCTTCACTATAACACACTGGCTGCATCCGGACATTTTTACCGTACCCTTCATCTCTAGATATCTTTAACATGCTCGACATTGCATGGTATATGGGACCGCCGACTTTACGCCCCTTCCGAAGAACGGACGTAGAGCATTGAACTTGCCCAAACACGATACCACAGAAGCACAAAATTTAAACTTAGCAAAATTTACTAATCTCACCAGAAACATAATGTAAAACGGTCTTGAAAAATCTAACTCGTATGGTATATTATCAGCGATGAATAAGGGTGTCTATACTTAAGGAGCAGTCTGTATTTTAGTGATAAATTACTCAATGATGGCTGCTGTATGTAGACAGACGAAGCTAAATTTGCATCAACCTTGAATAAAAATATTCGTATATGGTAAAGGAATTATCATTATTTAATTAATTCGGAAGTAGCAATGAATCAGTGTCTTATATAGAACCTACTAGAACGCAAAGTAATCGCTTTGAACCAGAATATCCCCATGTAATTCCCACAAATGTGAGAGAAATTTTAATTTTGCCTTGAAAGGATGTAGTTTTTTTATACGGAAATAATCAATGACATTCGTAAATTTTAAATTGCGAACAGCAGTAAGCTAGTAATTTATTTTATTTATAACATTAGTTAATAATAGATCATGAAAATTGACACACTATATTTCATACAACTGTAATGAGGTCTTAGTTTTCACAAATTATTCAATGAAAAAAGAGAGTGCGACATTGTTTTTGTTAAAGCGACTAAAGTTATTCCTTTTAGCGAATTTTTATGAGAAAAAATCGGTTTTGAGAAGATCGTAACTTTTGAATTCTGAAAAAATGTCTTCAATTAAGCACGAAGTAGTCCCGATAGATTAACTATTTTCATTAAACAGGAACAGATAATTTTACTGGGGCATTTTAATACCGTAGTGGGCGAACAAAGTGTAGATAAAAAATTTGGATTGGGAGATATGAACGGGAGGAGAGAAGCTAATCAATTGCAATGGTCTTATTTAAGGAGCACAGTGTCTGAAATTCCCATCAGAACACGTTATGCATGAAAAGCACCAGGAGATACAGGAAGGTATCAAATAGATTTTATCATTATTAAGAAATGTCACAAAAATTTGTTTAGTTTCAGCCACTCATATCATGGTACAGATATAGACAGCGGCCATAATCTGGTCTAGCAAAGTCCAAAAACGCGTATGCAAAGCAGGCCCGCCGCTTGCCGCTTCAGTGCTCGCGTGCAAAACTGACAATGCCGCCCCCTCTTCTATCCTGTTTTAGGTACCTGACTAGGTTTCTAGAAAGGAATTTGAATTTGGTCGATATGTGATATCGTAACGGTTTGATTGATTCTGCTGGACAGTCGCGTAGCACCCAAAGCTTTTAATTTTAAGTCTGGTAAATATTTTAAAATGATCGACCACCTTTTAGTAGACAATGAAAAGAAAACAGATTTCTTGAATTATGTCAAAAAAGTTGATATTTTCGACTACCAAATTTAGACTATGAGCTGGACATGGAACGTAGAATACACGGTTATTGATTTCCAAATTTCTTTTTTCTGCAATCGGTTGTGTTTTCCTTCATGTTAGAACCATTATCATAACCTTACCCCCGCAAATTTTGAATGTGGAGACTTAATTGTGAAAATAAATTTAAAACAAAATTTCATGAACCAATTGAACTGGTAATTGGACAAAAACCAGTGAAGTGTTCGCATACGTCTACTTTTTTATTCGTATTGCTTAGGTAAACATGTCTAAATATGACTCTTATTTGTCCCGTATGGCTTGCATATGGTGAGCAGTCTAATATGACGGAACAATATTTGTGTGTGTGTGTGTGTTTTGTTTCTTTAACGTCGGCCTATTTCCGCAACTATGGCCAATCACCGACGCCAGGGAGCAGTTTCACCTCACTATCCTGGAAATTTTGCCGAACCCCTGCCTTTCTGTAAGGAGGGCAGGGATCTTTAACGTGCCCAACATAGCATGGACACGGGACCGACGGCTTTACGCCTCCTCCGAAAGGCGGAACGTGCGGACATTCAACTTGCTCAAATACAATGCCAGAACCTCGGTTGATGTTATTTTACAGTTTGTACTGAAAAAGTGAAAGGAGTACCCTGGGCTCGAACCCAGTACCCTTCGGTTCAGAGGCACACGTTCTTACCCCTGAACCACCGATGGAACAATATTTGAATTCTCTAACCTTGTCCAAAATATAACTTTTTATCGCTGTGCCGAGTAATTCAATAATTTCATTCTAAATTTGATCTCCTAGATAGTGAGCCATAGGCACCCATCCACCTAGAATCAGATTTCAATGCATTTCTGCGAATATGTTCCTGGATAATTCAACCAAAAGAAAATATCATTTCTATTGCTTTTAGAAAATTGCCGTTATTATACAAAACTTTTTTTTTGAAAAAAACTATAACAACAATAATTCTTTCTAATCCATAACACCAATACTTTTTTCTGACTCTAATAGTCTCAGTTGTATCTGATTTACAGTAGTCTTAATTTTGAACATTTTCATTGTGGAAATCACTCGTTTAATGTAAGGTAATGATAAATGTTTCCAATCCGTTCAAATCGGAAAGACCAGTTACTTGGAGTCTTATCAAATATTTTGCAACAAAAACAATGAACGGAATCTTTTGAAATAGAGTAAACAATGAAATATCTGTTAACTTCTTCGCTATTAGAAATATTTTTTTTATAGTAATGGTCACTAAATTTTCGTCTATTGTCAGTAACGGAAAAACTCTGGTTACTGACCTGTACAGGACCTCGTCTACACTAAAATATCAACAAGCCAGTGATCTTAATAGTGATTAATACTAGCAGGCCACGAACCTGGGTCATCACTATATCTCAAATTGATAGAAACCTCTGATGACGACATACCGCTTGTAGGTTATTCGGGAGTACCTTCACTTGGATCACTTTTATTGTCACTTTTCGAAAGACTATGGCAGCAACATATTTTAGATTTTTTCCATAGGTCCGTCGACAATAATTTCCTGATAATCCTTATTTTCAGGTTTGTTTAAAAATTAGACCCTGCCATTTTTTTCTTTCTGTGTCTCCTTTTTGGTTTTTGATTTCGAAACTGTGCCCCAGAAACCTTTATCCTATTTGGTGGTTGCCACGGAACGGTACAGGGATTCCCATGCACGTAAAAACCTATGTGAATGAGCTCGATAAAGAGATTCCTGTTTGCCGTCCGTGTGCGGTGCACGCCCTGTACCCCCGGCCGAGTAGGCCTAATGCAAAGTGTAGAAAAAATACAAGAAGGAAATACAGTGTGCACAAAATAAAACGTTCGGGACGTAGCAAGTGCGTTATGGTAGTGAATTTTTATTAAATGCTTCAAACTTGAATAACTCAATTTTCTCTAAACTTAGAAAGTTTAATTTTGGTATGTAGTAACCTCTTCCCTAAGGCAAGATATCCACCAAATTTCATTTAAATTACTTTGTAATATTCTGAGAAAAAAATTTTTTTCGAAAGAAAATTCAAAATTTCAATGACTCAATTTTCTATAAACTTAGAAAGTTGAATTTTGGTACGTAGTAAGGTCTCTCCCCAGGTAACATATGTAGTACATTTAATTAAAACCGCTTTGTAATTTTTGGAGAATTTTTTTTTTTCGAAAGAAAACTAAAAAAATTCCCGGAAAACCCTTTCAGATTTTCCTGGCTAACGAACTTATCCAAGCCATTAATAAGAGAAACGCACTTGCCGAGTTTAATCGAAATGTATATATATATATATATATATATATATATATATATATATATATATATATATATATATATATATATATATATATATATATATATATATATATATATATATATATATACATACATACATACATATAAAAATATAAAAATTGAAACTGACCCTGGATATGGATTCTAGGGGTCCTAGTTCGCGCTCATTTGAACAAATTTTTGCAATCGATACCTCTCTATTAGTGAATTTTTTAAAATAAAAATTCACTAAAAATGCAGACGAACTGAAAAGTTTAAAGAAGAAACCAGTAAAGTAAATCTCAATGAGGAAATAACGGTTTACAGACAGCTGCGGAAAAAATTCTGGACAATAATAATAATAATAATAATAATAATAATAATAATAATAATAATAATAATAATAATAATAATAATAATGATGTTTCAAGGAGATACGTATCTTATGTCAAGTGACCAGCAGTGTTCTGCAGACCCCGTCAGATACCGGTTAATAACTTATCTACCGACTCTATATAAGGTGATTACATCTGCCTTGAGAAACGCACATATGCGCATTGCGAACGAAACAACATAATTGCCGGCCAGCAAAAAGGGTGTGCCAAAGGATTTATGGGATGAAAAGAACAGTTGATTATTGATTCGGTTGTGTGCAATCCAGCTTACAATGCACGAAGAAATCTCTTTGCTTACGTGGATTAAAAAAAACATTTGGTTCAGTTCCACACGAATGGCTTATAAATATGCTGAAGATCTGTAAGATTGATCTATGTATCCTGAACACACAATGCCTACCTGAAGAACAAAAATTCAGCTACGGTTACAAACGGGTGATAACATCGTAACCAACACGATACCAATTAAAAGAGGTATATTTCAAGGCGATTCGCTAAGCCCATTGTGGTTCTCTCTCGCATTGAATTAACTATCAAACCGCCTGAATTCTACCGGATATGGCTTTAGTATAAGAAGCAATGGCAGGGAGCAAATGACATTAACTTCTCTGTTGTATATGGATGATCTTAAGCTGATAGCGTCCACAAAGTACCATTTGGAACAACTTAACAAAATTGTGGCAGGGGTTTTCAAATATATTGACATGCAGTTTGAGCTTGACAAATGTCGCACCTTATGTGTAGGCAGAGGGAAGATACAACTAGGTGTATATGAAATGCGGAATGGCCAGCAAATTGCCTCACTGGATGTAGAAGAGTGTTATAAATACCTAGGAATACAGCAAGCGAGGAAAATAAACAATTCAGCAATGAAGAACGATCTGACAAATGAATTTGCGAAACGAGTGAAGCAGGTGGTCTGAACACATCTTAACAGCATGAACCTAACTGAAGCTCTCAATAGATATGCATGTTCTGCACTTAGCTATTCATTTGGGATTGTGAACTGAAGTCAAACGGACATGGAAAATCTACAACGGAAGGTGCGAACACTCCTAACAAAATCCAAAAAGCACCACTCCCGGCGTGCCATCGAGCGGGTAACCCCACCTAGATATCAAGCTCGAAGAGGAATGGTGGATATTGGTAAACAGTTGGACCAGCAGATATTGAACCTGCGTACATATTTCCACTAACAGGCGCTTACTTTGGAACTACACCGTGCCATGTGCGAGGTAGATGATTCACCACCGCTACAATGAAGAGAAAGTGAAATATAAAGTCACCGTCGGACTGATCAGGACAAGCTGCAATCTTGGATGCAGAAGCCTCTTCATGGGCGACATCTAAATGAGACCTCTCAGGCACATGTCGACAAATTGGCGTCGAACTACTGGTTGGCCTCTGGCCAGATGTTTCCAGAGACAGGCGGTTTTTTGCCGGCCATACAAGATCAGGCCATTCCAACAAGAAACTACCTGAAGTATATAGGTGGGGATAATTCGATCCAAGATGACAAATGCAGATTTGGGTGTCGGTCATCAGAGACTATCCAATACGTCACTCGAGGTTGTCAAGCATTTGCTGCAACAGAGTACAAAGGGAGGCACGACGCAGTTGCGAGGATACTTCATCAAGAACTGGTGCCCTACTATGGAAACACTCCTGAGCCTGTTCTAGAGAACTCAGGGTGCAGCTTGTACTGGGATAGGACTGGGCTCACAGAGCAGAAGATCGTTGAGTACAGATACCTCGAGATGCACGTAAAAAGGCAGTGGTTGGCAGATAGTGACCTAGTGATCTCAATGATCATGTCGTCCACTGGTGTGGTTTCTAAGAATCTTTGAGAGAACATTAAGAGACTGGGACTTGGAGAGCACCTTTATAAGGTTATTCAGAAAGCTGTGATACTTGCAACTGTCCACACCGTGCGGAGATTTCTGGAAAAAGAGGATGTGTCGCGTTGTTGTCCAGGGCCCCATAACTTGGAAAGGGCCCCATCTGAGCTCAGTTCCTTCGGTATCTGAGATACCTGGGATGAGTTAATGTTCCCCATTGAAGGAATGTGAAAGCCCTTTAGGCTAAAGTCGAAAAATTATGTTTATCAAATCAGTACAAAATAATCAAACAACGTAATGTTTGATCAAGAAATGAGTATGTAAGGCTAGATGCATTCTCGCAACAATTAGAACCGTAGACCGGTTTCGCTCTCATTAGAGCTCTTCAGTACGGCATACTAATTATAGCAAAAATGCATCCAAAGTAATACGGCTATAGTATAGCCAGCCTCTCAACATGGTTCCGCAACTAGGTGGCGGCACGTCCACCACTCACTTAGTGTAAAGAAATGAGTACATACAATAAACATGTTTTGCCACAGAAGTTATTTAAAGCTTGTTCTAAACTGTCCATTTTGCGAGAACATATTCACAAAGTGTGCAAATAAAAATGGAAAACGCATATGTAGGCAAATACACTACCTTAAAAACAGACACACAAATAACCATAAACAAACGTTCCAGCGAGCACAGAAAAATAAAACATAAATAAATGACAACGACGACTAGGAAGAATTAAGAAGAAACTAGAACCAAGAAAACTACGGATGACATCAGAAATACTTAGGTTAATGCAAAAGCGTAATAGGTAGATAAAGAGAACGAAGAGGAACAAAAAGCAGAATCATCCCAAAACCACAAAAATCACAGTTTGGGGACAGCTACTGATGAAGACAACTTCGTTGTCGAAATACGCATCTTGCGCATAACGCTCCGTTATTATTTTTGTGATTTTTGTGGTGATTCTGCTTTTTATTTCAGTTTCCAGCCACAGTGTCCAACCTCAGTCTTTTAAGAACGAAGAGGCACAGACTATACAGTAAATTAAAATTATGATCAAACAAAAATGTAGGAAAGCAAAAGAAATGGAAATTAATAGTAAAGAAATCCAAAATTACATAAAGAAGGGACGGTCAAACAAAGCTGACGTACAGGTAAGAAGACTGCAATATAAACCAGGAACAAACAGTAAAGTTATGCAGGACAGGAAGACATTGCTAACCATTGGAAAGCCAATCAAGAAGAGTTATATCATGGAGAGGAAATCAGTTGCGAAGAAGAGTATATGAAGGAAATGGAAAGATAAACCGGGATGAGTTGGGCCTGCCTAGTTTAAGAGAATATTCTAAGAAGCTTTTACAGGAGTTAGAAAAGGAAAAACTCCTAGTGTAGACGAAGTAACGGGGGAATTTCTAAAAATTCTAGTGAAAAAATCAAAGAAAAACTTTGCAACTGGTTGAGAAAAGTTATAAACTAGCACAGGACAATAAGTGTACAGAGTCATGTGGCGTAGATTCTGTACGTCATAATGAAAAAAGCAACAAGCAAAAAAAATTTGCAGTTGCTTGGATAAGCAATAATTCGGATATAGACCTGGATGAGGACCTAGAAAAGCAATACAAGCACTTAAAACAATAGAGGATATGAGAAAAATAGAGATACACTTATTGCATTTATAAACCTGGAAAAAGCGTTCGATAATGTGAATTGGAAAATATTGTTTCATACAATGAAGAGAGCTGGATTGGATTGGAGAGACGGCGGCTTATTCTCAATATATACAAAAATCAAAAGAGCATAGTGGATATTATCCCATATATGTTGCGCCACGCATGACTGGTCTACACTACCATATCTCAGCTGTGCCATATGTTCCGCGAATCTGGTCTCAATGGTTCTTATATTACAATCTTTACAACCTATCTCTAAAATACCCTAGTGGCTTTATCTTTCGTATTGCCTAATAATTTTAGTGAACTCAAACTGACAGCATTCTCAGCGAAACTATAGTCACAGAAACGTTGAAGAACATCCTAGAACATCCAGAATTCGTAAGGGCCACTTGCTCCAGTTAGCTTACGCGCTGGATACGTCCTTCACCAACGAAAAGCAACAGTGAAGCCAGAGAAGTAGTCTCCAAGTCTGTATGTAGTATGGACAAGTTTCACCAAGTAAGGGCAACAACAATCAATGAATTAAAGATTTTAACTCTGACATGAAGAAAAAGTTCATTATGTCGTACGTATTTTGTGTGGTAGTGTATGGGGCGGAAACCAGGACTGAGCAGGACCTGAAGAGAATAGAAGCTTTTCAAATATGGACATGGAGAAAAATGACAAAAAACGTTATACCGATAGAGAGACGAATAATAGAAGAATAGAACTCTACAAAATGTGAGAGAAGAAATATGCTTGTTAAAAGAAATTGAGAGATAAGCACAACTTATTGGACATATTCTGAGACAAATAACTTTGTGATAACACTATTTGAAGGACACATACCTGGAAAAAAGACAAGAGGTAGGCCACGGGAAAATCACGGAAAACCTGGAACAGTTAATGAAGTGTAGAAGGTACAATAAAATGAAGAGAGCTACTGAATACCGAAAACCAAGGTTGCGACGACAGGGCGACATTGCGTTTACATTGAGATGATGACATATTTTTCACTGTTTCGTTGTTTATTATTATAGCCCACTCGACAAATGACTTTTGCAATTGCTTTTAAAAATAATTAATACAGGTAACAATATACATACATCACTAAAAAAAAACCGACGGTTTTTGATCTCTTTTATTAATTTAATGGAGATTTTTACTTTTACATTTTAGCACCAATGTGAACTAAAGACGATCTTCACCAATTTTAAATACTATTATCCAGATAGTAAGAATTATCTGAAGAAATAGCCTTTTACAAATAACAACTTGTAGTTATTTATTTTTTGTAAAATACATAGCTACCGAACTTTTCAAAAATTTTAATTTTTTCCTGTAAGAGTTAATCGCAATGCTGTACGTGAATTAACATTCTAATATTTAGTTTAAACTTCAAACTGGGAACGTGCGTGAAAATTAAATGTTTTGATAGAATTAAAAATTGTTATAGCTGTGGTGTAACAATAAAACTGAGAAATGTTATTTTTTTAACTGACCTATTAGAATTTTTTGATAAAAAAAGCTTGTTGCTAATCCACTGACAACACAAGAGAGACTTGCGTTTCATAACTTACTTTTCTTATTTGATGCGAACTGCTTAATAACTCTTCGTTAGTGTTACTGCCCCAGTTGTTCCCACCTGAAGAGATAAATGAAAGCCATATCTGTAAATTATTTAATCAGTGTACGTGAGAGATAGGCCTACGTTCTATAATGAAACTTAATTAAAGTACTCCAAACTATTTTTTCCACTGGTAATTAATACATTGTATATGGGAAACGTCAAGTGGGAAATCTGTTATCTAGAAATAAATACAAACCAAAGGATTACATATGCCGGCAAGAGACAAATTTATCAACTCACGTATTTGATAACCAGATAGGGAATGAGCTAACCCACATACCTTACGTACAGGAATTAATAAAAATATGCATATATTATAAGGAATTGCATTTTCGTTAGCAACTTGAAAAGGCTACAGAAGACATAAAGCAAATCGTAGTAAATTATTATACCAATCTACACTAAAAAACATTTCCTTATTAAGGTTAAAATGCGAATGAAAAAGAAAATACACTATGTGAAAACTGGAACCTGTGATGAGCACTGATAAGTACACTTGGAGAACCTAAATCACCACAACACATATTTTAAAGACCTTACGATCTATTCGCTGACAACGTCAGCGTCATCAGAGGATGAAAAATTCTTAATTCTTTTTGAATTTTCCATCCTCTGATGATGCTGACGTTGTCAGCGAAACGATCGTAAGGTATTTAAAATATGTGCTGTGGTGATTTGGCTTCTCCAAGTGTACTTAAAAAGAAATTAGTTTACAAATTATCTACATTTCCAATACCTACTTCTTTCTATGAAAATCAGCAACCGCTATAGCAGTCAGAACATGATGGTGCCACCTTTATGTGACATTAGTGGCGGAGAAAACGGTTTTGTAGCACCTTTCCTGCTAATACACACGCCACTGTTGTTGATGTGCGGTCCTTTTGCAAGTGGCTTCGATAAGTTTTTCCGGAAAAAATTTGGGTTTTCTTTTTGGAAATTTGTCCCGAATATCTCCGGAAATAAGAAAGCTATGACAAGCAAATTTGGTACGCAGGTTTATCTTATAAAATGTATATATGTATCAAAATTTAGATCTCCAAGTTAAAAGAAAAAAAATTATAGGCATTTAAAGAATTTTTTTTGGGTGCCAGTGATGACCAGGGAAACGCACAAAACCAAAATAATTTGTCTGGATAACAAAATCTATTGTATATTACAGACAAAGATTAAGTTTTTTGGAGCAAAAAGGTCAAGAAATACTGAAAAAATTACTTTAAAACGTCAAAGTCGCGATTTGAAATGTCAGAATTGGCAACTTTTAGAGAAAACACCTCAAACGAATATGTAGATAAAACGTCGCCAGAAGTGTGTTTTATAAAACCGTAAGTTTCATCTTCAACCGTTATTGTCTTTCACTTTACTAAAATATTTGCAGAAAATATTCAAATAGACACTTTCTCTGATGCTTTTTAGTTTCACTTTTTAACTGTATGTTGTGTCGCATTTCTACGGTAAAGCTTAATATATCAGTTATTATATGAGACACGAGAAAAAATTGTATACGTTAATTATAGGGTGTCTTGAGCTGAATTTTATAAAACTATTTTGACAAACACAAGATGGCCCATAAGTCGTTGGTGATACAATTTTTTTTTAATCGAACACCCCTTTTATCATTGCATTTCTGCATTTTCCATAGAATGATAATGCATGTTTGTTAGAAAAGAAAATCTGATAGCCATCATCGTTTCTGAGTTATTTCAATTGTTTGCAACTTTTCACATTTTTGGCACATAACAAAAATTATGATACGGCGTATTTACCAATGGGTAGCGGAGTGCCATGAAAATTTACTTTTCGAAACAATAAAGTTATTTTTATGAATTGTGGTACATTGTTTCTACTGTATAGATTATACTGGTAACGAAACTGATGCCTGCTTTCATTAAAAAGACATATTTGCTATCAAAAACATTTTTATGAAAATTCGCTTCCATTCACTGCAAAAAGATTTGAGTTTTACTCTATAGTACTCTGTTATCTAGATATTCCAGGATCTATGTGTAACCAACTAAGCATATTCTGAGCAAATAAAATTAGAGACAAATAAAATGGGTTATAATAGCAAAGTTTAACAATAACTTACCTTGATAAATAACTAATTCAATCAAATTTCATCAAAATAAATAAAGATTATATGTACGACTCTACCCAGCAGAGTCCTGTTAACGAAATTAAAGAATAAAGAAAAATATATCCGTATGTGCATTTGACAAATTGTTTGATGTTAAATCAATGTGTCAGTTTAAAATAAGCTTTAGGATTTACCAACAAAGCATAAATTAAAGGAAAAATAAAACATAAATCACTTATAACATTGAATGTAGCCATGAATTTAGTCTAATCAGTATAAATATAATTACATTCTACTGTTTTCTTGTAAAAACATATCTTGTGCTAATTTTTCACTTCGTATCCAAAAGCACCTTTTCTGGACTACAAAATTCAATAAACTTAGTTTACTATACAAACCTTTTTGTGTATTATATTCTTTGGCTTTATAGGAGTCATTTTTTGAGATAGCTATAACGTAATTTTATTTTAAATTATAAATTTGAATTTTAGTAAGTACTATTTTATTAAAGTTACCTTTGATTGTTTTCGAAGATACTAATTTTGAATTGAATATTTTTCTTAAAAACTGATGAGAAATTTATAACGGTACCTTGAATGAGTAACAATAATCGTAACTTTTAGAGTGATCAGTGACAAAATTTCCAAATGCTCTGTATCCATAGATAAGACAAGACTGCTGCTAACAGATGGATGGTGCACCAGATTATAATGCCAAAGACGTTTACCCAGAGATAACAGGTATGTTTGAAGGCATATGGTTCGGCTCCTATATACCCTGGAAGCGACTTTCTCGTTCACCTGACTGCAAATGAGCGCGAACTAGGACCCCTAGAACCCATATCCGGTGTCAGTTTCAATTTTTATATGTTTATATATATATATATATATATATATATATATATATATATATATATATATATATATATATATCACACCGATAACTCAAAAAATAATGGGCCGATTTTGATAAAATTTGGCATGTACCTTCCTTTTGTAAGTGGCTTGGATAAGTTCGTTAGTCAGGAAAATCGGACGAGGTTTTCCGGGAAATTTTTTAGTTTTCATTCGAAAAAAATTCCTATCTCAAAAAGTAATAAGCCGATTTTAATAAAATTTGGCATTTACCTTCCTTTTGTAAATGGCTTTGACAAGCTTGTTAGTCAGGAAAATCGGACGAGGTTTTTCGGAAAATATTTGAGTTTTCATTCGAAAAAAATTCCTATCTCAAAAAGTAATAAGCCAATTTTGGTAAAATTTGACGTGTACCTTCCTTTTGTAAATGGATTTGAAAAGTTTGTTAGTGAGGAAAATCTAATGAGGTTTTCCGGGAAAATTTTGAGTTTTCATTCGAAAAAAATTTTTATCTCAAAGAATAATGGGCCGATTTTGATAACATTTGGCATGTACCTTCCTTTTGTAAATGGCTTTGATAAGTTCTTTAATTAAAAAAATCGGACGAAGTTTTCCGGCAAAATTTTGAGTTTTAATTTGAAAAAAATTTTTATCTCAAAAAATAAAGAAGCTATGATAACCAAATTTGGTGGGTAGGTTAACGATATAAAAAGTAAACAATATACAAAAATTCAGATTTGTATGTTACAAGAAAGAAAAGTTATAATAAAATATTTTGTGCCAGATCATTTCTATGAAAATTCACTACCATAACGCACTTGCTGCGTCCAGAGTTTTAATATTTAAGCTTTGTAAACAAGTAAATGATTAAGGTGGGGAAGCAATTTATCTTGAGATTAAAAGTAGTGAAAATGTGGGTACATAATCTTTTACTGAAAAAATACCACTATAGCAAACATGCTATCAGGTTTAATTTCCATTACGCCACTGTCAGCTAACGTGACTTTCCCAAATGTACGATTACTGTTTGGCGATCAGAGTATCTCTCATTAACCGCTGTGCAAATTCTCCTTTCTTTTCACATGTGCCATTGATACAAAAAATATTTGAAACGGCAGGTTTATGTTTTCAGCCTCTTTGATTTTGATAAACTTTATGATGATCACTGCCAATAATTATCAGATTAATGTACATAGAATGATACCAGCCAACAATTGCCTCCAGTGCAATCACTGTTCCATTTTTTTGTCAGGATCTTGGCCTACTTAACCAGTACATAAGATATGACTATCATCGGTGTACATATGTGATTGGTGATGTTCAGTTCTATGGCACATGTTACTCCCATATGGGTTTTTCACGATAGCCGTACCTTAGAAGTTTATTAAGTGCCCTGATATCATACATTTTGAAATTTTGGCCGCGGTCACAATTCGTAATTGTCTTTTATTCTAAAATATTTTCAAGGTCACATCACTTAGACCGGAAGTAGCCATCAACTTTGCTAATTTAAATAGAATGCCCTATTTTTTATTGCATTCGAATTCCCCGTAATATTTTGTGAATATTTATATTAGGCTTTCCTATCCCTATCTTCAACTATTTCATAGATATTGTGATTTTTTCTTACATTTTGCGGAACTTCTATCCCCATTTATAACACTTTGTATTTCACATGTTTTTAAAGATAAAAGGCTGGAATTTAGAATAATATAACTTCTAGGATGAAGCCTTCATATTATCTATCTAAAGTTTACCTGTATCATACAGAGTGTTTTAAATTTAAAGACCAACTTACATATATTCAATGTTGCAAAGTCATTTTTTTCAAATGGTGCAGCCTGTATATTATTAAAAATTCGAGTTCTAAATTTAATTCTACACCGGTTTCATATAAGTTTTCCTATACCTATCTCTTACGAGTAACTTGCTATTAGAATTTTTAGGTAACAAACTTCTTTTCTAGAGAATATACATTACCCTCCACAATAAAGGCAGCTGCGGCTGTCAGAAAGCAGAATTTTGACAACACATGAATTCTAAAGCGTCATTTATATTTTAAAGTTAATCTGAGTGTGTTTGTATTACTCACGTTATATAAATAATAAGCCAATAAAATGCAGAATAGTGAAGAGTACTCTAGTATAGATATTTTAAATTTATTTTATATTCATGGGAAATGCAATCGGAGTGTAAGCACCACATGCAGGATGTTTAACGAGGTATCCCACTCTATCGGCAATGACTAGAGGAAAATTTGCAAGGATAGAGGAACGATTTAAATTGACTGGAAGTGTCAAAACTACACGACATGATCCAAAGCCAGTAACTGAAAATGAAGATAGTGAGATAAACGTTTTGGCTTATTTTTAAGTTTACCCGCGTAGTTCTATTCCTGCAGCTACTCGAGCTTTGGGAATATTAAGTTCATCTGTGCATAAAATATTGAAATCTGATAAAATGCACCCACATTCAGAAATAGTACTACAAGGACTTCGACCTGGTGACCATTTAAAAAGAGTGGAATTTGTGCGAACACATGTTTCTGAATATTCAAGATGAGAATTTTCTCTCTAAAATTATCTGGACCGACGAATCGAAATTTAGAAGGGAATGAATTGTGAATAGGAGAAATAGTCATTTTTGGGCAAGTGAAAACCTTAATATATTTAGAGAAGGACGTTTTCAAACAAATTTTAGTTTTAATGTGCTTTGCATTATTGTGGACAATAAGGTCTCTTATGAAATTTACGAAGAAAATTTAAACGGTGAAAAGTATTTGGAACTATTAAGGGGATCTGTCCGTAATTTTCTAGCGAGGCTACCACTAGATATAGGGTAAAGCTGCTGGTATCAGATAGACGGCCCGCCTGCCCACTCCACTGAAGAAGTTTACTTATTTGAAGACAGATGGATTGAGCCCAACGGTCCTTGGAGATGGCCTCCCCGCTCTCCTGATTTAACGCCTGCCGATTTTTATCTCTGGCGGCGTATAAAAAGTCAAGGGTATGACACAACAGTGCAAAGTAGAGAGGATCTTTTAGATCGTGTAATTAGAGCTTTTAAACATTTGGATCCAAATGAAATCAAAAGAGCTACTACGAATGAGATGAACCGTAGAATTTTGCAGTGCCTTGACCAAGATGGTGGTTACATAGAACATTTATAGTGATCGCAGCAATTAAATTTGAATTAACTTTTAGTTATTTGGCTTTGTTCAGTTTTTTGTTTATTGTTAATATTTGTTTTTATTTATTTTTCAATAATTACATTAAATATTTTTATGAAATCATATCACTTTTGTTATCTGACTGACAGTCATAGCTGCATTTGTTGTGTAGTCTAACGTGTACTCTTTAGAAGAGGAGGGTTGTTACCTAGAAATTCTAATAACAAGCAACATATTGAAGATAGGCATAGAAAAACTTATATCAAACCGGTGTAGAAGTAAATTTAGAACTCGAATTTTTAATAATATACGGGGTGTTCTATTTGAAAAAAGATACTTTGCCACGTTGAATATGTCTAAGTTAGTAACTAAATTTAGAACACTCTGTATGGCACAGGTAAACTTAAGGCACATAATATGAAAGCTCCCTCCCACAAGTTACGAAATTCTAAGTTCGAGCCTTTCATCTTTAAAAACATGTGAAATACAAACTATTATAAATAAGGTTGCGAAATCACCGAAATACAGAGAAATTAAAATATATTTGGAACAGTTGAAGATAGGGATAGAAAAGCCTAATATAAATCTTCACAACATTTTATGGAGAATTCGGACATGCAATAAAAAATAGGGCATTCTTTTTAAATTATCAAAGTTTATGACTACTTCCGGTCTAACCGGAAATGATGTGACCTCGAAAATATTTTTAGAATAAAAGACAATTACGAATTGTGACTGCTGCCAAAATTTAGGATATCAGGAAACTTTATAAACTTCTAATGCACGGCTATCATGAAAAACCCTGTACACTATACAAGCGGCGCAGACTAGATCCTTTTGGAACAATAACATTGACAAGATGAATTTCTGAGTAATTATTACCTATTTTCACCGGCTGTGTTCTACGTTCTAAGTAACTAAAAATTAAGCTCAGTGCTGTCCTTTAAAATGTCAAATTGGAACAAGTACCTAACTTGTGATTAGTAGTATCAAAGGCCCTTGCAAAATCTAACAGCACTAAAGCTGTTACACTATTGCTACCAGAAGCCTCCGAGATTTATTATTTAACAAAATATATTCCTAGTTTGCTACTAGCTTTTTGATTTAGACATTAAAATATAAATACACGCTTACTGGACCATTCGAAGTCAGAAAAATTATTTCAAGCCTAGCTGTTGCACCCGCTGCATTAAATAGCTTCTGACATTCTTTTTCTAAAATTCTAAACCTAAAAGTGGGACTGATTTCCATCAAATCACTGTAAACACAACGTATGTTCAGGGTAATTCAGATAACATTTTATTTTCACTTTTTTATTTTTTGGTTTAGAAAAAATCGCAAAGAAAAAAATTGTAGGGAATTTGATTTTGAGTGTAAACCACACTTCTGAAAAATAACTGAACATCGCGTTATATAATATGCCATTTTTTGCTGATTGTGCTAATTTATACATGTTATATATTTCCTTCGGTCGTTTGCAAGTTATATAACGTTGAATTGAGGAATTTAATTTAAATATAGTAACCACTTAAGGTTTTCCAGTCCACTGAACGCAGCAAAAAATATTATTTAACAGGAATTGTGTTTTGGAAAGACTATTACCACAGCTTTGTAAATTTTTTCCCGTGCAAAAATGCTGCATCATATTTGCATGATATAAAACTACTTGAACAGTATTCAACTTAAAATTTGCCCGTATATAAAAGAATCTTAAAATTACATTTCTACTAAATATATTTTATGTTTATTGTTTTAAGTACACAAAATATATCTATGCTTAAAATTCGATAGACGTGTATAAAAGTCAAGTGGTCCGGTCAAGATGTGACCAATGAGTTATAACTGTAGCAAATTACTAGAGATATACGGGAAACATACCTGGACATTAAGCAAATTTTGGATGAATGATGTGAATAATTAATAAAACTAAACGCCAAAATCTTATAGCAGAATATTTACTGTATATTTTAGCGTAAGAAAATAAACGTTTCACAGCTACAAAAATTGTATTGTTACGCAAAAGACCAATTATAAGTAGTATATATCAGAAACGTTTTATCCTTTGTAAGTTAATACCGCATTTTAGTACAACAAAAAAAGCAATTAACAAACCTGTGGAAACATTTTTTTGCAAAGTTCACGGCTTGTGTGAAGTGAAAAATGATTTTTTTTTGTCTTTGGTGAATCGATAAACGGTCAGTGGTTTCTTGATTTAGATCAAATTCCTAAATTCAACGTTATATAACTTGCAAACGACTGAAGCAAATATGTGACATGCATATATTGATGCAATCAGAAAAAATTATTACAAAAAGCTGATAATATATAGATGTTTAGCTTGTATTTTGAAAACGTGCAGCTGAATTGTTCTGCTGAAATGTGGGTTAAATTTGAAAACAAATTCTCTATACATATTTGATTTACAATTTTTTTACCGAAAAATAAGAAAGTTAGGGAGGGTAAAATGCTATGTGGACCACTTATGCTACTAAGGTCATCATTAAAAAGATGGATATTTGTTTTTCACTGTAGATCCCTCACTTTATTAATTGAATCAGGTTTTCCAGAGGTTTCCTTCCTGATCTGTTTGTCCTTTCCTTCCTGTACGTGTCCTTTAAATATTGTAATCTGTTCAACTAATTGGGCCTTTCACGCGCCAATGTCTTCAGCAGACATATTCCTTTTCTAATTTTTTATGAAAATTAGCTATTCTCACTAGACATTATGTGTCAACCATAGTTTTCCTTAACGTATTGTGCAATATCTACGAAAGTATGTTGATAAGTACACATTAGTAAAACCCTCTTAACAATAACTTTACAACTTACGAATAATTTCATCCTGTGATGAAGCAAACTCGTTGTTGTTAAGGAAACGACCGCCAGGCGAAAAAAAAAACCGATTGGGGTAAAACAGGTTTTACTAAAGTGTAGTTATTAGTACCCATCACAAGTTCAAGAAAGTTTCATTGAGCAAAATATGGTGACTAAAATATAATTTGTCCGTTGTTTGATAAGATAACTGTCTTTTAAATCTACTTTTGGCAATCGGCAATATTTTACCATTATTTATTTTTGTGAATTTAAACATTTTAGTTTTTTCCTCTTTGTAGTTTGGATTGACCTATAAATTTAAGGCATTTTCAATTCAAAATTTTACATATTGACAGAGTGGGCTATTTTCGCGATGTATTGGGATTTCGGAAAATAAAAGAGATAGGAGATCTGTTAACTGGGTAAAGTTTTAGACTCTTGTTATTAGTTAAATATCGTTAATTTTACGGTTAATGTTGTCTCGGTTTTCAAAATAATTTGAAAAAAAAAATGTTGCCACTGTCTTAATTGTCTATAACTTTTCCACTTTCAAACATGCTCCAAATCTGTGAAAAGTTCCTCGTAGCAACTTTTGTGCAGAATTGAACTGTTGTGTTTTGTATTTCGATGTTTCAGGGTTTTTTTAACCATCTTTAGCTTTATCTTGACTTATGGGCACCATATCTGATTTTTACATTTTTATAATCTAAAATGCCTTTTATTGATGTATAACACGTATATATTTAGCAAAGAAAAACCACGGAAAAACATAAAATTAACTTTTGGTCGTAGTAAGTCACTGGAAGTATAATTTTCACGAACTTCATTAAGAACAACAGAACTAAAATATAATAACAAATATTTGAAACGAACAAAAGAGACAACAAAAAGTGAATTAATTACAGTTTGAGTTGTTACTCAGAATGCTGTCTATTTTTGGTTATGTAAGCACGATATCTTTCCAAACTCTTTACTCGGCGAATGGTATTCCCATTAATGCTGGCAAATAGTTATCGAGCTCTTTCCTCGACCGTTACCAGGGTTTGAGGAGGTTCGACCTCCTTGTTCCTAACATCCAAAAACCCATCCCCGACCACCCCAACAAGAAATAAATTTGATTTGGGTAAGATCCGGCGGCGTAGCAAGCTACTGTAGAAACTTCCATTGCATATTTCAAGATACCTCTTAGTAGATTTATTACGTTCTGGGAATTATTGGTGGGACAGCCATTCTGCTGAAACCATACATTGTGAATTTCAGGAACTAATTGTCTAATTGCTGGTATAATATGATTCTCCAGCATTTCCGAGTAGCTTTTACTACTAAATGTATTCTGATGAAGCAATGATCCTGTAAGTTGATTCCCTGAAAGGTAAATGTTCCCTGCATTAAGTACTTGATATGAAAGTTCACATACATTCCATATTTAAAACTAGTGTATTTTTGTGAATCAATCCACACTGATTAGAAGAAGTTATTCAAATTATAGAAATAGCAACATCTTGGCTATTTCGTATTTCAAAAACTGAGACCGCAAACGATCGTGAAATAAACGGTAATCCACTGAGAACACCGCATACAGAACTTTCAAAAACTTTTCCTACAGCCTAACATCAGAACTGGATTTGTTGTCGAATATTCCCTCTATGATTTGCTTTTTTTGATAATTGATTTCTAATAGCTACTCATTTAACTCACTTACATGTAGATAATAACGCATCCACTGCATCTCTGGACCCTTGCACACACTGAATACCTAAAGGAATCTAGATATCTATATGTTATATGGACGTGTGAAAATTATAAGAATAATTGTAATTTTGTTGTAATTCTCTTCTTTTTTTCTAAAGAAATGCATAGTTTTACCTCAGTTGGCTGGTCAAAATTACGCTACATCAAGCAAAATTATTACACAATATACTTTTTAGGTTTTAGTGGAATCATAAATTATTAAAAAAAAGTCGATAAAGATGTCATGTTGGAAACACTGCACAGGAATTGACAGTTGAGTTTAATATTGAGGTTATGCCATTTTTGGCTTGATAACACCAACTTACGTAGCAAAAAGTGAACTTGACTGTTTGTGCAATTCAAATGATTCAGGTAAAGTTTGTTAGTTTAATCATCGATTCGCTGGTGTGTCGCTGATCAGTTTTCGACTCTGTATAGGACGAGTGACGTTTCTCCTAGAAAAATTTCTCAGATCGAGATTATTCTGCAAGAAATACGTTACAGTTAACCAGCAATTGAATATAGAATAAATATTTCAGCATTAGTGGTTAGAGCGAATAGATATTTGGATTTGGAGTTTGAGAATGCGCCCTTCCGAGTGGGAACCTGTGGACGAACAAATAAATGTACGTCAAGAATGGAAAAAAACTTGTCAAAATCACAAAGGCAAACGAAAGGACCACCAGTTGACTTAAAAATCAGTATGTGGCAGTATGGAGTGAACATCAACATTCTTCTATCCGTCGAATGCCGATTGCTTGCCCGTCGTTCTCGCAAAAAGGCCAAAATCACACATGTCACGACTAAGAAGCTTGCTTGGTCAAAAGAAATGAAAGACCAATTTGGGGATGATTGAAAAAGGTATGAAAAATCCTTACCTCAGTATAATATTTACTGAACCTTTTTCTGGAGAATGGCAGTTTTAACACAACTGTCATTCAGTGAGCATAATTAAAGATCAAGTATGCTGAAGGCACATTTTGTTTTCTGATGAATGAAAATTTACCATTTGAGAAGAAATCTGCCAGAACGTTTGAAGGAGCTCCAATAAGATGTGTTTTCCTCAGCGTATCACACAGTCAAAACAGCCTACTCAAGTGATAGTCTCCAGTGTTATGTCCATTCAAGAAGCAGGTCGTATATATATAGAGGATGCTGAATCAACTTCAATACAAAAGTGCTGGAGTCAAAATTACTGCGTCAACTAAATGACTGGTTCCTAAATGGTTACGCTATCTTCATGCAAGATGGTGTAGCGTGCCATAAACCAAAGTCTATCACCAAATTTTTGAAAGGAAAACAAAAATAGAAATTCTGTCGTGGCTTTAAAATAACCCAGATATAAACCCTATTGAGAAACTCTGGATTGGGGGTCAGGAATATGCTAAAGGAAACCAGCACAACAAAAGTGAACCTGAAGCAGACAAACATATGCCACATATAATCTCTTAGCAAACCCGGGACATGGGTCACAAAACGCCTTCCTAAGTAAAAACAGCATGCGATTAGCCTGCCCTCTTTACAGCGGCAGTAGTCTGCGAAGACCAAGAAAAGTTACCCGCTATGAATATTCCCAAGTCGACATGTGCAGTTGACCATTGATAAAATATCAGTTTTTTGAACCTTGATACACAAGCTGACGTCATATTGAGAAAATCAAGAGCCCTTGCCAAAAACTGGTGGAAAGCATGCCAATGCGTACTGAATCACTTATCAAAGGTAGGGACATTCGTATTAACTACTAAATGTATCAAAGTTGTGTTCATGTTTCAATAAAAAAATGTTACTGCTTTGATATGTTTCACAATTATTCTTATGAATTTCACACGTCTGTACTTATCCGAACAAAATATTCTACGCAATACCAAGCAGAAAACAAAAAAAATCACTGTTACCAATTAATCTCTAATTCTATTAAACAGTTGTACAATTTTTCATAGTTTCCGAAGATAACGAACAGGTTTATTTATTATTAACAACACAGTGAACATTTCTCGGTACAAAATACTCACCTTGTTTCATTTTCCTGTAAAGTTGACCTACAGAATTAGAATCAAATTGCAGAAAACAAAAAAATTCACTGTTACCAATTAATCTCTAATTCTATTAAACAGCTGTACAATTTTTCATAGTTTCTGAAGATAATGAACAGGTTTATTTATTATTAACAGCACAGTGAACATTTTTTGGTACAAAATACTCACCTTGTTTCATTTTCCAGTAAAGTTAACCTACAGAATTAGAATCAAATTGCAGAAAACAAAAAAATTCACTGTTACCAATTAATCTCTAATTCTATTAAACAGCTGTACAATTTTCCATAGTTTCTGAAGATAATGAACAGGTTTATTTATTATTAACAGCTCAGTGAACATTTTTCGGTACAAAATACTCACCTTGTTTCATTTTCCAGTAAAGTTGACCTACAGAATTAGAATCAAATTGCAAAAATATAATTCATGTAACGTAATTTTAGCAATAATTATTGTCATTAACGAGGTCACCAACTGTTTGTGGAATTATAGGAAGTGAGTAGGTATGGGTATAATTTTAAAACAGAAATTAATTAAACAACTTTTGAGTTGAACAATGTTTATTTTATATAATAAAAGCATGTCAACATGTAATTGTATTAAACCTATCTACAAAATCTATATTATTTAACAAATTTTTAACAATAAGTCGTCAAATAAATATATTACTAATTAATTTTGGAATTACTCATTAATTTTGGAATGAAACAAATAATTTCGTCAAACTTAAATTAAAAGTAGCAGTATTTACCAGTCTGAAAAGTTCATTAAACTTATTAAGTACTTTGTTTAAATGCTAAGTGAAAATATTAGCACTATTTATTGTTATATAATAGTCTACATAACTTAAATATGTTTTATAGCTAGACTACTAAGCGCAATGATTATTAATCAAGTAACTGGTCGATGGTCAAAAGAATATAATACTATGGCGAAAATATGTAACGTAAAATTAAGTAAAAACTACATAAATATAAAACTGTTTTATCATCCATCGATCAGTTTATAAACACCACAGGTTCTTGCAGACTTATACTTTGAAAAAGACTTAACATTAGGCAGTACTATGCGTGTGTACTGTGGGCGTTGATTTAAATTCATAACGATTGATTTGCGGTGTCTTTGGACCAGAAAAATCTTCTGTCAGAGTTTGATAAACAGATCCACTATGCTTTTTCTGTGCAGGTATTGTAGACCAGAGTGGTATTTTGAATCTTGGTAGGTTTGCGCGTTCTATATGCAGATTTCTGTTTTTCTTTAGAACTAACATTGTAATGCTCACTATTACGGTAATGACAAGCAGTGCTGTTAACATGAAGACAGACGTTACTAAGATTATATAAGAAGTTCTTGTTAGAGTATATCTGCTTTCTAGTTCTATTGGCGGTATCTGCTCGTATCCCAGGTCTTCGTATTCTTCAAGCTCATCAATTTGAGGCTCGGTAACTTTCGGGGTAGGTGTTGTTTTGGTGTGGAAATAATTAATAGCTTTTGTGGACTGCGTAGTGGTGTAATCGTCATCATAGTCATCATAGTTTTCGTCATCATAAGAATAGTCTTCGAGTTCTAATGTTGTCTTGTAATTATGATCACCTGAAACATCCACACGCTCATCATCATTATCTTCATAAAATTGTTGGAGTGATTGTTGTATTGTTTTCACTTTTTCTGGTGGTTCGAAAATTTTATCTTTAGGGCAAATATTCTTACCCAACGCCCTCCAAGTTTTTCCAACTTTTCCACCAATAAAATCAGGAATAATCGGTTCTTCTTCAACAATTCTAACAACTCCATTTACATCTAACCACCTTAGAGTATTTTTGAAGTTCTCGCTGCACTCAAAATTGTTGTTTTCCAAGTAAATGTACTTTAGGTTGGGAGTTACTTGCATATCAGCGGGACTAACTCTTCTAATTTTGTTATCAAATATTAACAGTGTATTCATTGAATGGAGCTTAGTTTTGTTGCTGTTCCAAAGCTGCACAAGATCCGTTTCACTGATGTCCAGATATTCAAGGACTTTATTGTTACTAAATAATTTTGGACTAATATCGAAAAGTGGATTTCCTCTTAATATTAATGTTTTCAAATTGCGATTTTCACTGAAGGCATTGGGTACAATTTTTACGATTTTGTTAGCTGAAAGGTCTAATTTCACCAAGGCAGGGATATCTCTCAGAAAGCTGTCTATACTATCCAGTTCGTTGTTGGATAGATCAAGTGTTTGAATAGATGGCATATGTTTAAAAGTGTCTTTTGATAGATCTTTGGTTTGGCATTCTTTGCATGATAGGTAAGTGATAGAAAATGTTCCATTTGCAATAACAAAGGGTGGCAGTGTTTTAAAATGATTTTTGTCTAGTTTAAGCGTTTGTAGTTCTTTGTTATTCCTAAAAACATTAACATCCAGATGTTTCAGGTTATTTTCAGACAAATCTAATTTTATAAGATCTGTCATATTTTCTAGCGCTTCATTGGGTAAGAATGCAATTTTATTCTTGCTTAAATTCAGTTCGATGAGGGTACTTAAATATCTAGTTGAGGCCTGGTCAAATGTACTCAACTTACAAGAACTGAGCGATAAAAATTCAAGCGATAATTTAGTGTTAACAGTAAAGAATCTCAGAGGATTGTTGTCTAAATATAACGTGGCAAGTCCCTTATTATTGTAGAAAATGTCTGGAGGGAACATAGTTATATTATTCTCAGAAAGTTTCAGAGTTTCTAAAGCGTCTAGTTCTTCGAACGAATTTCTGTTGATTTTTTTTATGTAGTTGTGAGACAAATCTAAAGTCTCTAAGGAAGGCAATTTTCCAAACACTGGAACTTTTAATAGGTTACATTTTGTAATAGCTAATTCAGTCAATTCATCCGAATCGAAAGGAGGGACTGTAGAATTATTAAAACTACAGCTCTGAAAACTGACTTTGTCCATTTCTGTCAAATCGAATGCATCGGTTTCGATATTAGCAATATGACAATTTTTAAAAGATATAACTTCAACATTTTGTAACGAATCAAAAGCAGTGTTCGCGATTTTATCTATGACGGCGCCTGCAAATTCCATGGTAGTAACATCTTCCATACCAAGTTTTGCAAAAACGTCTTCAGCTAATGATATATTCTTCTCACATCTAGATACCTTGACGACATATGGAGATATAAAAGTACATTTGCAACCAGGGATGCATTTGGCCTCCTTTTCACTTCGTGGTGTAGAAGTCATTGCCAATGCAACGGCCAAAGTGGCCGCGAGAATACTAAGGGTTTTCATTTATCTGTATAGGAAAAAAACATAAATTAATGCCAAATCTAGAACCCAAAGGTGTAAAGAATAAGTTTTTATAATACAAAATATAACCGTTTTCGGTATAAAGGGCAATTACCATAATATTTTACCACCTCCCCCGTAACTTTTTGCTTTGGAAAAATGTGTAAATAGAAGAGTTGTAAGGAGTTTTAAGCGAGCTGTTTAGAAAAACAATTGAGCATTGAGATTGTGAGATACACATTAAAAATGTTTTTTTAATAGAACGCCAGCATATTATTACTTTTTTTTGTAATCTGCTATTTTTTCTGATTACGTTAATATATTTGTTTTATTTACTTATTTCTAATTATACAATATATGCATCTTATATTTGCTTTGGTCGTTGACAAATAATATAACTTTCAATTTAGGGATTTGGTTAAAATCCAGCAACCGCTGACCGTTTATCAGTCCACCGAAAAATACAAAAGATTATATGTTCAACACATGCCGCGTTATTTGAGAAGACTGTTACTAGAGCTTTGTTAATTATTTCTCATTCCCTTGTAAAGTATAAAATTTATTTCTTGATAATTCCCAAATTTATGTGGGCATTTCCAAATAACACAGAAGATTTTGTAATGAGGAACATTTATTCTCTTGATGGGAAAAAATACATGTACATATTCTGAATCGCTGCAAGGTTACATGTTCTACAACATCTACGTTATTTTGAACACACAAAGTATCCTTAAATTGTTCTGTTGAAGTCACCTTGTTGTCGGCTACAACATGGCGCTGTGTAGTCTTATTAAATCTTCACATTATTCATTTATATTTTGTTTTATCGCATTTGTTTAAAGTACAGGTGTGTTTCTTAAGAGTTGCAAGAAGTATGTTTAGAACCCAATTGACCACACACCTTTAAGACTTGACGATCGTCTCGCTAACAACGTTCACGTCATCACGTCTCTGATGTCGGCAGCGTTGTTAGCGAAACAATCGCCAGGTCTTAAAATGTGCTGCGGTGAAATGGGTTCTCCAAAGTGAACTTATCAGTGTTCATGCCAGGTTCCCTTCCCTAAGCAATGTGCTTTTAGGACTGATTGTTCAGGTCGCCTTATTTTCAAACATACACTAAATTTTATGACGAGGCCTTTTTGTGTGTTTAAAAGTAATGGATATAGAATAAACTGATTATTGTTCTTCTTATTTGGTTGATTCGTTCTGTGCTTAATACAGATTATAAACTTCCCTGGCTTCACAAATGCGTGTGTTCTTCTCTGTAACCGGTTTCGCTTTTTGCGGCATTGCCAAGTCGTCAAAAAAAAATGCCTGACGATACCGTGAAAGGAAAAAGAATATGTATTTGTAATCTTGACATTTTCTCCACACAGGAAAATTTAAAGTTGGAAACTGTTAAATTGGTTTTATATATAGAGTTATCTAAAACAGTATGTTGGCGTAGGAACAAAAAAACCACTGACAATTCTGACGATGTGATGTCTTCTTAAAGAATACCGCATCTGTCAACAAACATATTTTTGCGGCATTTAGTGGACTGACAAATGATCAGTGGTGCTTGATTTTGAGCAAATTACCAATTTTAAAATTATATCTATGGCATGTATATACAGGGTGTTCCAATTAAAACAAAAATCCTTGTCAAAATGACAACAATAAATGAAGATAATTATCATGATAAAAAGTTCTTTCGATTCCTTTTTTGTGAAAACCAAATGTTTTTTTAGTAAGCTTGTCAAATATCATGTTTTTAAGTTCTTATATAGGCGAGATATAGACAATTGAAGAAACAACTTGGTTTGTAAAAAATCTCAAAAAGTTAATTAACCTCTAATGTTGATTTTTAAAATATTATGTGTATTACAAAGTAAAATTAAAATTTGTATATTGAACATAAACAAAAATAATATATCTACCTATTTACCAAAATGACTTTAGTTTTGAATCATTCGTTATATAAAACATTTATTACAAATACAGCAGTCAATAATTATTGTCTCCCAACCTTATATCCGTCTGTATAACTCCATTATATTACGTAAGAATGCCTTCGTGATTAAGTAGTTCTTATAAATTGAATGCATACTGATTTCAATAAAAAATACAGCAGACATAATATTAAGTCTAATAAAACTTAATAATAATAATAATAATAATAATAATAATAATAATAATAATAATAATAATAATAATAATAATAATAATAATAATAATGGTAAGGTAAAGGTAAGATGCTTACTGGCAATTAGGCCATTGCTGGCCCCTTTTTTGTCATTTAAGCTAACCTACCCTCCACCTTGAGCTCGATCTCAACGACGACAGTGATTTGAAAAATCATCCGCCGCCGGTGAGTCTCGAACTGTCGTCCCCCGAGTCCATATTGGAAAGTCTGAATCGACTTTCCCGCACGGCCACGGAGGCGCTATAATAGTAATAATAATAATAATAATTGTTATTCTTATTACTATTATTATTATCATTGATGTCTATTATGGCACTTTGATTTTCTCGTAGATTGCAATTAAATCCAGCTCTTTTCATTACATGACAGTATTTTCAAATGCCTTTTTTCAGTTCTGCAAAAGCTATAAAGGTATCTCTATTATTCTCAATGCCTCTCTTTCTCCCACTGTCTTGAGTGTCAATGCCGGTTTTGGGTCGTGTCTAGAATCCGAACTGGTCTTTATCTAGGTAATTCACAATTTTGCTTCTTATTCAATTTTTCTTATTATTATTGTAATGAAATTTGTAATAGTACGATGTAACGAAACAGAATAACTTGCCCATATAATCGACGATTTATCTTCTGTAAACATTTTTGTTAGAAAAATATATCACATTTTTAACAACGCTCTTCTGGGCAATTGCCTATGATAGTTTTTACTTGTAAATTAAGGCCATAAAACTCAACATGAACCTACTTTTGTCTCAAACTCACCACTTTTGTTTTCTGTTACATTTGTACGTCAGACTATGTATTCACCTAGCATTCATATTTCTAGGAACTATACTGACTTTCCAAAAAATCTGAACACCCAGTAGGAGTCGACCAATTGCAATAAAATTTTCTATGCTACTCTTGTCTCTGATAAGAAATGACAATATTTTGTAGCGATTTGTGCTCAATTGATTAGGTATTATGCCTAGGTGCCGGTTACGGCACAATTTAAATAATTTAAGTGAATTCGGAAGGGGGCACATTGTTGGTATGCGGGAGCTAGTTTTTCGATCAGACAAATTTACGACCGCATAGGACGCAGTGTGTCAACAGTGTTACATTGTTGGTCCAGGTGGTCTGAAGAAGGAATCCATAGACGTTGTCATTGATCCAGACGACCTAGAGCAACTTCAGCAGGAAAATATATTATTTGAGGATTGCGACTTCACAACACAGGGTTTCCACAAGGTCGATTGAAAATGCTTATTGATTGTTGTTGCAATTACTTAGTGAAACTGGTCCATACTACATACAGGCTTGAAGACCTAATTCTCTCGCTCCACTTTTGGTTTTCGTTTCTGTAAATGAAGCACGTAGCTAGCGCATAATATAACTGGAGCAGGTCGCCCTTCTGAATTCTATATGTTCTAGGATGTTCTTCAACGTTTCTGAAATTGGTTTTGCTGCCTGACAGTATCCTCACACAGATAAACATTAAATTAATATGAAATCATGACAATAAAAATCTGTTGCTGTCTTATGATGTTTTGATCTAAAAATTCTTCAAAAATTGAAATAAAATGAAACGAAAATGGCGGATGACGCCTTCAAAATGTCAATATTTGAAGATAGAACTAACCTATAAGAGTAGTAACTATAATAACAATTACAACAATAGAATAACTAAACAATAACAGTAATAAAACAGACTAGATACAATGAAAATATCGACACACATCAATTCATTACCTTATTACAACTTTTTTGAAAAAATAGTTAGATTTATTTTGTTTGATTTATTTAATTAGGAAGAATAATATCCAAGAAAAGGGAAAATCGCAAGCGTAAACTAGACTTTTAAAAGCTTTAGAAGTAAAAAAGTACATACACGACAATAGCTACCTTGTTTTAAATGAGCAAACTGACTTAATGGATTCCCCTTTCTTCGATATTCTCCTTCCTAATTAAATAAATCAAACAAAATAAGATATAGAATTGATGTGTGTCGATATTTTCATTGTATATAGTCAGCTTTGTTACTGTTATTGTTTAGTTATTTTATTGTTTTAATTGAAATTATAGTTATTACTGTTATAGGTTAGTTCGATCTTTATGTTAAATATTGACATACATCACGAAGACATTTTGAAGGCGCCACGCGTCATTTTTGCTTCATTTTATTTACATTTTTAAAGAATGTTTTGATCAAAACATAATAACATAGCAACAGATCGTTATTTGTGGTTGTCATGATTTTGTATTCATTCAATTTTTATCTGCTTGAGGATGCTGTCAAGTAGAGAAACCGGTTATAGAAATATTGAAGCACATCCTAGAACATCTAGAATTCAGAAGGGTCACTTGCTCCAGTTAGCTAACGCGCTGGCTACGTCCTTTATTTACAGAAACGAAAACCAACACTGAAGCCAGAGAAGTAGTCTCCAAGTCTGTATGGAAATGCTTAGTTGGAAGTTTTACTACAGCGATATATCGTAGAATACGCGCTTTTGGGCTTCGTTCGTATATACCATTTTTATGTCTCCCGCTGACACCTCGACATCGTGCTGGTCGGCTGAGTGGCGCAACGGCAGATAAAATTGGTATTGTGAATGGAATCGTGTTTTATTCTCTCACGAGTTCCGATTCTGTCTGATTGTCGCAGAAGAATAAGGCGATTACGTGGAGAACGCATACGGGCCTTACACGGGGGTGATGCTATGTGGTGCGATAACATACGGTCGCAGTTCACCCCTAGCTTTTATTGACAGAAATTTGAATGCAAATGATGACATACGAAACCTACTGCAGTCTGTTGCACTGTCATACCTACGAGGGTTAATTTAACTTATTTTCCAACAAGATAACGCACGTCCTCATACAGCAAGGGTTACTACAAGGTTCTTACAAGAAAACAACGTGATGCTGCTCCCATGGCCTTCCCGCTTTCCAGACCTGTCAGCAATAGAACATGTGTGGGATATGATTGTCAATCGACTGGGTAATTTACCTCAACCACCAAATAATCTAGCTGACTTTCGTCACCGAATTCAAAAAGTCTGGGATGACATTCCTCAGGGTACCTTAAATCATTTAATTTCAAGCATGCCTCAAAGAGTTATCGAATGCATAAGAAATCGCGGCGGACCCACTCATTATTAAATAACTTTGTTATTTTTTAGTGAATTTTTATTTAAAAAAATTCACTATTAGAGAGGTATCGATGGTGAGACTTTGCAAAAAATTTTTCTAATGAGCGCGAACTAGGACCCCTAGAACCCATATCCGGGGTCAGTTTGAGTTTTTATATGTTTATATATATATATATATATATATATATATATATATATATATATATATATATATATATATATATATATATATATATATATATATATATATCCGCCTGATAACTTAAAAAATAATTAACCGTTTTGATTAAACTCGGCAAGTGCCTTTCTTTTATTAATGGCTTGGATGAGTTCGTTGGTCAGGAAAATCGGACAGGGTTTTCTGGGAAAATTTTGAGTTTTCTTTCAAAAAAAAATTTTTCTCCGAAAATTACAAAGCTGTTCTAATGAAATTTAACAGATATATTGCCTTAGGAGAGACCTTACTACGTACCAAAAATCAACTTTCTAAGTTTATAGAAAATTAAGTTATTCAAATTTTAAATTTTCTTTTGAAAAAAATTTTTTTCTCCGAAAATTACAAAGTTATTTTAATGAAATTTGGTGAATATCTTGCATTAGGAAAGACCTCACTATAAATCAAAATTACACTTTCTAAGTTTATAGAAAATTGAGTTATTGAAATTTGAAGCATTTAATAAAAATTCACTACCATAACGCACTTGCTGCGTCCCGTTAGTTTTAACATTTAAGTTTGAAAATGTAACCATTTTTTAAGTTTGATCAACACAGATTATGTATAATTTTATTAAAATTGATCAACTGTTACTGGGTGTTCGTATTTTTTGGAAGTCAGTAGATTCATTTGCAAAGTTTAGAACGACCCCGTGATTAAATTATCGTGGCATTGAGAAAACAAAATACCTGGTAAACTAGGCATTATCAAAGATATCAGCTGACCAAAATATCATCTTTCACATATTAATAGACAGATACTCAACAAGAGACAAAACATTAATTATTTCTTTTGTCTGAAGCTAAACAGTGCTCTGTCAGCAGATTTTTTTTGGTGCAGTAAGACTGATTAAACAAATCGTAATCGTTTGAAAACCTTCACATAAATCATTAAAAACAATGCGTCTAGGCGTCAGACGGCGTTTTAAGTTTTATCGGAATTAGATATTCCAGAGAGCATTATTTAGACACAGGACTGATAAACGAGTAGCTCAGAATAAAGCAAACAGTTCTTAACGAGTGAATCTTATAGTTAAAATGAAATGTAAATAAATATTCATATGTATTAAGCCTAAAATAAACAATCACTCTATAGCAACAATATATGCATCTAAATGTGTTATTCCTTGGATAGTCAAATATAACATATTCTTTAAGTATAATGTATAAAGTCTGTCATTAATTATGGAATACGACGCCGGCCCAATGTCCACCATCCATGCCTTTGGTTGCGGACATGGACTTCTAACGAACATTTCTATCTCGTGGCAGAATTACGGCTCTATCTCATTAGCGACGCGTTGCATCTCGTCCTTCAGCATTGGAACTGTTTGGGGTTTGTTGACGTAGATTCTTTCTTTCAACGCGATGGCCAAGTTGGTCACCACGGGGAGAGATTACCCGTTCAGGAAACTTTGTGTGTAATAACTACATTGTTTCATTGGAAGTATGACAGGGTGCATTGCGTTGTTGGAAGATGTCTTCCAAGTCAATACAATTGGTTCCATAAAAAAATTGTTTATCATATCGCGATAACGACTAGACGGTTACCGCAACTCCATCAGCATTTACGAAAAAGTATGGTCCTATCACTACCTGATCCCAGAAATCGTAGCAAACGGTAATTCTTGGGGGCTGCATCGGTTTTTCAATTATCAAACTTGTATTTTCAGAACACCAAATACGGCATTTTGCTTGTTGACGTATCCATCCAACAGAAAATGTGCTTCATCGCTAAAAATTATTTTCTTTGCGTTCTTTGCGAATTCGCCATGAATTCTTCCTTGATCCAACACAGAATTCACAAGAGCACGTCGTTGTGCATAGTCGCTTGGCTTCAATTGTTGTGTCAATTATATTTCATAAGCGGGCAGATGAAGATCCTTCGTAAAAAATTCGTTGGACAGTGCTTTTGAACAATTGCATTTGTTGAGCACGATGTCGAAAGGCTCTTGGATTGTCAACTCTGACACCATGTCTATGTTTTCCTGAGAACTACTTCCTCGAATATGCATAGGTCTGTTTATATTACAAACTGAACCTGTATGTCCAAATCTCTTAATCAAATCTTCAATTGGGGGACGAGAAGGGCGGTGATGGCGACCAAAATAATTACGGGGTTGGCTATAGGTTTGCGTGAAACTTCACCCCATTCCATACTGAGTTTTCCTGCCTTGGCAGTTTACACACACATAGCACGGCATAAGAAAATTGTGCACATAGTGAGCATGGACAAAGGACACCACACCCATAACTCACTAGAAGCCGGCTATTTCACAATCGAGTGAAAAAACCACCGTCGAAATAAGGGACTCGAACCTGGGACTTCATAGTTCAAACATCATTACCCCCTTAACACAAAGGAACGGGTTAGGCACAATTTCCAGGATTGTGAGGTAAAACCGCTCCCTGGCCTCGGTGAGCGACCATAGTGGGGGAAATAGATGATTTGGCGGCACTTTTTCAAAAATTCAAATCAGTCTGTTCGGTAATATAAATATTTGGTGACATCGTGCGGTGCATCTCAATGAGTTAAATGTTTGCATTATCCGCTCTTCAGGGAGGTGTAAAGCATTTAGTCTAATAATGGAGCATGCGAAGTTGAACATGTTTAACATAGATAAGCTCTGTATCAAAAGGGAAGGTTTGACAAAAATTATGGGTGGCTAAACCTAAGCTTTACTCAATAGCAGTTTCATAAATAAGCCGGCGTTAAAATACAACTAATAAACAACTAAAATGCAGGTGGGTCTAAAACAGCAAAAAGAAAAAAGAACGCAATTAGTACGAGATCAATGGAAATAAAATTAAGATACAATACGAAGAGACAAAAATGAATTATTTAATGCGCTGTAATTCACGGAAGTGCTTTTAAATTATTAGTCTGTCAAAAAAAAAGACAAAATACATTTTCTACACGATCTGAGTCTACCTGAAACCACAAATGGAAAAAAGACCACAACAGCAAATATAAACAACGATCATCAATCAAGTCAAACGGACCTTGGTTTCGGGTTCTAGAGGCCCAAATTCGCACTTATTTGATTTTTTTGCACTCACCATCGATACCTCTCTATCTCTAGCGAATTTTTTCAATAAAAATTTCGTAGAAAACTGTGAAGGTAAACGGAAAATGAAAACAGAAGATTTATCGTTATAAAGATTATGCCTGAACCAAAGATTGCGCGATGATCAGTGATTATTTTCATTTAATAGAATTTTAAACAGGCAGGTAAACTATGATTTTATAAATACACTTGCGAAGAGGGTGTTTACTTTAGATAACTTCCGTTTCGGCCAGCGGTCTATGACCGCCACTGTAAATCCATAGTTCTTTGTGCAGATGACTCACTTTTTCGAGAACTCTTGAAAAACCCACCATATTTTCGTCTTTGGCACTGTATAAATATGGCCCGAGTCTGAGTAAGCTTTATTTACATTTAAATTCGACAGTGAAAGGAGACAAAGGTTGGGCTTTTCTTAACAAAATGTTACCTGGTGTCTGAAGATAACACTCTTTGGGATGGATTGGTTTTGCTAATCTGTTTATGAAATGCGAAAAGTAAAAGTATTATTTTGAGAAAGTGTTTTATTTCTTGGTCATGTTTCAGCTGAAGACGATTTTATGAGCCTATGTTGAATGAGTTGGTTGAATGAGTAGGTACTTGTTTTAAAAAAAAAATTAGAAAGCTTAAAAGCGGAAATTTTTAAGCCTATGTTGAATGAGTTGGTAGTTGTTTAAAAATATTTTAAAAATTTAAAAACGGAAATTTTTCATATCTCGGTGAATTCTTTAGATCTGAATAGTGGGTTAATCATGTAAAATGAACGGTTTTAAGATCATTTTTATACTACAAAGGCGACGTCACCTTGTCGTTGCAAGGGTGACTCCCAGCAGCTCTTTTAAATTAACCTGTAGCTTCTGCGCTTTATCTGTTGAGCTAGGTTTCTCAGACAATTCCCTCTTGGTCTCCCTCTTTTATTTTCTCCAAGTATGTGTCCTTCAACTAATGCTATGCAATAATTATGTCTAGGAATATGTCCAACAAATTTTACCTTCCCAATTTCAATTTATTTCGGCATGCATCTGCCTTCTTTCACATCTTCTAACACACCATTCTTAGTCCTTCTATCGGTGTACAGTGTCTTTGTAATTTTTCTCCATATCCACATTCCAAAAGCTTCTATTCTCTCCATACCCTGCTTATTTAAAGTCCGAGCTTTCTGCCACACACATTATAATATTCTATAGGTGTGACTTGGTGAACCTCTTCCTTAGGTCCAAGTTAAATGTTTATTAGTTAGGAGAGTATTTTGTCTAGTGAAATCGCGATCCCCGGTTTCAGTGTTTTACTACATTTAATACTCCCAAGGTACGTGAACATTTCTACTTGAACAGGTTGTTAACTGTTAAGCTTTATATGCGTTTTCGGAGTGTAACTTATCTTCATTACTTTTGTTTTTGTCATATGGATTTTTGTATGGTTAAATTCCTTCTAATACACCATCCAGTACATTCGGCATCCTTTGCAATTCTGTATCCGTTTCTCCTATCAGCGCTATGTCATCGGCGTATCTTATGCAATGAAACCGTTGTCTATTTACTTTTATTCCTACCGCCTTTTCTTTTAGTCTATTTATTGTACATATTTTGTATAAACAAATCAAACAAACATGGTACTAATAGGTATCCTCGCTCAACTTTTCTTATTTAAGCCTCAATTACATATGCGTGAATTAATGTCTATTATGGTTGGTTGATTTTTGCATAGATGGAGAATAATGCGCTTATCTTTCCAATTCAGTCCAGCACTCTTCATTATATGAAACAGTATTTTCTAATCCACCTGCATTATCGAATGCTTTTACCAGTCTACAAAAGCAACAAACAAATTATATATTTTTTCAATCCTCTTGTTTTAAGTGTTTCTCTGGTTTCTCCAGCATATCTCAATCCTGACTGATTTTCATCCAGGCAACTCTCAATTACACTATTTATTCTATACTTAATATCCTGTCCTGGATGTATTTTCGTGTGTTCCCCGTGTTTGGAATAATAATACTTTTAGTATTCATAAATTCACTGGGCAGTTCTGATTTATCAAAGAGATATGAAAATCATTTCATGACAAAGTAAAAAATAATATGAACATACATGAAATACATAGGACCACTTGATCTCTTTTGCAAAATATATTAACCTAATGAAAACAATTTTACAAATTTACTATCATAGCACAGCATAATAATAATAATAGATTATGCTGTGATCATAGTATAAAGCTAGTATTGTATGTTGTCTATTTACCGTCTGCCTAATTTTACACTTGCGGCCATTCACCGACCAAACATCTCCACTTTGTAAGCAGGGTAGGAATATTTTACGTCCACAATATCGCATGGAACACAGGAGCGATACCCAATCCGAAGAGCGGAATGTGGAGGCAAACAACTTTCTTAATCACACTGTTTTAATTTTTTAGGATTATTGAATTAATGATTATCGGTAGGATGAAATCTATCTGTAAAGAAACATACAAACATGCTGAATACGAACGAGTTTATATATAGTAACGTTCATTTACTAAAAATTCATATTATAAAATTCTACCAAAAAAATGTTTTGACTTTGTCAATTTGCAAAGCAAACATTAATTAAATGGGATGCTTAAAAAAATTATTATGGCTGATTTTATGGCCTGTTAGGATGATAAGCTGTCAAATAAATCTGTCAGTTTGTCATATGTATCCAATCAATAACTAACCCTGAAATGTGCATGTCGAGATT
Organism: Tillus elongatus; assembly: GCA_964006375.1. Lineage (NCBI taxonomy): Eukaryota > Metazoa > Arthropoda > Insecta > Coleoptera > Cleridae > Tillus > Tillus elongatus. The sequence continues at coordinate 109,887,451 of OZ023269.1, read as the reverse complement.
GTAATTTATATTACGTTTCTATGAGAATTACATCACTTTTAGAAATTATCACCCTTTTCCATTGTTGTCCAATCTCAGCTACCCAAAAGCAATAAATGTATCTCCATTAGTATCAAGCCTCCTGTCACATATTATTCTAAGTACTTCTTCAGTTTCTCAGCCGGGTCTGAATCCAAAGTGATCATTTCGGGGTTCTTATTCTACCTTTTAGTATGATTATCAGAATCCTCGCCACATGACTACGTATACTTATTGTCTTTGCTGGTTTCTTTTTGTAAAGTTCGCCGTTTTTGAAACGGTAATAATTTTACTTTTCATAAACTGACTCCGTTTTTTAACATTTGGCGAGCAATTGGAAAAGTTCCTTTTAATTTTTTGGCACCAGAATATAACAGAAACAACGAATATTAGCTTTAGCAATAATTCTAAACCACCTGGAATTGTTGAACAGGTGCGGGACACAGATAGGTTATGTTTGTTTGTGCTCGTGGGTGCATTGTCACGTGGATGGCATTGTCAGCACGCGATTTACTTATAATAATAATAATAATATCTTTATTTGTTGTGAAGTATAAAAATATGAAACATTTAAATAAAAAAATACAAACTAACAAAAACGTGCAAAAATTTTTGCAAAATCGCACACAAAATTTCGAGATACAAACATAGCAGATCTAGATTGCACTATCAGAGAGAAAGAGAGAGCCTCGGTGGTCCAGGGGTAATAGCGTGTGCCCCAGAACCGAAGGGTGCTGGGTTCGATTCCCAGGGTTTCCCTTTCACTATTTCGGTACAAACTGTAATAAATTAACATCAACCGAGGTTCTAGCATTGTATTTGGGCAAGTTGAATGTCTGCACGGTTCCCCCTTCTAAGGGGGTGTAAAGCCGTCGGTCCCGTTTCCATACAATGTTGGGCACGTTAAAGATCCCTACCCTTCTTACAGAAAGGCAGGGGTTCGGCAAAATTTCCAGGGTAGTGAGGTGAGTGCTCCCTCAGAGAGGCATGCTGTGGTATATCTTGCAAAGTAACAAACTAGATAAAATAGATTGAATGAAGGTTGGAACCTGTTATTAGCACTGTTAAGTACACTCTGGATAACCAAATTCACCACAACACATTTTTCAGACCCGACGGTTGATTCGCTAACGTCAGCGTCTTCAAAAGGATGAATAAGTTGATTCGCTAACAACGTCAGCGTCTTCAAAAGGATGAATAAAACTAACTAGAATTGTTCTTCCCTGTGATGAGACTAACGTTGTTAGAGAAACGAAGGTCAGGTCAAAAAAATTTATTGTGACGAATTGGGTCCTCAAAAGTGTACTTAATAAAATACATTTTAGAATACCTTTAAACTTTTGATTTTAGAGATCTAGTTGGTTGCTTCTTCTGAATGTTAGTGTAACCTATCAAGGGACACTGAAATTGTATTATTTTGTGTTGCCAGTTAGCATTTTTCACTGTCGATAATAAAAACATATTTTGTAGATTGCCATATTAAAATAAAGATAGTTATTAGTTTCTTACATCAAGCTGTTGTCGAATTATTTGAAGTTAAATGTTCAATGAATCCAGAGGAATACGCAGTGCAAAAATACAGATTTCCCACACGCATTTCTAAGAGCATGTCTATATTTACGCGTTTTTTCGTATCTTGATGGAATCTCAAAAAACCACGGGGAAATGCTTTACACTGGTGGACACAAACTACATTTCGTCGATGTTTTGAAAAACGCAATTCATTAACCCTTTCAATGCTACCGGGATATATATATATATATATATATATATATATATATATATATATATATATATATATATAGGTCCCGGGGTAAGTTAAAAAAAATCTGCACTAAGAGGTATGGCTTAAAATATCATTGACACGGGCTTTATATGTAGTTATAAGCTTTGACTAGACCTCGGTGGTCCGGGTGTAAGAATGTGTGCCCCTGAACTGAAGAGTACTGGGTTCCACTTTTCCAGTACATAAATAACTGTAATAAATTAACATCAACCGAGGTCTGGCATTGTATTTGAGCAAGTTGAATGTCTGCACGTTCCGCCCTTCAGGGGCGGCGTAAAGCAGCCGGTCCCATGTCCATGGAGTTTTGGGCACGTTAAAGATCCCTACCCTTCGTATAGAAAGGCAGAGGTTCGGCGAAATTTCCAGGATAGTGAGGTGAAACTGATTGGCCATAGGCAGACGTTAAAAGTTTAAAAAAAGCTTTGACTAGGGAATGCCGTGTAAAAATTACAGCTGTTTGGAACTGTACTCATAACCTGATATTTTCCAGCCAGTGCCTGGTTTGTTCTTGAACAAAACAAAAGTTACATCTAAATTTGTGCAACTTTTTAGTTTGTTAGTCGAACCTTTGGTTTGATAACCACAAATGTGTAATGCATTCATCAAGTAAGACAATTTATTAATTTTTGTTTTACTTTGGATGCAAATAAACTATTGGGACAAAAAAATCCCTGCAGTAGATTTACGTGGGGTCAATTTGTCCCAATAGTAGTTAAATCACCGTTCTTCATTTTAGAATGAATACATCACTTCGTCCTGATGAACTGCAGGAAATAGTAGACATGTCCGATGTTGAATATGATCCATATCATGACAGTGATGATAGTGACGATTCGAATTACGTTCCCACTTAAAAGAGAGATAACGTAGCCAATGCAGGAGAACATTTTGATTCCTCAACAAGTTCGGAAAATTCGGATGCGTCAAACAGAAATGAACTAGAAGATGATCAACATCAGCTATTCCAACGAACACAAACAAAATGAAACTACGCCTGCGGCAATAAGAACTTTTCATTGGATTCGAACCTTAATGATTTTATTCCAAAACATGGCCCACCTTAGGAAGTTCCTTGTCGAGTACTGATAAATTTAAACAGAGATTAAAAAATTATAGATTTTTTTATTTCTATTTTACCCAAAGACTCGGAAACCAACACAAGGTGTACTGGGCAGACTGCCCAGGGCTCAGACATGGGAAGTCAATAATTGACGAACCCAGTTCAAAGAGAGCTGTGGAGCTGCTAACTCTTGGCATAGGACAGCTCAGAAATATAACGGGTCTCTTGACGGGACACATGGCCATCAAGAAACGCCTGCATAAGGGGGACCTCGCATGTAGACTCTGTGGCGAGGGGTAGGAATCAGCCCAGCACATCTTGTGCGAGTGTAAAACTCTGGACCGCAAAAGACAACTGATCTACGGTCAGTCTAGACCGGAGACAGAGCATTATAAAACTTCACCCTACCAATCGCTGTGCAGACTGGTTCAAGGCACAGTGATTTTGGAATGGGTGGAGTGAAGAGACTAAGGGCATGCACAATGGACCAAGGGATGCAGTGCTATCGGGGCGGCAAAGCCGCGGACGAGCCCTGAGCTCCAGAGATCGCTACGCTCTTCTTTCATCTAAATTATATTTCAATTATCCAGAAAAACCAACAAACTCTGCCAAAACTTATTATATAGATGAATTAGTTTCCTGCTTATGTGAAAAATGTCAAAAACCTCAAACTGAAAGGACTTATCAGTCAATAGATGAATCCATGACAAAATTCAAGGGTCGTTCAATCTTAAAACAGTATTTCCCAGTTTCACATAGCTTGATTAAATATTTAACCGCCGGCTGGTTAATCAAGGCTTAATGCAACCCATCACAGCTTCAAAATGTTTGGCCATGGCAAAAACCCTAATCATAGTCTGTGATTGGTCGTGTGAAGCCTTGATTAACTAGTCGTCCGTTAAATATTTAACCGAGCTACATATATGTCCATGAAGCCAGTAAAACGGGGCATAGAACTTTGGGCTCGATGCGACGGGTCTGCTGGTTATGTTTATGACACAAATGTGTACAGTGGTAAAGAAACTGAAGTTAGAACTACCATTGGAGAGCGCTTTGTGCAAAAGCTTACAAAAACTATGAAAACTCGCAGTGCAGTATTGTGTTTTGATATATTTGTTACGTTTGTGAAACTACTGAACAATATTGGAATAACAGCTGTAGGAACATACATGTCCCACAGAAAGAATACTGTTCAATTTGCAGGCAAACTAGAAAAAGGTGAAAGTGAAGGTGCTGTTTGCAAAGAAGAAATATACAGGCAGTACGTTGAAAAGACACCAAAGATGTTTTGCTAATGAGCAACTGTCATGGCCCTGAATTAACAACAGTAAAAAGGATAATGAAAGATGGTACTATGAAAGAATACGAGTGTCCTAGTACAATAGCATTTTATAATCAACATATGGGTGGAGTGGATCTTGCGGACCAGATGATTACTTCGTATGAGTTAAGACAGGCGAAGCTCTAAATGGGGGCGAAGCGTTTTATAGGTTCCTAATGACTTTTGTACAACTACTACATTTTGTATAAAGATGTAACAAAATGTAAGACTGTGCCCTACATTAAATTTGTTATCGAAGTAGCTGAAAACTTGATAACTTTTGGAAGATATTCTTGTTTCGAGTCCAAGAAAAAATTGCGGGGGCAGGGAAGACTGTCTAAGCTGCTCAAAACGATGTCTGGAACTATGAGAGATCACCTACTAGAAAATGTAGGCGGTACGAAACGTACGCTGTCATTAAAATCACACAGAGACTTTGTGTTAGCTGCTTCACTCCATATCATACGGGATTAATTTTTCTGTACTAATTATCAGTTCAAATGTATTTTGTGTTAACTTTATAAATAAATCTTGTTTCAAAAGGTCTAACTTATTTTACTGCAGGTATAAAAATAGGCCACCTTAGTTGACTGCAGGGATTAAACTGCCCCAGGACGTTTTCTAAAAAAACCAGGAAAACAAAAAAAAATTTTTATTATGATTATTTTTAACATATATTCCGGCAAAATAAGGTGAAAGACTAGTTAATTTTCCAAAAAGTCCTATTGAATAAAAGAGGCTATAACAAATTGCAAGTTTTTAAATAAGCAATTGTAGATATGTTTGTGAAATACAGATACCTACTTTGGTAACAAAGCATTTTTACTATGTTTATTACAATGTATTTTTTATTTAAATGTAAGGAATATATGTTACCTACTAGAGGCCCTGACATAAAATTGGGAATACCTGCATAGTCCATTGATAAGTAAATAAGAAATGCCAGTCAAGATGGATTGTAGGTACGTGATTTCCAAGTCGAAAAATATAACTATAAGAATAAAATAATAAGATTATTCAAATGGTAAGGCGTAAAAGACCAATGATAACTTCATTTAATCCAACAAAGCATTTTTATTTGTTTTGAATTACCTTATCTTTGCTTAGTGGCTGCTAATGACAAATAACAGGTATGTTAGGCACTTTGTTTATTACAGGTCATCCTTTAATATTGTGAAATGTTGATTCTGCAGTGAACACAAAACGTTGATAAAACTTTATTCAACCCAAATTCACCCGTCTACTTCACCCTCTTATGAAGCTAATTTTCTTAACGAAAGAATTAACATTAAAATAAGGTTAAAATTGGGTTTTACCAAACTATACTTAATTTATTACAAGTAGGTACCTTCTGTCATTTTTTCAATTAGTTTACTTTTAATTATTCTTACCTTTCTTCATATTATTAGATATTAGAAATAGAAATTTTTTTATCCAATTAGCTATTGCCAATATTTTAAATCACAGAATCACAATTAAAAAAATAGAAACTCATAGTTAATATTTAATTGACTATTGAATGTCAAGTAATTGTTTTTTTTCTGTGATTTTATACTTCATAGTTATTTAATATTAAAGCAATGATTTAAAGGTTTACAGGAAAATAAATAATCGTTTATTGAAGGCCTTTTATCGCGCATAGCTTCTAAAAACAGGTTATGCCTCATGTACTAGTTAGGTTACAGACAGTAAAGTGTTGGGGACAATAATTATTGCTGATAGGGGCCCCTGTATATTGTTACAATGTAAACAAATTGATTACCTAATCATTGCAAATTATTAAAATAGCAAGTATGCAGCCGCATGCTGATCAGGCATAATAATAATCAATAATTATATTAAAGCAGTATCAGCTTCAGTCAAATCAAAAACGTTTATTTACATTGGTAGTACCGTACCACTCCTTTACTTTATATGGAAGTTACACATTATGTTAATATCTATGACTACACTTCTGCTAATCAAATTATCTGGAACTAACCATAATAAATTATAAAAATACCCAAGAAAAAAGCTTTAAAAATGCCTGGAGACCTCCTAAATTGTGTAAAATCAACCTTGACTACTTGTTGCGCATTCTAGTTGTGTTTTTGTTGGAAATACTGACGGAAATAAACTCTATTTGACCACCAGATAAATTACAGAGGGTGGTTATTGGATATAAGTTATTAGTAAGTCTCTTACCTCAAATTAAAATAAATTTATTTTAATCCTTTGTTCACCAAAACTGGTCACGTTCACTTTATTAACTTCAAAATGTACTCATCACTTTAATGAACTAGCTAGCATACCTGTCTGTTGCGGTAGCGGGCATAACAGGTAGATGGTCGGACGGATGGTTTGGAATCCCCACCTTTCCAAGAGATAATATTACACAAGAACGATAGGTGGCAGCATCATCGAACACGGCTAAGTAATAAGTACATAGTACTTATTTGTTTGTAAAACAAAACCATGTTGTTTGTCGGGCTTATCAAGTTACAAAATAAACTATAAAATTGAATTACAGCTTGATAAGCAAGTGTTCTGTCACTGAGTCTCTAATTATAGTCATTTTTATTATTAGTTTTACTTATATTCCTAACTGCAGAGGAAAATAAAAAAAAGTTCGGGACGCAGGAACTGCGTTATGGTAGTGAATTTTCATTAAATGCTTCAAATTGAATAACTAAATTTTCTATAAACTTAGAAAGTTGAATTTTGGTATGTGGTAAGGCCTTTCCCAAGGCAACATATCCACTAAATTTCATTAAAATAGATTTGTAATTTTCGGAGAAAAAAATGTTTTTCGAAAGAAAAGTTTCCCGGAAAACCTTGTCCGATTTTTCCTGGCTAAGGAACTCATCCAAGCCATTAATAAAAGGCACTTGCCGAGTTTCATCAAAATCGGTTAATTATTTTTTGAGTTATCGGTTGGATATATATATATATATATATATATATATATATATATATATATATATATATATATATATATATATATATATATATATATACATAAACATATAAAAAGTGAAACTGACCCCGGATATGGGTTCTAGGGGTCCTAGTTCGCGCTCATTTGCAAAGTCACACCATCGACACGTGTTAGTGACTTAAAAAAAAAAATAATTTACTAATATCAGATGTTAGTTAAAATATAAAACATGTATCTATTTAAAAAGTATATTAGTTTCATAATTTATTTATATTTTCATAAGAACAAAAATGTAGTTAGAATGGAAATTGTTTCCTTTATAATTATTTTTCGAAAAATAATTTTACAAGATTATGAAGTAACACCTATATAGAAAATACGTTGATAGTACCTATGTTAATAAATGCAGGTACATCTCCGATAATCATAGAAAATAACTCCCAAATTTGGAATTAAACATCATTAATATTTAACCAAGCCTGCTTATTCTGGTCACATTGTTTATATTTTTGAGATGTAAGTAGGTATATACTTAAAGATTTATTATTAACAGATAAAGCGTCATACGCTTTTGCATTTACTTATATCATCTAATTAGTTATTTTCTTTTTATTGCAGCATTACCTAGGTACTATAATTGAAACCTGATTTCTATTTTTTTTTAACCCTACATTATTTTTAGTCTTCAATTCAATGGTACCCTATTATTTATGTATTGTCACCAGAATTGCATAAGTTTGCAAGGTTTCAAAACGAGACCACAATTAGAAATGAGTGAAAATTAATTTGCAATATTTGTCTACATTAAGTCAAGCTAATAAAAGCCTGGTACAAATATTTGCCTGCACAAAGTACTAATGACATCATAGCATAGCCTTTCATTGGGATGTACTCAAATGCGTAGGCAACCTCTAATACACACAGCTGCCACACGTATTGTCCAACTTTTTCGTTTTCCGGATTTATATGAAAATTGAAAAATAAGTAGTAAATTTTTAATGAAGTATCTTACGATTCCAAAGGGCCACAAAAACTTAAAACAATGTTTCTACGGTAAAGTGATCTTTTATTAAAATCCTAATGCAGTAAGGGGGTTATAATAGTGAATTATCACTGTTTTCCAAACAAACCGTGGTCAAAAAGTAACTAAATGTAACAACATATCTTCTCGTTTTGCAATTGCCGAGTTGTTTAAAGTATTTTCATTAGCGAATTTATTTGGAAAAAGACGCTATGAGAAATCGTGGCTTTTGAACTTTCAGAAAATGTCTTCTGTGTGCGAATTATAGGTACCATCTCAAAAAATAATAAAGCTGTTTTAGTAAAGACATGTTGCTTTTATAGAAAAGTTGTTATGTACCAAATTTGAAGTTTCTCGCTTAGGGAACAATTTGTATAGCTTTATTGTTCTTGTAGATACACACTTTTAGAAACTTAAAATTTTGAAACTTGAATATTTAACAAAAAGCTTGTTTGGTTTGGTTGGCTAACCAAAGTCATTCCAGCTATTTACACATTTCCTTGATTTTTCTTTCAGCCAGGCGGAGGTGGCTTTCCTAGTAGCGATTTTTGATGCACGCGTTCTAGTTCTTAGATTGACGTAATTCGGGATAACCTTCTTACTTATGTACTCTTGGTCATCCCTTGCCGGATCCAAGACAGTGCTTTTTGGCAACTAATCACGCCCTTTGCTCCCACTCGTTTCAATGCCACTTTGCTCTCCGAATAGATTGTGACATCCCCTAGCGTTGAAATGCTTAAGGTGAAAAATTATTAATAGAGACTGCATATTTGCTACTTCTTAAATTAAGTTAAAAATACCTTTAATCTTGTGATTCCATCAATCGAAAACAGTGGTGAACATTTTTGAATGGGAACTGGCAGCCATTTTGTAACGAGTATGATTAACAAAAAGTAACAGAGATGTTATATTAGTATTTTTAAGACCATATCAACCACATTTTAAAAAACTATTTATTTAACTGATATATGATCAAGCGAAAGAGTTTAATCACGAATAGCCCAGAAACCGTTAATGAGAATGTATATCCCAAAAATACCAGATTGATGCTCTAGACATATCCAAAGAATTCAACCAGGTCTGGCACGCAGCGCTGCTTAATAAACTTCCGGCCTATGGCCTACCACCAAAACTTTGTACCTGGCCAGCAAACTTCCTCTCCAACCGGAGCATTTCTGTTGTCGTGGATGTCCATTCTTCTAAACTGTATCCAATTAATGCAGGAGTCCCTCAAGGTTCAGCTTTAGCCTCTACTTTGTATCTTCTCCACATCAATGACCTCCTCTCTAGCACATCCAACCCAGTCCACAGTTACGCGGACGACAGCACCCTTGACTCAAATATACAATATTCTAAGCCTCTCTCTTTAGCCCAATTAGATGACGATCGCAGAATCATGGAGGGTTCTGTCTCTGTGGATGTCAAAAAATTTTAGACTGGGGAAGTAGAAATCTTGTACTATTCAACTCCACCAAATCTCAGTCTTGCTTTCTATCTCATAAGAGATACACCAGTCCTAGACCCATCACAATGAACAACCAAGTTATTCAAAGCAATGAGTCATTTTCACTTGTTGGCATTTCTGTGGATCGAAATCTTAATTGGCACCAACATATCACATCAATTGTAGAAGCGGCTGCTAAGAAATTAGGTTTTCTCTTCCGGGCTCGCAAATACTTTTCACCAGCTAATCTCTATACCTTATATACTTCACAAATAAGTCCAAACCTCGAATACTGCTCCCACATCTGGGGTGCCGCTACCGCTCCTACACTCGCTATCCTGGACTCCATTCAGAAGAGAGCTATACGTCTCATCGGTGACCCTACCCTCACCCAAAGGCTGCCATCCCTTGCCCACCGACGTGCCGTTGGGACCTCTCGCTCTTTTATAGATATCTGCAAGGGCACTGCTCAGAGGAGCTTTCTTCCATAGTTCCTTCACCTGCCGCCCCCAAAAGATCTACCAGGGGAACGAGCGAATGTACCCTTTTATTGTCTAGGTCACCAGAGATAGAACATCTTGTTATACCCGCTCTTTTGTCCCGAGGACTTCCAAGTTGTGTGTGAATTCCTTGCCAGCACATGTTTTTCCTTCTCCTCCGAACCTCCAAACCTTCAAGTCCAGAATTAAGAAGTTGCCTCTTTCCCCCTTGTCAACACCCACGGTACGATATTATTTAGGCTGTAAGCCCTCGTGGTGTGTTGTTGAAATATAAAAAATGAACGTCTAAGCGATCCATTAATCATTTTTGGATGAGAGCTTGAATGCGTCTCGTTTGGAAACAAGCCGTTTGTAATTGAGTTCTTTTAAGTAATTTTTGACTTATGGCGACGCAAAACAATTTTTATTGTTCACAATGAATGGGTCATTTATAAGCAATTTGGTTTCCCGTGAATCCTGCTGTGAAAAGAAAAAAATAATTTTAAACGATTAGGATTTGGACCACTTTTGAATCCGCGCTGTATATTGATCGTTCATTCTGCGTCAATTTTGTTAACTGATTGTTCGTGCCTGAAGCTTTATCTTCAATATGAGCCCTCCATTACGAAAATCGGCTGACGAGTAAAAAGTTATACCCGAAAACAAAAACAGCCCCTTTTTTGTAACCATCTTGATAATAAAAAGGATAAACGGCAAATTCAAGCACCATCTTGTAGCTTGGGTCGTACTTTAACATGTTTTTAGTTGAAATCCAGAAAACAATTTTTCAAAAGGGAACTTCTTGAAGATTCAGTTTCCAATGTTTTATTCTACACCGTGTATAAATTTTATATGAATTAACCTAATATTTACAGAACAATGTTAATAGTGAAAGGATCATGCTGGCAAACGCTTTTAAGAGAGTGTAGTTTGGCAATCGATTGTTACATCAAATTTAAAAGGACAAAATTTGGATGTTGAGGTGGCGACTCCTGCCTTACATCTCACTATGTGCTGTGAGGTTGGCTGCCATAGCCATATTTTTTTTCTCCCTCGGGGCTTATCCGCGGCTTTGCCTCCCCGATAGCACTGCAACCTTTGGCTTATTGTAAATGCCCTTAGTCTTTTTACTCCACCCATTCTAAAATCACTATGCCTTGAAATAGTCTGTACAGCGATTGGTAGGATGAAGTTTTATAATGTTCTGTCTCCGGTCTAGACTGACCGTAGATCAGTTGTCTTTTGCGGTCCAGAGCTTTACACTCGCACAAGATGTGCTGGGCTGATTCCTCCCCCTCGTCGCAGAGTCTGCATGCGAGGTCCCTCCCCGAACCGCCCCATTTTATGCAGGTGTTTCTTGACGGCCATGTGTCCCGTCAAAAGACCTGTTTGTTTGTGAGCTGTCCTATGTTAAGATTTAGCAGCTCCATAGCTCTCTTTGAACTGGGTTCGTCAATTATTGACTTCCCATATCTGAGCCCTAGACAGCCTCATAGCCGTATTACTTTATAGGTGTTTTTTTCACTGCAATTAGTATACCGTACTGACGAGCTATAACTAGAGCGAAACCGGTCTACGGTTCTAATTGTGGTGAGAATGCATCTAGCCTTACATACATTGCCCCTATATTAAGGAAGATATTGGCCAGGGATGTCAATTTACAAAAGTGTTAGTTGGTTGTACATAGTCTCTATGTTATAACATTTTGTGTTATTTGGAGCTGTCGTGACAACATACTACTTGGTTCCGCAACGAGATGGCGACTCCTGTCTTACATCTCACTATGTAGTGTATTTTAGTTCCCAAAGAGTGTAGGGATATTCAATAACTACCATGACATTTACAAATAGTTCGCAGTGCCTCCTATCCAGTAATGATTGCATTCTGCATCTTCTTATTTCTATTGGGTTATTGTCCCAAGTTAGTTATAGAGAAAAAGAAGATCATGGCATTAGCTAATGTTTGCCCTTACTTGGTGAAACCGTTCCATACTTAATAGAGACGTAACGACTATTTTTTCTCTGTCTTCACAAAGGTTTGTTTTCATTGCGAGGCCAGAAAAATAGTCTCTACGCCTGTATTAGGAAGATTATGTACTATTTTATTATGTACCTGTTACCGCCACTACGACCACTAATACCAGTTAACTAACGCTAGACATTAATTCACTAAACATTGAATGAAAAGGCTTGTCACCAGACAACAAATTTATTCATTTAATCACTTCCCAACGCGTTTCGACCTCCAAGAGGTCATCCTCAGGGGATAAATCTATAATCACAATAAGAAGGTGTGTCAGAAAATTGTGCCTGCCTGCTTGTGTTGTTTGACCTGTCAGCTTTACTCATTGGCCTGCTTTGTTTTCTACAATAGACTTTAATACTTAATTGTTTCAGACAATAGACTTTTGCAATATTGTGGCTTTCAACGCTTTTCATTTTGCTTTGATACTTAGCTTAATTTGACTTTTAATTGCATGTTTTAGCTTTACCATAGTTTTTTAGCTTGTGTTACTGTATCTGCTTGTGTTATTTTGTAGCTCTCTCAGATTTTAGCTTGACTGTTGGTTAACATTTTACTGCGTGACTTGTGATTTTAGCTTTTGACATTTTCTGTAGAGAATATCTTGCCATCATTGTGCTCTAACGTACACAATTGCCTACCGGAAAAACTAATGTTTTTCTGACGCACCTTCTTATTGTGATAATAGATTTATCCCCCGAGGATGACCTCTTGGAGGTCGAAACGCGTTAGGAGGTGATTAAATGAATAAATTTGTTGTCTGGTGAGAAGCCTTTTCATTCAATGTTTAGTGATGTCTATCCCAGACTGTGTGACGTTCAGAAATGAAGACATTAATTCGCCTGCGATCTGAAATTTTGCCGGACCTCTGCCTTTTGTAAGGAGGGTACATATATATTTTCTGTCCCCAACAGCGTAGAGCATGCGGGCGTTCAAATTGCAAAGACACGAAGAACTTTTCATGATGATGCTAACTTGGTTAGTGAAACGATCGTCAGCAGGTGTACTTATTGCAAATACACAATAATATCACGGTCTCAACATATGTTATTTCAATATCTACGTACTGTTTTAATCAGTCATAAATAATATTTAAAGTGGCGGGTTGTGGCGAGAAACGAATTGATGCTTTATCCGCTGAGCTACTAACACCAGTTATCATAATGATGTTACATTTCTGGAATCATGAGTGTTTACAGTATATCTATTTCTAAATCTTTTTTTTTTCACTCGCAGCAAATCTTATTTTAAAACTTACATGACTAGAAAAGGACTTTAAACTTACTGTTAGGTATGTGCGTTGACAACTGGTTTTTAGGAATAGCCGGTTTCCCCGACGGATATTCTCTATGCATCTTCGTTGTTACTAAAATGAAGGTGACTCATAATATGCGATCTTGTTATTGTAACTAATTGTTATTCAGCTGATTGGATTAATTTAAAGGTATCATATGTTTTTATTAGACAAGGAAGTTATTTATGATATGCTGGTACCCCGCATTTCTGGTCTGGCGTAATTTAAATAGAACGAACTGAGCTTAACATATCTTATTTACAAAACACGCCAATGTTGTGCACGTTGCCTACGTGAGATGCGTTTTCTTATATCAGTCGCTATAATAATAATAATGAGAGGTAATGCCAAAAAATCCATAAAATGTTTATTGAAATAATTGAGATATCACATTTTTATTGTAAATCAATACTAATATTAAAAATTAACAAACACATTTTAATAAATCATGGACTGGAAGCTTTAGAAATAAATTAATAAAATAGACGTATCGTGTTTTGCACTTAATTTATTATACTTTTATCAATAACAAAGCAAATTTACACTGACAGTAAGTTTTATTGGTTCAATAACATTAAAAACCGAATACACATTGACTTTTCACTTCAACTATCTACTTCTCTTCTCTCTTCCACATTTTGGATGTTTTTAAAAAGTCATTCTCATAGTGTGTTTCTAAAAGCTTTGAAATACTTCGCTTCTTTCATTAATTGCGGTTGCTCTAACTTAGTGAAACCGTTCCATAGGAAATACATATGTAAATACTTGTTTTCTGGCCTAGCAAGTGTTGGTTTTCTTCTCTGTAGCCGGTTTCGCTGCTTGACAACATCATCAGGCAGGAGAAAATTTAATTTATTCATATGCATTCCTGACAACTATACATAAAAACTCGTTGCTATAGTATGGTGTTTGGATCAATAAGTTCTTTAGAGGATACAAATATAATGAAGATGACAGATCAGGTCTTTATTAAAATGTCTATGTGATGTACGTCAATATTTAACATTAAAGTAGAATCAACTTATATCAATGATAACCATAACTACATTATTTGTATTTAACATCATTCTATGGTCCATGGCCCTATTGTAGACTTGTGAGAAGAACCAAATGCTGTCATACTGGGGAAACGCCAGGCTTAAGGCATGCAAAACGGTTCATCACCATATCAACAGAGAAGTCTAAACTGTTTCTTAGATTGAACAGGAACGGCTTAAGAATAATCACATGACTTTGCACAAGACACTCCCCAGTAAGGTAACACTTTATGAAGATGGGCAAGGCGGACAGTGAAAACTGCAGATATTCCACTCACATAGCAGAAACAACAGAACACCTGCTATGCGACTGCATGGCTCAGTTCTGCAAAAGGCTAAAATACCAGGAAATAGGTAAAATAGTCCCCAAGAGATCTCTCTGAGGCCTAGGGTTGAACACACTGAGACCTCACAGACGATCTTCAGCGAGATTTGGGGAGTAAGCAGATTGAGGCCCCGTAATCGAGCTACAACAACCCAACCTACCTTTATCCACCACTCTAAGGAGTAGGCAGATTGAGGCCTTAGAGTGTCCTTACATATTTCCTTTACCTACCTTTGTCCACCACTCTAAGGAGTAGGCAGATTGAGGCCGTAGAGTGTCCTTACATATTTCCTTTACCCACCTTTGTCCATCACTCTAAGGAGTAGGCAGATTGAGGCCTTAGAGTGTCCTTACATATTTCCTTTACCCACATTTGTCCACCACTCTAAGGAGTAGGCAGATTGAGGCCTTAGAGTGTCCTTACATATTTCCTTTACCCACCTTTGTCCATCACTCTAAGGAGTAGGCAGATTGAGGCCTTAGAGTGTCCTTACATATTTCCTTTACCTCTTGAAAATGGCTCCAAAACAGGAGCCGAAACGTCGAGTTTCCATAAATTCTGGACGCGGTTTAACCCGAGAACCAAGCATGTCTCACGCGGAAATCTTTCTGAACATATATATATATATATATATATATATATATATATATATATATATATATATATATATATATATATATATATATATATATATATATATATATATATAGGGTGGCGCATTGAAAAACAGACCGATTTGCGCCTAGAGATTTTTTTTAAGAAACGCTGAAACACATCAATTTTAATATTGAGGGGGACATGTTTTGACAAAAAATTCAACTTTGTCACATTAAATAGGGTGGTGATAACAACCCTTATATTTTAAATAGGGAACATGGGTCGAGTGTTACATAATTTGAAAGCTCTTTCTTTTCTGATTCAGGACACTAATTTTTTGGACGTTGTATCAACTCGTTTAAAAATTATTCACAGTTAAACATGCAAAAACGCATTTCACTCATTCTAATAAGAAATGTGCTGATAGTCAATGTTTTGTTGGTTTGTAAACAAAAAATTGACTATCAGAACATTTCTTATCGGAATGAGAGAAATGCGGTTTATAATTTCAGTTTTTCGGTCTGTTTGATACTTGGTAGTACTACCGAAAATTAATTTCACAATGGTGTATTCTGTAGAAGAAAGAGTTGAAATAATTACTCTGTTTTTCAAAAACGATGACTGGGCCAACCGTACCGCAAATTTGTTTAATGAACGACATCCGAACAGACATGTTAACAGAAAATACATTTTGGAGTTAGTTGCAAAATTTCGACAAAGTGGTTCAGTAGCCAACAAAAAACGGGATCCTGAACGTGAGTTTCCGGTTAGAAATGAGACTACTGAGATTGAAGTTTTAGGACAAATTGCTGCAGACCCAACTTTGAACATGAGAAAATTGGCCACTGTTTCAAACATCAAAAGAAGAACTATTCAGCGAATATTGAAGCATCACAACAACTGAATGAAGATGATTTTGATCGGCGGCTGGAGTTTTGTGAAGTTATGACTGCACGAATAGCTGATAACTGGAACTTTCTGTTCAATATCTGTTTTTCAGACGAGTGTACGTTTTTATTAAACTCTACAGTCAATCGTCATAATTGTCGTTATTGGGCAAATAATAGTCACGAAGTCCACACTCAAACTCCACAGAAATTGAATGTCTGGACTGGCATTTTTGGAGACCGTTTAATCGGACTAATTTTTCTTGATGGCAATTTGAGTGGCGAAACGTATTTGGAGTTACTAGAAGATATCGTTTACCCTCTACTAATTGACATTGTTGAAAATGATGATCGCTATCAAGAAAATCAATTAGTGTTTCAACAAGATGGAGCTTCTCCGCATTTTTCACAACGTGTTAGGGAGTTTTTGAACAGAGAGTTTCCAGGACAATGGATTGGGCGTAGAGGTGCTATTGAGTGGCCCCCTATATCACCGGATTTAACCCCTTTAGACTTCTTTCTATCGGGCCATTTAAATAGTAAAATTTACTCAACAGAACCGGAGTCTCTGGAAGAATTACGACGACGCATTGTTGAAGAATGCCAGCTAATAACTTCACAAATGCTCCATAATGTCAGAGCTCGTTTTGAAAAAAATTTGTACTTTTGTATGGAAGCTGGTGGTCAACAATTTGAACACTTACTTAACTGAATAAACACTTTTGAACGTTTGGTTTTTTTTTTATTAACGAAAAATTGACTAATTAGTGCATTTGTTATCACAATGAATGAAATACGTTCTTGCAACTCCAACTGTGAATAATTTTTAAACGAGTTGATAAAACTTCTATAAAGATTAGTGTGCTGAATTCAGAAAAGAAAGAGCTTTCAAATGATGTAGCACGCGACCCATGTTTCCTATTTAAAATATAAGTGTTGTTATCACCACCCTTAAGGGGTTGATGTGACAAAGTTGAGTTTTATGTCAAAACATGTCCCCCTCAATATTAAAATTGACATGTTTCAGCGTTTCTTAAAAAAATATTCCTGTTACGTTTTCAATGCGCCACCCTGTATATATATATATATATATATATAAACATGTAACTATTTTAACAAAGTGTAGTTTATTTGGACTTTGATTCGCGCCTATTTGAAATAGTTCAAAAGTCGTGACCTCGCCAACGGCGATATTTTTCTACGAAAATTCGCTAAAATGTAAAATGAATTTCAATAATCCACATACAAGATTTGTATTCAAATTCCAGTCCATTTTCACGTTTGCCGTATGGAATAAAAAGTGTAATGGTCTAACCTTATATACAAAATAGTAATGTCAAAGATATACGTAAGAAGACACAAATGTATTGCACGAGAATATTATGTTAAAAGCAATAAATACTGTTTAGTTAAGTATTTAACTTTTTTTACTTCGCCTTCATGGCTAGCTAGGTAATTATACTTTTTTCCGAAGCATTTTGAAATAACCTCAAGACAATATCCATAAGTAAATATTCTGCAACATATATTTAGATTGGTAAATTAGTATTCTTACATGTGATGCTTGACATTGAAAACGCATCACCCTGTAAATAGCCCTGTGTTTCAAACTAGACTGTGACTCTATGTTTCTTTGATTGAACTGTGAGTATACAGTTCAATGGTTTCTTTACAGATGAAATATAAGTGATTGATATATATATATATATATATATATATATATATATATATATATATATATATATATATATATATATAGTATTAAATTTTTGTGACGGTAATAGTGTTATTTATCAAAAAATTGTGGGAACGCCGTCAGTTGTAGAAAACTCTTTATTATACGCCGAGCTTTCGGAAAAATTTATTCCTTTATCAAGGCTACAACATGGAAAGAAAAAAAGTTTACAATTTACTTGGAAAAAATATGAAAGTTTAAAATACTTACATATAACATGAGTTCTACTAAACTATTTATCTAATAATAAACATAAAAAGAAAACCTTTTGATGAATTTGATTGAAGTCTAATAAATGCCAAACTCCAGAGTGGTGTATTGTATTTCATGTAATAATTGTAGTTTAAGATACATTGGCCAAACAAGCAGAGTCCTTAAAGATAGGTTAACACAGCACAAAAGTGACATACGTTTACAAAAAAGAACTTGCGCTCTGTCAGAACATAATCTCGACACTGGCCATAATATAAATTTTAGTAATGTTTCTATTTTACACTGTGAAACCTTAAGTAATAAAAGAATGTGTTTAGAAGAATTTGAAATTACTTTTAACGAAAATTTAATAAACTTAAAGAAAGATAATAATTTTAGAAATCACTACCCCTTTTTATATTTCCTAGACAAAAACAAAAAACAAATTCAATTAAACAATATTTAGCTTTATATGTCAGTTTGGCATTTATTAGACTTCAATCAAATTCATCAAAAGGTTTTCTTTTTATGTTTGTTATTAGATAAATAGTTCTACTACTATATATAAAATATGTAAGTATTTTAAACTTTTATATTTTTTCCAAGTAAATTGTAAACTTTTTTGTTTCCATGTTGTAGCCTTGATAAAGGAATAAATTTTTCCGAAAGCTCGGCGTATAATAAAGAGTTTTATTCTACAACTGACGGCGTTCCCACAATTTTTTGATAAATATATATATATATATATATATATATATATATATATATATATATATATATATATATATATACAAATATATATATATATATATATATATATATATATATACTATATATATATATATATATATATATATATATATATATATATATATATATATATATATATATATATATATATGTATATATATATATATATAAAGCAGGAGACACAAGTCGGCCTTAAAGCAGGCATTGCCATAATACGCAATGGAGAAGCGTGGTCTCTGGTGTTATGATGGTTATAGGCTTTCACAGCAGCTTTCACGCACACACAGTACAGCAAGATGGAAGCTGTGAGAAGAAAACTACTACTCCCCTGGCTAATACTACGACGCGCGTTGAATCACATAACTCGCCAGCCACCATTACTTCAGTCCTGCTGGGACCTCCGGCATAATGTATAACAGGAGACATAGACCGGTTTCGCCTTTGTTAGGACTTATCAGTATGTCGCAACAATGCTCCAATAAGTCGGCCGTAAGGCAGACATTGTCATCTTACGCAATAAAGAATAGCGCGAAGCGCCATATCTAGTTGCGTAATGGTTTCCCCCCACAGCTTTCTTCTTGCTGTAATGTGTGTACGTGAAAGCTGATATGGAAGCCTAGAACTTTTTGCTTGGTTAATTTTTAGTTTCGTTTTATTTTTTACGATTTGTTTAGTAAATTCTGGAAAACGTTTGAACTTTTATTGTGACAGAATTATCTGCCTCTCTAAGACTATTGAATTCCGTTGATTACATTGTAAATAATTAACTCTTATATATATATATATATATATATATATATATATATATATATATATATATATATATATATATATATATATATATATATATATTACTCTTTTTTTAAACAAACTTGACTTTGTCAAAGGTTTGACCAACCAGGACAAGCATTGAGGAATTGGCAATTTCAAAGGCCCTGTGGCAGTTGATCGAGTCCTCCCCGACGCTTACTGTGTCGATGGGCATATCAAAATGAGTAACAGCGAAAGGATCCAGGAACAGGTGACCAAAAAAATATGCGCCTTGTCTCGTTTAATGTAGAATTTAATGCCCTATAACTTTTAATAGGTCCATGTTTTCCATATTGTGAGTTCTTTAGTCGAGATATAACCATAGAACCGAAAAACCCCTTTTAGGAGTACATTTTTAGCCCAGACCACTTAGGCACAACTCCTCTGGGGGTGGGGACATAGGATAGGCGTAGTGGGCCACAAATGAAGTCATTAAAACAATAAAACCTTTTCTAGCAATTCTTTCCGATTCGTCTATTTTTAGTGAATTTTCGTAGAAAAAATTCACTAATAGGGAGATCCCGACTCTTGAATTTTGAAAATTTTTTTGCAAATGAGCGTGAACTAGGAACCCTAGAACCCATATCCGGGGTCAGTTTCAAATTTTATATGTTTATTTATATATATATATATATATATATATATATATATATATATATATATATATATATATATATATATATATATGTATCACACCGATAACTCAAAAAATAATGGGCCGATTTTGATAAAATTTGGCACATACCTTTCTTTTGTAAATGGCTTGGATAAGTTCGTTAGTCTGGAAAATCGGATGAGGTTTTCCGGGAAAATTTTGAAATTTCATTCGAAAAAAAGTTATATATCCGGAATTAACAAAGTCAGGGCAACCAAATTTGGTACGCGAGTTTATATCATCATAGGTAAGCTACATACCAAAATTTAGCTCTGTAGGTCAAAGGAAAGAAAGTTACAGGCATTTAAAGGAAAATAATTTTGGGTTTTCCTCAAAACGTCAAAGTCGCCATTTCAAATGTCAAAATTGGTAATATTTAGGCAATGAACCTGATATTCATATCAGCTATAGAAAGAAAATGTCTCAAGAAGAATGCTTTACAAAGCCTGAACTCTTAGTTTCAATCGTCATTGCCCTTCATTTTACTAAAATATTCCCAGAATATTAATTTAAAATACACCCTTTCTCTGATGCTTTGACAGTAGCGCTGGTTATAGACTCTATCGTCTAATGGTATATCATTTTTGTCAAATTTTCGTTAAAAATCATTAAAGCTCAACATATCCGTTATTATGCAAGTTACGAAAAAAAGGTATACATTAATTATAGGTGTCTTAAGCTACATCTTAAAAAATATTTCTACAATTACAGGTGGCCCATAAGTCGTTGTTGATTCAATTTTTTTTCAAATCTAACACGCCCTATGTTATTGCATTTTTGCATTTTCCATCGAAATATAATACATCTTTGTAAGAAAGGAAGTTCAGGACGCAGCAAGTGCGTTATGGTAGCGAATTTTTTAATCGAACTCGCCCTATGTTATTGCATTTTTGGATTTTCCATCGAAATATAATACATCTTTGTAAGAAAGTAAATTCGGGACGCAGCAAGTGCGTTATGGTAGCGAATTTTCTATAATGCTTCAAATTTGAATAGCTCAATTTGCTATTAACCTATAAGGTTGACCAGGAAACCAGTTTTTTCGGGAACAATTTAAGTTTACTTTCGGAAATTTTTGTACATTTTCAAACAATAAAGTTATTTTGATGAAACATAGCATATTGTTTCTACTATATAGATTGATGCCTGCTTTCTTAAAAAAACATGTTAGCTATTAAAATCATTTTTATGAAAATTCACTACCATAACGCACTTGCTGCGTCCAGAAGTTTTTATTTGGTTTTACACTACTGGTCTATTTAGGCTGTACACTGGCGCACCACGGTAATTTTTTTTTCTTTTCCTCTATTTTGACACTTATAGCTACTTTGCATATTCGATACTGGTTATTTCAGAGTACATGCCCTTTTATAAGTTTTTTAATTTGCTGGTCTTTATTCCATTTAGAAAACATTTGTTTTCTTTCAAAGTTTATAACTAATTTTTAAAATGTTAACTGTCTATTATTCATAGGTACATCGTACATAAATGTACGTATAATTCTGCGTAATTCGTTTATTTATAACCAGCCTCTAAATATTATTTAGGCTCGTGTCTCTCTGAGCATGTTGCTAAAGGCGTCTCGAGTAGCACTATAAGAAAACAGGAAGACTTGAGGTATGAACTATTATTGATGTAACCACCGCATGATCATTATGCATTATAAACGCACATATAAGAGTAAATCAAATCTGTTCGCTGGCAAAATACATAATCTGTCGATTATCATTATAGAAATATGTTTCTTAAGTATACTAAGTGAGATCTTAAGTTAATTCAGGTTTATCTCGACTACAGCGGCGCATCAATAAAAAGAACTGTGACTATACAAAATGAATAAATTATGTAAAATACAAAAATAACTATAAAAATAGGTATGTATTAACACAAAGTCGACACTAAAAGAACTACTAAAACATTTTGAAAAAGTTACGTTTTTTTTTAGGAAAAAGAATTTGTTCTTTGAAAGGTCTGTTGAGCTGTGCAGCCTGCTTGACTTTTTGTATTGTGTTGGTCTCTTACTTTTTAACATGCTTTGGCTCCTCTAGAGTGTCATTATCGTGGGACTTAGTCTCTTTTTAATATGCTAATGCTGTTTTTAACTTTTGACTGTTATCGGCTCCATTTGCATGGCTTTTTGTAGCTTCAATTACAACACCTGACAATAGCCTTATGGACCTTCACGGATTCTGTAGTTGTTGGATGCTTCGTTAACTTGTCATGCTTACATGCTAAGCCTATCAGGAAACTAGTTTCTGACACAACTATCTTTTGTATTCTAGGTAGTAACACCCGAGGATGGTTCGAGAGAGCCGAAACGTGAAGTGTTTTTATAATAAAAATCTGCCTGGAAGTATAATTAATTTATCCTTTAAGTATGTCGACATCAGACGTATTGACGTTACAAACTATATTACCTTTTATTAGTTGACTAATTTTATGACTTGTAATTAATGAAATTTTGAAGTGTGAGTGTACAACTTAGTTTTTAGATTGTGAATTTGAGTTTTTTACTGACGCATGTATTTCTATAGTTGATATTGGAATTAGTGAATTTTTATTTTTAAAAAATTCACTAATAGAGAGGTATCGATGGTGAGTTTTTGCAAAAAAAAATTTTCAAATGAGCACGAACTAGGACCCCTAGAACCCATATCTGAGGTCAGAGTCAATTTTTATATGTCTATATATATATATATATATATATATATATATATATATATATATATATATATATATATATATATATATATATATATATATATATATATATATATATATATATATGTATGTATCCGCACGATAACTCAAAAAGTTATTAACCGATTTTGATGAAACTCTGCAAGAATCTTTCTTTTATTACTGGCTTGGGTGAGTTCGTTAGCCAGAAAAATCGGACAAGGTTTTTCAGGAAAATTTTGAGTTTTCTTTAGAAAAAAAAGTATTTCTCCGAAAATTACAAAGCTATTTTAATGAAAAAGCTGGTTCAACGCGGCTCATTAGGTTTCACATTTATACGATCCCATACATATAAGTCCAGAGGTGATATATCCGGGGATCGTGAAGTCACCCCAAAGGTCCATTTCAACCTATCCAACAATCATAGATTATGTCAGTCAACTGCCTGTCGACATCTAGAGATAAATGAGCAGTACCATTCATTTGATACTGATATTAATGTAATACGTTTAATGGAAACTTGTCCACAAAGTCTACAACCACATCTCTTAATATTGCCAAATAGCTACCAAATACCAATCAATTTTAAAATAAATCTCAAAACATACCCTGTTATCTATAAACAAAACATATTCATACCACAAGGTGGTTAAAAGTTTCCTTCTCTAATGAATTGAGGGTTTTCTTGAGCGCATAATCCAAACTTTTTTGAAAAAAAGTTGCAGTATTTTAATGAGGAAAGTTTCACAAAGGTACCTAACTTAATAAGCCTTAGGAATCCCGCTAATGACCTTGATAACGCGTCAAGTGGACGCCACGCTATAAATAATACACGACGAAGAATTTCGCTATTTTTTCGCGTGCTATGTTACATTCTCCTTCCCTGGTACACCCCTTCCCCTGCAGTTATATATACGGCGCTGTGTTTTTGACTGGTGGTCCGCACTCCGCCTGGGGGTTCTCCTTCCCCCATGCATGCATACAGCCACTTTCCATGCATAAACCACATGAAAAATTTCTTCGGAGCAACCTCCAAGATAGGTACGGGACCAGAGGCGAATGCGGGGTTGATAGGGTTTAAAGGAGGTATGGCTGCAAAATGTGAAAAAAGTAGCTTTTAGAGGCCTGACTAAGCTGTTTTTTCGCATTTACCGCTCATATTTCCTTTTTATCTGCCCCAGTCAGCATGCTCTCTTGGTCCCGTAACTTTCTTGGGGGTTGTTTGCAAGACATTTTCTTGTAGTTTGTGCATCCAGGGGCGTTCCAAGTAAAAATTTCTGAATGTTTTTTTCTAAAAACCCTCCAGGAGGTAAATTTGCTGCTGATTTACCATGAAATATAGAGAACTGCTAGAGACAGAGAATCATGGTTGTGACGACAGGGCGACATCGCCTGTAGATTGTAATGATAATTATTGAACGGATCTCTCAACTTTTCTTTCTCAGGCTACTAAAAGAATGATACCTTCTCGTTTATATTTCATGTAGTTGTTAAACTTTAATCTAAACATCAACATCTGTTTGAGGATTAATCAGTTGCATGAATGTTTTCAAACAATGCAATTATATGCAGTACAATATCTTCTTTTTCTTATTCCAGTTTCGGCAGTCTTTGATATGCTATAGCGTTTAGGGCCTTGACCAGATAGCCTGTTAACAGAATTTGCTTCTACGTGGTGAATCAGGGGTCAAGTTACCATATTTGGTTAAATGTTCAACCTTTAAAAACTATTAATCGATGCACATGTTACTTTTATACTACTTGAGCGTCCTTAACTGTTATTTAGATTTATCTAGATTTGATTTATATTTATTTACTTCTCAGACAATAAATAAAAGCAATAATGGTCACACAAAATTCAATTTTACAATTTGGACAGGTGGTTCCTGAGTACTGTCAGAATGTAGGAGTAGGAGTAGATTTCTTGTTACAAGATTCAAGGCGGTATTTTTAAAGTTATGTACAGAAAATTTAATACTACGAAATTACCCCTCTCAATTGAGCGGATAGAGTGAGTTTTAGTTTATATTATATTTGAAAAAATTAATTTTTGTAGATGTTCACTGCAAGTCGAGGTATTGTCAAATAGGATATATTGTAATAGGAAATTTGGAACAAAAAAATCGAGATTGTGTGTGTTCGCGTGTGACTGTGCCTGAGTGTGTGTAAGCTTGTATTTATCTGTTGCATTTGCCGGTCACCTTCTGACAACAACTTTGTCCAGCTCTTCGACTATCTTTCTGAAAAAACCGATCACCTGATTTCTGAATATCCTTCCTCCGAGGTCACGATTCTTGGTGACTTTAATGTCCATCATAAGGAATGGCTAGGATCATCAAAAACCGATCCACAAGGGAGGAATTTGCAGTCAGCAACTCTTTAGCCAATATGGTTCAGCAACCTACTTACTTTCCTCGCATCCCAACACACAGCTTAAATCCCTTGGATCTCCTTCTTACTACAAAACCTGAATGCTATAAGACATTAGTCACCGCCCCTCTTGGTCACTTAGACCACGGCATGGTCACTGCTTCCTGCGCAATGCAACCAGAGGTCACACAGTCATCACACCCACGTATCGTTTGGCACCACAACTCCGCGAACTGGGACGAAATGCGGGATTACTTTTCTTCATTTCCATGGGTGTCTGTCTGCTTCTCTCATCCTGACCCCTCTGATATCTCACAAAATGTCACCGAAATGATTCAAGCTGGCATGGAATTATTTACTCCACGTACACAGAAAACCTCTTCAGCCACTCAAAAGCCCTGGTTCTCTAAATCCTGTGACAAGGCCAGACTTGAAAAGGTCAAAGCTCACAAAACGCATCTACACAATCCCAGTCAAGAAAACCGTCAAGCAGTTAACGACGCAAGAAACCGCTATGTCCGCATTCTTTCTGAGGCAAAAAACTCGTTTAGTAGCCACATCAAAAACAAATTCCTGTCAAGCTCCAACGTCAGAAAACCCTTTTGGATTCTTGCTAAATCTATTGGGAATAATTTATGCAAGAGCACGTTTGCACCTCTTGTTTCAGGGGATGAAATTGTTTCTACCGCCCTGGGCAAGGCTGAACTTTTTGCCTCGTTGTTCGCCGGCAATTCTACTCTCAACCCACCCCAAATGTTCAATCACCAACAGTCCCCAATATCCCGCATAAAATGACAAATATCATTTTCAAAACTAAAAAGGCACGAAAGATGCCCTTTTCTCTTAATACCAGGAAAGTCTCTGGCCTTGACGAGATCCCAGCAGTTGTTCTCAAAAAATGCGCACCAGAAATTGCTCCTGTCCTGACTCCTCTCTTTCAGACATCTTACAATAGAGGCATATTCCCTAGTAACTGGAAAACTGCTCGAGTATAAACCGTCCCCAAGAAAGGATCCAAAGCGCTTCCTAACAACTATAGGCCTATTTATTTCTTTTAAGTCGTCTTTAAAGTGATAAAAAAGTATATAAACAGGGAATTACTAAAATTTCCTGAAAAACACAGTCTAATCCACGACAGGCAGTATGGATTCCGTCAGCGCAGATCAACCTTTGTCACCCATTCTTGGAACAAGTCTACGGAACTACACGGTGAATCCCAGATTGTCGCTCTAGACATATCCAAAGCATTCGACCAGATATGGCACGCCACGCTTCTTAATAAACTTCCGGCCTTGGCCTACCACCAAAACTCTGTACGTGGACAGCAAATTTCCTCTCCAACCGGAGCATTTCTGTTGTCGTGGATGGCCATTCCTCTAAACTGTATCCAATTAATGCAGGAGTCCCTCTAGGTTCAGCTTTAGCCCTTACTTTGTTTCTTCTCCATGTCAGTGACCACCTCTCTAGCACATCCAACCCAGTTGACAGTTATGCGGACGACAGCACCCTCCACTGAAATATACAATATTCTAAGCCTGTCTCTTTAACTCAATTAAATGAGAAACGTAGACTCATGGAGGGTTCTGTCTCTGTGGATCTCCAAAAAATATTAGACTGGGGAAGTAGAAATCTTGTACAGTTCAACTCCACCAAATCTCAGTCTTGCTTTCTATCTCATAAGAGATACACCAGCCCTAGACCCATCACAATGAACAACCAAGTTATTCAAAATAATGAGTCCTTTTCACTTGTTGGCATTTCTGTGGATCGAAATCTCAATTGGCACCAACATGTCACATCAATTGCAGAAGCGGGTGCTAAGAAATTAGGTTTCCTCTTCCGGGCTCTGAAATACTTGTGACCAGATAATCTCTATAACTTATATACTTCACAAATAAGGCCAAACCTTGAATACTGCTCCCACATCTGGGGTGCCGCTGCCGCTTCTACACTCGCTATCCTGGACTTTATTCAGAAGAGAGCTATACGTCTCATCGGTGACCCTACCCTCACACAAAGGCTGCCATCCCCCTCCCGCCGACGTGCCGTTGGTGACCTCTCTCTCTTTTATAGATATCTACACGGGCACTGCTCAGATGAGCTTTCTTTCATAGTTTATCCACCTGCTGCCCCCAATAGATCTACCAGGGGAGGAAAGCGAATGCACTCTTTTACTGTCCAGGTCACCAGACATAGAGCATCTTGTTATGCTCGCTCTTTTGTCCCGAGGACTTCCAAGTTCTGGAACTCCTTGCCGGTACATGTTTTTTCTTATCCTGCGAACCTCCAAACCTTCAAGTCCAGAATTAACAAATTGCCTCTTTCCTCCTTGTCGACACCCACGGTACGATAGTATTGAGGCTGTGAGCCCCCGTGGTGTGTTGTTAAAATAAAAAAAGCTTGTATGCGTGTGTAGGTGCGTGTATGTGTGTGTAGAGCGATTTTGAGAAAATTATTACGAGTGTGAAAGAAAGTGATTAGAAAACCAACTAGGTCGGATAAATATATAATGCTTTTTTGATAGTTTTTCAAAATAGAAAACTCGTTTTGTTATTAGTTTAGCCAATCGTTCTATGAATTTTTTTTATGATGAGTTTCAAAAAACTCAAATATATCTAAGCTTTCTTGTGACTTTCTAGCGAACCCACTCATTTAAAAATGACATTTTCTATTTATTTTTCTTTACCGTAACTATTACTTGGCCAGATCTTAAAATACAAAATATTGCGAAGTGGACTTGAAAAATGTCTAAGTAGTAGTCTGAAGTAGTTTTTCACAAAAGTCGGGTAATATAAAATGGCAGGTTTGTGTTATGTAGAACAATTTTGTTAACATCATACATTTTCGTTTCGGGTAAATACAACTGCAAGATGACGCTGAAAAGCCAGCTAGATCGGATTACTTTAAAATGCTTTTCTGTACTTTTATTTTTCAAAAAAAAAAACCATATGATACTAGTTTAGCAAATCGTTATATAAAATGCGTTTTGAAAGATCTTTAAGAAATGTAACCCATCGGGTGATTTGTTGCTACACCCACTTATCAGTGTGGCAATTTTTATGTCACACGGCTTAAACGTGCCATTTATATTTGAATGAAATTTTGTTGATTCTGTCAACAAGCGGTAATAAATAAAAGTCTTAAGAATCCATTCTGTCTATTTAATTAATTATTTAAAATTATTATCAATTGCAAAATTTAAAATTAATTTAATTTGTGTAAACTCGTTAAATTGTTAATAATTTAATATGTAACTTAATAAAACGTTGCAATTCTATTTTTGTAATATAATATATGAATGTAAATTATTATCGACGTGCGAACTTTAATCGTGAATAAATCAAATGGTTTTGTCACATGGAAAACCATGAACCAATACTTATTACCCTTTGTATCGCTGTGTTGGTAAATATTTTTTCTATAAATCTCTTATCTTTCTGAATATTTATTGATAAAACGACATTGGCTTATTTCGCTATCATCTTCTCGAATGAATAAGATATTTACAATGCTTGCAACTTGTTATTCATGATCTACTACAATTTTATAAATAATATTCCACTGACATCTATGATCTTTGATTATATAAGTACTTACTTAATACAAAATAGACACCTTTTTCTAAATAAAATAAAGTGGTAATATTAATAAATTAAATGTTAGTAATTATCAGCAGAGTCTAAAGGCGATGTCGTCGCCACCATGACTGTTTGTCTCCAGCGGATCTTTTAATTACATTGTATTTTTCGAACTTCATCAACTGAGCCAAGTTTTCCGGAAGGTTTCCTTTTAGTCTGCCTCTTTTTTCTTCTAAGTCTTTCAAGTATTATTATCAGAAAGAAATTATGCCTCAGAAAATGTATAACAAATTTTGCCTTTTTCTTCTCAATTTCTTTACTTAAGTATCATCATCTCTTATCTATTCTAGCGCTTTAATTAAGTTATTATTTCCATGCCTAGATTTCAAAAGTCTCTATTTTTCTTATGTCTAGCTTATTCAAAGTCCATCTTTTTGACCCAGGCATTACAATACTCTAGCCTTGTCCCTCCTAGATTCTATCAGAAAAGAGCTATTCGCGTTATAGACGATTTATTATTATTATTATTAATACGAAATTATTATTGTGATTGTATTAATTAAAAAGAAGAAAAAAATCGTGGAATCAAATAAATATGTGAACAAATCTATTAGGGATTCAGTTAAAAAAGTTGAACGAATCGAGGTGCTTCTTGGACATATTCACATTCGCGGCACTGATCACATCCTTCGGCAGAGAGTTCCAGTCATCGAATGCCCTGTTAGCGAATAAATTCACACGATAAGATGTTCTAAATTGTTCTTTACTCAACTTAAGGCTGTGTCCGCGGAGTCTGGAACTTCTGTCAAAAGTCAGGAATGATGCCACATCGGATGGAGACAGGTCGTTTGTGATACGAAACATCCGTATTAAATCGACTCTCCTCCGTCTACATTCTAGGGGCTGAATATTCATCAGGTGAAGGCGTTGTTCATAAGGCAGAACGCTGAATACACTAGGCCATTGTGAAGCGTTGTGTTGGATTCTGTTGAGTGATTTCATACCTCCAGTTAATATCGGTGCCCAGGCCGGAAGTTCGAATTCCAGATGGGGTCTCACATACGTCGAATCAAGCTCGGCGGCGAACTGAGGATCAGGATACGGGAACACTTTCCTCAAGAGGTAGAGCACGCTGTTGGCTTTTTGGAGGCTTGTTCTGCCTGAGGAGTCCATGACAAATTGGGCGAGATGATGATACTAAGATCAGGCTGAGTCGAAGTTCTGTTGACCTGCTGGCTACCGATATAATAGGAACGTTTGGGATTTCTCGTCCCCATGTGAAGCACACCATACGGCACTCCATTCAGTGACAACATCTAGGTCTTCCTGCACTGTGTTGCCATGGATAGGTGGATCGCCATATATTTTTGTATCGTCGGCATATGTTGTGCTACTGGCCTTCGGTGATCTGATGAGTAATTCTGACGTATAAATTTAGAAGAGAACCGATCCCTGAGGCACAGCACTAGACACAGATCTTATTTGGGATTTGCATGAACCCACCTTTGACAGAAAAGGATCTATTGGATAAAAGCGCCCTGATCCAGTCAAGCAAACGGCCACGTATTCCAACATTTCCCAATTTATGGACGAGCAAATCGTGAGGAACCTTATCAAACGTTTTGCTAAAGTTGATATAGATTACATCAACAGACTGTCCATTGTCCAGTAATCTAGACCAGTCGTTAATGGAACACATAAGGTTGGTTACGATGGATCTACCGAGAACAAAGCCATGCCGCGAATGGTCTGTAATACCACACCTTATAAGAAGCGGCATCAATTGCTTAACGATAATTCTCTCCATAACCGTGCACATTTGGGGGTATGTCTCGCGGGTCAATAGTTGTCCGGAGAAAGTTTATTTCCTTTTTTGAAAATGACTGTTACATTCACCGTGCACCAAACCTCAGGATTATAACTACTAGTCAATGATTTTTACAGGATCAAATAAATGGGATAGCAAAGCTGACGATAAAAGTGTTTCAATATTCTAGATGATATATTGTCAGGTCCAGGTACTGAACTGGTTGAAAGGGATCGCAATTCCTGTTCGACAAGAGATGGGGTTATATGAATTTCCGAAATAAGAGCAACAGGCTCAAAACTGTGACACACTGGCAAGGGATCTCGGGAAAATCTCGGTCGTAAAGACGGTGGAAAACTGGTGAGCCAGAATATCAGCGGTCTTTGTGTCACTACGACTAAGAGTATCATCTGGTTTGCACAACAGGGGTACTGAAACTCTGAAAGAAATGTGCTAACATATGAATACAATCATTTGGGGCTGTCAATGAGACCAAACTCATAGGAGGTTATGGCCTCATTCATATTGGCGCTCAGCAGATTAGAGAAACTGCAATGCCGCCGAAAATTCTGCGCATCACGGGTACGCTGAAACCTCTTCCAAAGTTGTCTCTTAAATCTAATCCGATCCAGAAACCTGTGAGACAACCAAGGTTTGAGAGGACTGCTGCGAATATTCGACACAGTCGAATATTACTTCTTTAGACCACAAGAGAATGGGTGGAATGTTTCTTCTAAAGTGTCAAAATTTCATAAATTCTACACCTGGTGCCATACTTTAGTACATTTAAAATAAAAATTCGTCCTCTGTCGAGTAGCTTAATATATTTGTTATTATAAAGAAAGTTCGTGCATACCAAGATATTTTACATTTTTGAGATTGAGTTAGTTTATATCCAGCATCATGCATATTAATTGACAAATTAGTTGACGGTTTACCAGTAGCTGTTGGTGAAAAAGCCACATAGGATATTTTTGTTAGGTTCAACTAGTAAGTTACTGTCTAATAAATATTTTACATGATTGATTGTAGTCTCTGCTCTATCAAACATATTCTTCCATTGATTTCCTACAAACACCAGAACTCTACCATCTGCATAAGAAATAGGTATACAGTTCAAAGTAAAATCTTCAATTAGGCTGAATAGCCGAGTTCACGAGGTGTGTTCAGACTAGGAAGTCAGAGTTCAGGCTAGAAAGTCGCGGGTGCGAGTCCCGTATTCAGACAGTCGGTGTTTTTACTCGAATGTGTATTGCCGGCTTCTGATAAGTTGTGGATGGTGTCGCCGCCACACAAATCTAAGACTTCTGGGTACAGAGAGTGTCTATTGTGGTGGTATTATTATAATAATAATTATATCATATACATATATAGAAAATATTATTGGAGCCAATATACTTCCTTGTGGTATTCCACACGTAACCATTTGTCCTTCACTCAAACAGTCACTCACTGTTACACACTGCATTCTCTTATAAAGGTAGCCACCAAAAAGTGACAACGTATGTCCCCTTATCCCAATCAATTCCAATTCATTTAACAACTTTTCTTGACAAACTGTATCGAAAGCCTTTTTAAGGTCCAAAATTATAGCTTGTAATGTTTGTATCTAATCGAATGTTTTGACATATATGTGTAAGTCCTACACAAAATTAACAAATGAGGTATTATTTTTCTTATATTATCAATGGTTATTCCCGAAATTCCATGGAAATCGGAGACTGTTATGTAAAATTTGAAAACATGCTCAATAGTAGTTACAAGCCTGAAAAGGATTTGTGTGTTTTGCAAACAAGGATTATTCTTACCTCACTGTATTTGTGTTGTGGATACGAGAGCATAAAGAGATTTGTAGAGAAAAAAAAACAAATAAAACCGCACCCCTATTTTATAGCGCAGTTAAATAGTAACGAATTTCGGAGAACAGGGGTTGGTACAAGAAACCAATTGTTACACTAATGTATCTCAATTAGTAAATGATGCCATGTGTTGAACACTCAACAAATTAAAATGATTAAAGTGTAATCATAATAATAACATCGCAGCTATGGGCGTGTCACGTAGATGGTTTTGGAGGGCTCTTGCAATATGACGGAGAGGGTTCAGTTTTTCTTGTGCTGCCCTACATCTGGTATATTTTATTAAGGTAGTTTGCTAATAATGCCATCTTCAAGTTCAAGAGCAGACCTATTCACTAGCTTCTGCACTTCGTGCTATAACTTTTTACACTACTTCTGCGTTTTTAAGAGGCATTCAGTTTGTACGACTTTTAATGAGATCTTGAAATAATAAGAGGTACTGAGAGGGTAAATTCATGCACTTACTTATTTTTCAACATAGTTCAAAATTCTCGTTCGCTCCGTAACATTCTATTCAGACCAACACAAGATTTTCAAGAAGCATAAAAATGTTCTAATAAGCAATTTATTACAAACAAAACCAAAATTATACAGTGTAAAACGGCCAAATGGAACAAATTCAGTATCTCAACTATTGTGCATGGTTATAAATAAACCGCGAAACACGTCAATTTTAGATTAAAAAATGACTTCCTACAATGTGAAAACTTCACCACTATAATGAACCGCACTACAAGGGGACACCCACATTTTTAGAAAAGAAGTAGGGGCTTATGGCTTTAAAATTTATTGCAAAAATTAATACCAAAAAGAAGAAATTCGTCTGATTGACGAACTTCGCGACAACACACTAAAAAAGTAATAACTAATTGCATTTCATTCTTGATAATCAGAAAGCAAGCAAGAACAAGTTCAGTGTCTTTTACGGACCGTATTCATTAACGTTATTCATAGTTGGTAATGTTAGTTTTGTTTAAAATACCTTAGCGACTTGCTGAATTTTTTTATTTTTTTTAAACAATACACCAGGAGGGCTTACAGCCTAAATACTATCGTACCGTGGGTGTCGACAAGGAGGAAAGAGGCAACTTGTTAATTCTGGACTTGAAGGTTTGGAGGTTCGGAGGAGAAGGAAAAACATGCGCCGGCAAGGAATTCCACAAATTGGAAGTCTTAGGGACAAAAGAGCGGGCATAACAAGATATTCTATGTCTGGTGACCTGGACAGTAAAAGGGCGCATTCGCTCTGTTTCTCTGGTAGATCTGTTGGGGACAGCAGGTGAAGGAACTATGGAAGAAAGCTCCTCTGAGCAGTGCCCGTGCAGATATCTATAAAAGAGAGAGAGAGGTCACCAACGGCACGTCGGTGGGCAAGGGATTGCAGCCTTTGGGTTAAGGTAGGGTCACCAATGAGACGTATAGCTCTCTTCTGAATAGTGTCCAGAATAGCAAGTGTAGAAGCCGCAGCAGCACCCCAGATGTGGGAGCAGTATTCGAGGTTTGGCCTTATTTGCGAAGTATATAAGGTATAGAAATTAGCTGGTGAAAAGTATTTGCGAGCCCGGAAGAGGAAACCTCTTTTTTTGGCAGCCGCTTCTGCAATTGATGTGACATGTTGGTGCCAATTGAGATTTCCATCCACAGAAAAGCCAGGACTCATTACTTTGAATAACTTGGTTGTTCATTGTGATGGGTCTAGGGCTGGTGTATCTTTTATGAGAAAGAAAGCAAGACTGAGATTTGGTGGGGTTGAATCGTACAAGATTTCTACTTCCCCAGTCTAATATTTTTTGGAGATCCACAGAGACAGAACCATCCATGAGTCTGCGATCCTCATCTAATTAAACAGGCTTAGAATATTGTATATTTGAGTGGAGGATGCTGTCGTTCGCGTAACTGTGAACTGGGTTGGATGTGCTAGAGAGGAGGTCATTGACGTGGAGAAGAAACAAGGTAGGGGCTAAAGCTGAACTTTGAGGAACTCCTGCATTAATTGGATATAGTTTAGAGGAATGGCCATCCACGACAACAGAAATCCTCCGGTTGGAGAGGAAGTTTGCTGTCCATGTACATAGTTTTGGTGGTAGGCCATAGGCGGGAAGTTTATTAAGCAGTGCTGCGTGATAAATCTGGTCGAATGCTTTGGATATGTCTAGAGCGACACCGTGTAGTTCCATAGATTTGTTCCATAAATGGGTGACAAACGAAAGGTAGTCAGCAGTTGATCTGCGATGACGAAATCCATACCGTCTGTCGTGGATTAGACTGTGTTTTTCAAGAAATTTGAGTAATTCGGTGTTTATATACTTTTCCATCACTTTAGAAATGGCTGAAATGAGAGAGATAGGCCTGTAGTTGCTAGGAAGAGCTTTGGATCCTTTCTTGGGGACGGGTTGTAGTCGAGCAGTTTTCCAGTTACTAGGGAATATGCCTCTATTGTAAGATATCTGAAACAGACGAGTCAGGACAGGAGCAAGTTCTGGTGCGCATTTTTTGAGAACAATTGCTGGGATCTCGTCAAGACCAGATGCTTTCCTGGTATTAAGAGAAGAGAGCATCTTTCGTACCTTTTTAGTTTTAAAAATGATATCAGTCATTTTATGCGCGACATTGGGGATTGTTGGTGGTTGAACATTTGGAGGTGGCTTGAGAGTAGAATTGCCGGCGAACAACAAGGCAAAAAGTTCAGCCTTGCCCAGGGCGGTAGAAGCAATTTCATCCCTGAGACAAGAACGTGCTCTTGCAGAAATTATTCCCAATAGATTTAGCAAGAGTCCAGAAGGGTTTGCTGCCCTTGGAGCTTAAGAGGACTTTGTTTTTGATGTGGTTATTAAACGAGTTTTTTGCCTCAGAAACAATGCGGACATAGCGGTTTCTTGCGTCGTTAAATGCTTGACGGTTTTCTTGACTGGGATTGTGTAGAAGCATTTTGTGAGCTTTGACCTTTTCAAGTCTGGCCTTGTCACAAGATTTAGAGAACCAGGGCTCTTGAGTGACTGAAAAGGTTTTCTGAGTACGTGGAATAAATAATTAAATACCAGCCTGGATAATTTCGGTGACGTTTTGTGAGATATCAGAGGGGTCAGGGTGAGAGAAGCAGACAGACGCCCATGGAAATGAGGAAAAGTAATCTCGCATTTCGTCCCAGTTCGCGGGGTTGTAGTGCCAAATGATACGTGGGTGTGATGACTGTGTGACCTCGGGTTGCATTGCGCAGGAAGACGTGACCATACCATGGTCTTAGCGACCGAGGATGATTGTATTCGCGTAATAGTAGTTGTCAGTTGTTAACTACAATCCAGAAACCTGGTTTATTTAACACAGATGCATAAAATAACAATTCTACAGTTGATTGGTAACGAAGGTAAAACACCATAACAGATCGAAGTTGCTCGCCTATTTCAAGAAAAATTTTCCAATTCGCCGCCTATATACCAAGGGACATGTAGTAAAACTGAAAAGCAACTTCGCGCACTTGGGCATGTAAGGCAGATACAAAAAACATTTTAATGCACTGAGTAATGATACCAAATTGGATGTAATGCTTGACGTGCAGGAAAACCCACAACGAGTCCATAAGCAGCCACAATATTGGATGTTGCTATTCATCGATTATTCGAATATTAAAAGAAAATAATATGGATCCCATAACATTGATACAAAATGGGAATCACATGGAGAACGATTTCGATAGAACAACGTCTTTTTGTAAACAAATGATGGAAGTATTAGATTACAATGTTATCCAACTAGCAAATGTTTTGTTTTCTGACGAGTGCAGTTTTACATTTCACGGCCACGCTAATCGTTAAAATTGTCGCTACTAGTTTAAAGAAAATCCACATTGGATGAGATAAGAAGATACGCAATACCTTGAAAAAGTCCATGTTTGGGCAGGAATATTTGTAAACCATGTCATTCGTCCCTTCTTCAATTGCAATTTGAATGGAGATAATTATTTAGCACTGCTCCAAAATAATATCGGGCCAACTTGGGAGACGTATATTCTGATCAAGCAAACCCACATGTTCCAGCGAATGTGATATGGTTCCCACAGGATGGAGCACCAGCACATTACCAAATCAATGTCTGGCAGGATCTCGACTTAATATTTCCAAATCGGTTGATAAGGAGGCGGGGTCGTTGGAGTGGCCAGCACAATGACACGATCTTACGCTATTAAACTTTTTATCTAGGTATTTGAAAAGTATGCTATACAAAATTAAACGACGCGATTTAACTGACTTAAGAAGAAGAATAACGATTGCGACTAGTTCGGTCATCAAATGTTGATTCACGTTGGAAGACATTTTTATTTACGATTAGGACGCTGCCAAGACGTTCAAGGCATTTATTTTGAACATATGTTACATTAAGATTGGTGTATTTTTTATTTTTTCCTATTATCAAGAATGAAACGCGATTAGTTATGAATTTTTTTTTACTGTTAATGATTGCAATAAATTTTAAAACCATAGTATGGTTAAATAGAGAATGAAGAGCTATTTTAATAGCGGTATCACAAAACCATAGATCCTATTTTAAAATTTTGGGGTTACAACTGTCACTTGAAGGAGGATAAATATAGGGGTGAAGTTTTTACATCCCAGGATGTCATTTATTAATTTTAAATTGACGTGTTTCAGGATTTTTTATAAATATGCATAATGGTTTAGATACTGAATTTATTTCATTTGGCTGTTCAACACTATATT
Source organism: Tillus elongatus (assembly GCA_964006375.1). Classification (NCBI taxonomy): domain Eukaryota; kingdom Metazoa; phylum Arthropoda; class Insecta; order Coleoptera; family Cleridae; genus Tillus; species Tillus elongatus. Next base: position 109,850,092 of record OZ023269.1, on the reverse strand, counting down.
TTAGTAAAATTTTGCAATTAAAATTGTATCTCAGTTTTTTTTGTTTTTAGTGTGAATCTCACCTAATAACTTGTTTTACCCTCTCCACCCTAGCAGAATTATCTAGTATAAATTGTTTAGTATGATAGTAGGAACATACGCTTGGACTGGCTTGATTATCATAGGAAATAGAGATTAACTTCTACCCTACTGAGGTTTGTAAAGTTATCGCACAAATGCCAACACCACAGCACAAGCAAATCGGTTTTGAGTAGGCAGCGTTATGGCAACATATTAATATTGTAGCTATCTCATGTTGTGACCTGTTTTGATTTCGATAATAGCTAAAATATGCACACTGCACACACCATGTGACATAATGTATAATAATATTAGTGCAGTGTAGGAAACAAATATTGCCTTGTCACCTGTAAGTGAGGCAGTATGAGACTGATACATATGGAAATACATTTTTGATTAGCCTCGCTTATCACTGAAGATGCATACCAGTTTTATCAGCATGAAATTATACCGACGTTACAACTCTGTAACTTACTTATTTATAAAAAAAAGCTTCTAATCGCTTACCTGGGCAATAATAGGCGCAAAATCAGGCGACCAACATAAAAATTCTAAACACGTTCTTGGTTTTATATTTTAACGGCAAAAGTAACTTGCAAAACAATTTATTTTGAATTGATCAGTGGGATTTGAATGTAATATATATATATATATATATATATATATATATATATATATATATATATATATATATATATATATATATATATATATATATATATAAGATGTTCAGTTTTAGTGAATTTTCTTTTAAAAAATTCACTAATGAGGAGATCGCGACTTTTGAATTTAGAAAAAAATTCTTCAAATGAGCGCAAACTAGGACCCCTGGAACCCAAATACGAGGAAATATATATATTAGTAAAGGATTTTTTCACGTTCGAGGAGGTACCACCCCATAGTCAAGGGGCCGGTGAAGTCCCAACAGACGTTTCCGGTTCTGGTGTATGAGTCGGTTTGCCTTATAAGCAAAAATGATGATGGCTCCTCCTTGTACAAAAGATTCCGGAGGTAAAATACCCCTCCATTCGGATCTCCGAGAGAGGGGCGTACAGCGGGCGCCAGCATCAAGATTTAACATATCCTTCTCGAATATATGTGGCCTAAATACTAACCTGAACTCCGTGCAGCATTTCCTCCAGGGTAATAGGCCCCAACTCCTATTCCTCGCCGAAACCCAAATCAGTGCCAAAACAGCCACTAATCACCTTAATTTCCCGGGGTATGAGCTCCTTACTTCCTTTAAATTGCATGGAGGCGTGTGCACATACGTCCGTAGCAATCTACCCTGCACCAGACACCCCAATTTAGAAGCTGGAAAAAAAGACATACTATGGATAAAACTCTCCTTCTTTCAAGGCTGCAACTAAATTCATCTGTTGCGTTTACCGGTCACCTTCTGACAACAACTTTGTCTAGCTCTTTGACTACCTTTCTGAAAAAACCGACCGTCTGATTTCTGAATATCCTTCCTCTGAGGTCACTATTCTTGGTGACTTCAATGTCCATAATAAGGAATGGCTAGGATCTTCAAAAACCGATCCACAAGGGAGAGCAGCGGAGGCCTTTGCAATCAGAAATTCTTTAGCCAATATGGTTCAACAACCTACTTACTTTCCTCGCATCCCAACACACAGCTCAAATCCGTTGGAACTCCTTCTTACTACAAAACCTGAATGCTATAAGATATAAGTCACCGCCCTTCTTAGTCGCTCAAACCACGGCAAGGTCACTGCTTTCTGCGCAATGCAACCCGATGTCACACAGTCATCACACCCACGTATCATTTGGCACTACAACTCCGCAAACTGGGACGAAATGCGGGATTACTTTTCCTCATTTCCATGGGCGTCTGTCTGCTTCTCTCGTCCTGGCCCCTCTGATATCTCACAAAACGTCACCGAAATTATCCAAAATGGCATGGAATTATTTATTCCACGTACACAGAAAACCTCTTTAGCCACTCAAGCTCCTGTCTTGACTAGTTTGTTTCAGATATCTTACAATAGAGGCATATTCCCTAGTAATTGCAAAACTGCTCGAGTACAACCCGTCCCCAAGAAAGGATCCACAGCAATTTCTAGCAACTACAGGCCTATTTCTCTCCTTTTAGTCGTCTCTAAAGTGATGGAAAAGTATATAAACACCGAATTACTAAAATTTCTTGAAAAACACAGTCTAATCCACGACAGGCAGTATGGATTCCGTCAGCGCAAATCGACTGCCGACCACCTTTCCTTTGTCACTTATTCTTGGAACAAGTCTATGGAACTACACGGTGAATCCCAGATTGTCGATCTAGACATATCCAAAGCATTCGACCAGGTCTGGCACGCAGCGCTGCTTAATAAGCTTCCGGCCTATGGCATACCACTAAAACTCTGTACCTGGACAGCAAATTTCCTCTCCAACCGGACCATTTCTGTTGTCGTGGATGGCCATTCCTCTAAACTGTATCAAATTAATGCAGGAGTTCCTCAAGGTTCAGCTTTTGTCCTACTTTGTTTCTTCTTCACATCAATGACCTCCTCTCTAGCACATCCAACCCAGTTCACAGTTACGCGGACGACAGCACCCTCCACTCAAATATACAATATTCTAAGCCTGTCTCTTTAGCCCAGTTAGATGATGATCACAGAATCATGGAGGATTCTGTCTCCGTGGCTCTCCAAAAAAATATTAGACTGGGGAAGTAAAAATCTTGTACAATTCAACCCCACCAAATCTCAGTCTTGCTTTCTTTCTCATAAGAGATACACCAGCCCTAGACCCATCAGAATTAACAACCAAGTTATTCAAAGTAATGAATCCTTTTCACTTGTGGTGTGTTGTTGAAGTATAATATGAATTTATTGAGAAGTGCCGCATGCCACCTGATCAAACCCTTTAGGCATATTTAAAGAAATTACATGATATTTATTAAATATTCTAAGGACAGTACATAAAAATTGGGTGATGTATTTGAGAATATCATTCGCGAAATGGCTTCGACGAAAGCCGTAGGGGTCCTCACTAAAGACGTTTGATTTTGCAGGGTATTATAAAAACTTTATATTGATAATTGTTATCATAGCTTTGAACAAGACAATAAAATGAATATTGCGCAACAGTTTTCCACATTGGATTTATCTCACTTTAAGTTAAGGGTTAAACTGGCAGTTGTTTTCAGAGGAAGATCTTAGCGGACAACGTAGAGGCACATAAAATTGAAGTCAGTCTAGGAGCACGATGAGTGAAATATATTTCTTTAGCTTTTGACCTTAGAGCAGGTAGAAATGGTGGGTTCATTTTGTGCAGATAGAGCTTTGAATGAGAACCGAACACACGGGCAAATAAGTCGGCTTTTATTTTGATAATACATCAATATATCCAACAATATAACTCATAGAAGAAAAGGAGTTAATGGTGAAGTTTGGATCTATGGTTTTTGGCATAGAATCAAAACGTCGCGTATTATTGGTTTGTAATTTCTGAACGTCACAACGTCTGGATTAGACATATTTCCAAGGTAAAAAAGAACAGAACAAGGCTATACTCCAGACTGAAATTATTTAGTAAAAGCCCTACGCGTTTTGGCCCATATATCTTGCCGTCTTTAGGGGCTTTGTTCTGTTTTTTATATAACAGGAACTGAACTTTACAAGAAATCTATCATAGTGGCTATTTTCATCGACTGTCGCTTTTGTTTCCTTGCACTATATGGGTGGTTTCGATGCACTATATGGGTGGTTTCGATGCAAGGAAACAAAAGCGACAGTCGATGAAAATAGCCACTATGATAGATTTCTTGTAAAGTTAAGTTCCTGTTATAAAAAACAGAACGAAGCCCCTGAAGATGGCCAGATATATGGGCCGAAATGCGTAGGGCTTTTACTAAATAAATTCAGTCTGGAGTATAGCCTTGTTCTGTTCTTTTTTACCTTGGAAATATTATTGGTTTGCCTGTATTATTACAGTACTATATCCCTCTTTATATTATAAAACTCTGGGTCTGATGAAGCTACCATTTAGCAAAACTGGTCGAATAGTTTAGTACAAGCCAGTATGAATTTATTTATCTCGTTTTATAATGTAAAAAGCTAATGCACTCTAATTTTTTAAGAAGATTAATGGAACTTAGCGTATATACATACTTCATGAATATGAAATTAAACCAAATTGTTATTTCTGGTAGTATAGCTATAACTACAGTCGACAGGATACGCATTAAGAAATCGCATACCAGCAAGTCTTGAGGGTGTCCATCATGAATGCAAAGCTTGTCTTAAACATTCAGCTGTTCTCTATAGAACATCCAATGGTAACTTGATCTCAACAACTTTCGGTGCTTTCGGTAAATAAGTGAATACACAAAAGGACCAGTTTGTACATACCTATGAGGGCCAGACCGTTTTGTAGATGGTAATTGGTATATGTATAAGATGGTGCTGCATCTCTACACACTCACTTATCCATAAATTAACAGCTGTTATTAATTTAATGTAAGTATGTTTTAGCACGGTGACTTGCCCACAGGCCTAAAGATTTGTTGGAAGGAGTCATATAATACAGTTTGAATTTTACCTTATATCATTGCCAATAAAGTTTATGAAAATTCTTAGGTCATGATCACAGTCTAAAGGCGATGTTATCTTGTAATCGCAAACAACACACTCTGTCTCTAGCAGCTCTTTTCATTTCATTGTAACTTTTACACTTAAATTCGGACAGGTTTTCCAGATAAAAGGCTGAGGTTGGACACTGTGGCTGGAAACTGAAACAAAAATCAGAATCACCCCAAAAACCACATATAATGAAATAATAACAGAGAGTTATGCGCTAGATACGTATTTCGACAACGAAATTGACTTCATCAGTAGCTGTCGCTAAACTAACTGTTTATATTATATAACTATTTATATACCTAAACCATACACTAAAATGATGCAATACCGGATGATGATGATGCAATACAGGATGATACAATACCGGATAATGCAGTACCTGATGATGAAATACCGGATGATGCAATACCGTATGATGCAATATTACATGACTCAGTACCGGATGATGTAACACCGGATGACGTAACACTGGGTGACGTAGTAGTAGTAGCAGTGGTGGAGAGGCTAACTTCAAGCAAGTAGGCCGCAACGGGCCCTTTTTGTCAACCATAGCAACCATACTCTACACTTCCTCGGTTTTGTCGCCAAACCGCCTCGACCTCGAAATGAAGGCCGTGACGGTCTTCCATTGGACGGTACTTACCTGATTCCTCTGCAGAGTCCTCGAACCGAATAATTCTGCTCGAAGACTCCCAAAAGCCTCGCATTTACACAGGTAGTGGTAGGACGTTTCTTCATCCTCGCCGCATTCCTGGCAAATGGGATCCCTCTCTACACCTATCAATGTGAGGTGTCTTCTAAGGGCCCAGTGGCTTGTCAGCACCCCAAGGATGTGGCCAAGCGTAGGTCGACTCCTACCGAGTAGCCAGATAGTTTTATCTCTGTCCGGCCCCTCCACAAAGTCCCTCGCCTGCCTACAGCCACCAATCCACCCCCAGTGCCTCTCCATGGTCTCCTTAGTCTACCTGTCTAGGGCGACAGAGATAGTCTTTTTACTTATGCCTTTATGCCTATTGCAGGCTTCGGGCCACAGAACGGCCGCTGGGAACCAAGCCTTGCAAGATCATTCGCCAGCTTATTCCCCGCCACGCCACAGTGTCCCAGAACCCACACCAGTTGCACCTCCTTTGTCCTGGCTAGTCCTTTAAGGGCGTCAGCGCACTCCAGTGTTGACCTAATTCTGGCCGCGCAGACTGCTATACCGGGTGACGTAATTCAAGGACTATTGTTGTGTCAGTGGATACGCCCAACGGGTTGTGTCGACGCTTCAGTACCTTCGGAACATGCTTCATGATAACCAGCTATAGGACATGCAGGTGGAGGAATATATTCTACCTTCGTTGCCGAACTCTTCATGAGCCGATTTGAGAGTGACTTTGCTGGGGCGGTGGAGTATTTTCCGAGGGTATGGTTGAGACATGTCGGTGATATTTTTGCCATATGTGACCTCAGTAAAGACAACATCAATAATTTTGTTAATAAGTTGAACAGTAGATTCTAGTAAATCAAGTTTACTTACGAAATGGAGAACAACGACCAATTACCCTTCCTTGATACCCTTGTCATCAAAAATGTAGATAGGTTAGAATTTGAAATTTATAGGAAACAAACTTCTACAAATCGCTTTATACCATTAGATTCAAATCATCCTTTCGGTCATCAAATCTCGAGTTGAGTTTCCTTGTTTGGAGGTTACTCAGTTTTCCTCTGAGCAGTAACCTATACAATTCAGAGATGTACAAAATTATAGATATTGCGATTGGTAACGGTTTCTCTTTAGACACTGTGTATAGTTTAGTTAGTAATCATAGGTGGAAAATGTTTATAAGTAACATTACGACATCGAAGCCGGACCCGATGAGCCACCCAAAAATTTCGCTGTACTTCCTTTCTACCCTTTTCTTACAAAAGAGTTAGCGAAAATATTCAAAGATAAGGACTTGAGAGTTGTTTATAAAGTTGATAATTTGAAAGACCTTTTGGGTGAGCCAAAGGATACTATTGACTTCCGTTAAAAATCGGGCATTTATCTAATATATTGTAATAATTGCGAGAAAATCTATATTGGGCAAACGCGGGGATCAATAACAACAAGATTCAAAGAGCACATAGCTCATTTCTTATTCAATAGAGCAGAAAAATCTAGCGTTGCCCAACATATGATTGACTCGGGACATAAGGTAGGCGATAGTAGTCTTAAGTTGTTGGAGGCAACCACGGATTAACGCAAGTTAGGTGCTTTGGAAAGTTTGGAAATCCGCAAGGTGAATCCATGGAATTTGATGAATTCAGACATGGGCGTATCCCGTTGTGGCCGTCTTGGAAAGTCGACTGAAACTTCCCAATTCGCACTCGGGGGACGACGGTTCGAGATTCTCCGACAGCGGATCATTTTTCAAATCACTTCTGTCGTTGAGATCGAGCTTAAGGTGGAGGGTAGGTTAGTTTAGATGAACAAAAAGGGCCTAATTGCCAGTAAGCATCTTACCTTTACCGTTTTACCTTTTTATACAATGACACAACAATAGTCTTTAAATTATGTCGCCCGGTGTTACGTCATTCGGTGTTATATCATCCGGTACTGAGGCATCTGATATTAAATCATACGGTGTTGCATCATCCGGTATTGCATCATCCGGTATTGCATCATCATCCGGTATTGCATCATCGGGGTTACATTATGTTTAGTGTATAATTTAGTATATAAATATGATAATTTTGCCCATACAGTTAGCTTGGCGATAGCTACTGATGAAGACGACTTCGTTGTCGAAATACGTATCTAGCGCATAACTCTCTGTTATTATTTTTGTGGTTTTTGGGGTGATTCTGCTTTTTGTTTCAGGTTTTCCAGAAGTCTTTCTCATTGTCTACCTCTTTCTTTTTCCAAATATGTGTCCTTCACTTAGCGTTTTTAGAAAGCTTTTATGTCTGAGAACATGTCCAACAAAATGTACCTTCTTTATCTCAATTTATTTCAGCAAGCACATTTCTCTTCTTAGCTTTTCTAGTACACTTTTTTTCTGTTTCTATCCAAGTACCTAATTGTTGCCGCCGAATCCTTTTTTTAGGTCTACAAAAGCAATAAACGTATCTTCATTTTTTTAAAGCGTTTTTCTCATATTGTTTAAAGTGCTAGGCACTTTTTCTAATAATACATTTGAATTGTTATACTTTGTGACTTTACATTTTGTTCCTTGCTTATATTGTTAAGTTTGGTTTGACCGTTATTTCTTCATGTAGTTTTTGAATGTTTCACCAATATTTTGCATCCATACTTTTTTTACTTTCTTACATTTTAGTTTAATCGTATTTATATTTTGTCTACATCTACTGTATGCCTTTTCGTTCGTAGGCTTTTGTAGTATTGTAGATCAAAAATCCACGGTTTTCTTGGTTCTAGTTTTATATTGCTCAGTACTTTTTCGCAGCTACTTTTAAACCACTTTTTATGTCCGTCTATGCAACTTTTCCGCCATTGAGATTTACCTCATTGGTTTATTCTTCAAATATTTTCAGTGTTTCTGTATCTTTCAATCTGTATACATTAAATTTCGGCTATTTTTGTTGAAGTGTGTTTAAACTTGCCAGTACCAGATTATGGTCACTTTTTAGGTTAAAATTCAAATCAATTGATTTCTGTATGTGGGCATTAGAGATGTTGGGTGAGGATGTACACTTTTTCGATTATGTGCTGTTTACAGACGAATAGATTTTCCATAGTAACGGCTTTATAAACAGACATAATTTTCATTAGTACGCTGATGAAAAGCCACATTTTTGCTACAGTATTAACCGTTAGAATCGTTGGTCTAATAATGTGTGGGGTAGAATATTAGAGTCAAGTGTAATAGGTGCTTATTTTTTCAATGACAATATAAATGGAGATATGTTTCATAGGTTTCTTCGTCAAAGTTTGCCAGAACTTTTGGAAGACGTCCCACTATCTAGGCGTAGGCGGGTGTGGCTACAACTGGATGCTGCTCCGGCACATTTTCAAATCAGAGTAAGACAAGAACTTAGTAGCCATTTTCCCAATAAATAGTTAGGACGAGGAGGTCCACAAAACTGGCCAGCCAGATCGCCAGACCTAACATGCCATGATTTTTTCATGTGGGGACATGTTAAGGATATCTTATATGAAATGCATCCGACCACACAAGATGACATAAAACAACGCATACGGAATGCTTTCAATACAATATTGCCGCAAATGTTGCACAATGTCAAGCGGTCCTTTGAACAATGGTACAATTATGCATTGAACAGGATGGAGGTCAGTTTGAACATTTGTAGAACTAGAACTATGTTTATTATAATTACTCTTGGTTTTTCTGTTCTTATTTTCATCGTTTGTTTACCTTGGATTAGTTTCCAGATTGAATTTCAGACAAAGCAAGTTAAATTTGTTGTTAAAAATGAAAAATTCTCATTTATACAAAAACAATAATAAAACTGTGGATAACGCCAGAACCGTTGCACTTGGGTATAGGAAACCCTAGGAAATTATTTTCTCTATGAAATGTAGCAATATATATATATATATATATATATATATATATATATATATATATATATATATATATATATATATATATATATATATATATATAATCTGCTTTGAATGTGCCGATAATAAAATTTTTGAACGCTCTGTAGAGTATTGCGAAATATTGACTACAGTAGTTGATAAAGTACCAAATCCACCATCAAAAGCTAGTGAGTTTTTTTTTTACGATATTATCTGACAATGGAGATAGATTTTTTTCGAAAACCTCACATTCGTTGAAAAATCAAGATATCTGAGAAACCGTAATAGCTAGGTATAGGGATCCTTGAAGTAAGTAAACCTTATTTTTCCTATATAATTGAAAAACGTCAAATACCGGGTGTTCCATAAGAAAAACATAACCACAGCATAGCTGTGACATAACCTTGATCAGCCTGTATATTTGAAATCAATTTTAGATTGTAGTCCCACAATTTCCCTTTGAAATAAATTCGAAATAATGAAAAATGTAGACGTGAGAGCCCGTGGCGTATGTGGTGGGCCACCTGTATATACACGTATATATATATATATATATATATATATATATATATATATATATATATATATATATATATATATATATATATATATATATATATATATATATATATATATATATATATATATATATATATATATATATATATTTGTGTGTGTGTGTTTTTTTGTGTTCTTACTAAGAGCTTCGGGTAAATCAATTGTAGTCTATAATTATAGGCAATGCTCTTTGTGACTGTTTTAATGGAAAAAGCCTTTCACTAAAAGTTACACAAAATTATTTTATCAAAAGCAAGGTTGAATAATTAAAGCTATAGAATGTTTTACAATTAATAAATAAATTATGGAATTCACAGTTTCATAACTTGAGGGTTTACATTACAATTGACCACTAATTTTGCCAGATTCCGTACACAGTGGTGAGGGCGAACAGTAATATTTATAGAGTGCGAGTGTGAATGTAAATATGTACGATATCATCAAGAATTTGACGTAGCCCATAAACGTAGGGGTTCGAGGTTCGTACAGAGACAGGCCCGACGAGTTGGGATTGCCGATTGTCGGATTGTCGGATAGTCGGCCAACCTGTAGTCCGTAGTTTCCATTTCAGATTTCAGTTTATCGTGCTCGGCGGTTAGGAAAGGTCGGCGGTGCCAGTGTTGCGCTTGCAGTTTCGCTTGCGCTTCTTCTCCTTTGCTTGTCAGTTTGCCGCGAAGTGATTGTAATTACAACTTGGCCCTTTTTGCAGTTTTGAGGTCTTTCTTCTGGTAATTATATTTATTTTAAGTTTTTCTAGATTAGGTTTATTTTTAATTTTTTTTATTGAAATATATATCCTTAAAGGATTCTATAGGACTTTTATTTTTAATTTTGATTAATGACTACCTATTATTATTTGTGGTTGTGGTTATTATGTTATATGTACTTTAACCGATACCACTTTATGCTTTGTTTTAATTCGCCATTTGCATCCGATTTTGCAATTAATTTAACACCTTACTTACTGATTTATTCTTTAATTCGATTTAATTAATTAAATGTCTGCTATCTTTGAACTAGGTACTTGATCGTTATACAGATGCCAAAAATATGTTTTATTTGCCGTTTTAACATGATTTCTTCTTCTGGTAAAATTTAATTAAAAACATGGGATAAAATTAAAACCTAAACCTTTCATTATCATTTTAACTTTTAATTAACTTTAAAACAATATTGCAATCCAAACAAAATTATGGTTACTATAACGCGAGCCCCTTGAGCGTTGGACCATCAGATTAAGTATGGGTGGCAGTGGGCTCTTTACTTTTAGGCGAATTTTTAAAAATTCGCTGATAGAGAGGTTAGAACTTTTGAACTGCCTTTCAATGAGCGGAAATTAATTACGATTTTTTTTACCGATGGGCTATAGCTACCTGACATATTTTCAAAACACTTACAAACACAGTTGAGTTTATTTTTCAAAATTTCAGTTTTCTACCCACACAAAATTTGGACAACCTTAATTTTTTTCAGCTTTTGCTAACCTGACAATTTTTTGGCTTATTCGAAATTAATAGGATCCGAAAAGGCCTGTCAGGACGTCACTACACTCATCTGCTGCAGGTATTTTTTCTGTTTCAAAATGTCTCTACTTGGATTTTCCAGAAAAATTCCAAATAGGCATGCTATAAAATGTCATACTTGGTTCAAAGTTGCTCTAGTCTCAACATTTTACACTAAAATTTGCTCTATTTATTTTCCTCAAAGTAACAAAAGGTATTTCTGTTAAAAAATGCCATATATCTAAACTTTCAACCCGATTTGCTAATCAAAATACCTAAGGTTCTTGCTAATTTAATTTAATGAATGATTCTCTTAACTAATCCTTAAAAATTAATCATCAATCAAGTTGTTCTTGAGCTAAGCAGGATGCTATGGAAATAAAAGAATTGAATCTCATGCAAATTTACGAAAACAGAATTATTGGCTGAAGTTTGTGATCCCATGTCTTTTTTCCTTATTTTTAATCCTAGTTTATAAGACTTAAATACACACACCTTACCCACAAAAACAAAATGTAAAGTATGATGGGCATAGTCTATCTTCGTAAATTATTATTGGTTTACATGAAGTAAGGGAAATTTAGGTGTTTGTTTGCTGAGCTCGGTAGACGATAGCATAGAGAATCCTTTTGTTTTTTATTATAATGTAAAACATCATATTATAATAGGGCGCTGTAGCACTAGTTGTTGACCTGGAGTGACCGTGGCTAAAAGAGCTTTGCTCGAGGCCAAAACAAGTTTAAAAAAAAAAAAAAAAAGAATTATTGGCACCTTCTCTAAAGTTATGAAACAATGATTGTTGTCAACCAGTAATAGAAAAATGCTGACCTTGGAGGTAAAGATAAAAATTAGCCTTTTTGCGGAGAAAATATGTCATCGACCAGTTGCTGCTCTTTTTAATGCCCGCCATCCCGAAAGCAATATCCAACAGTTTACCGTGCTTGGAATAATCGCAAATTCTCAAAGTTCAAATCAACGTGTTCATTAGAACCTAATTTAAAAGACATTATAATCCAAGAACTTATTATGATGAAACGGCTCAATTATCTGTATGCTTGGATATAATACAGTATGTACATACACGTATTCCAGATATTTCTGATAGGACTGATGCTAAAATGGAAGCTGTAAGAAACATTTAGCACAAAAGTTAATTCAAACGGTTCAAACCAAAATTTACGAATCTTCGAAAACCGCCATTTGGAAGTACGATTGGATTTCTTGTTTTGGTTTCTATGACAAAGAAATAAGTGCAGACTTTGAATGTCGAATATTATAGGGATACAATGTTACTTTTATCTCAAATTGGGTAGTCAGTTCACAAAACTGTAGATGGAGGCCACAAGAAAACCCAAAAAATGCAATATAATGTCAATTAGCGTGAATTAGGATCCCTAGAACCATATTTATGTTTATAACTCAAAAAATTATTAAACGATGTTGATAAAACTTGGCACGTGTTGACAGAATGGATGAGTTCGTTCATCAGCTTCGGACCAGTTTTGCTAGATAAAATTTTGTATTTTTGTTTAAAAAAAAAAACAATTTGATGATACCGCATATTAGGGGGCCAACTAGTTTTGAAATAAATCGACTGCTGGTAGATGAAGTTTACTACTTTATATGCACTCTGATTTTTATGTTGTGGAAATTCGTTTTTACATTGTGGGAATCTGTTGTTGTCGAGTTATCGATATCATTAGTTCGTCGATGGTCACATACGGTAAGTTTTGCTTTCTTGTTGCCTCCAACGTTGTTTGGTGAGGTCAGATTAGATCGGGTTAGGTCAGGTCAGGTCGTTCAGACCTGCTTGGTAGGGTGTTTTGTGCATAAGCGAAAAGAAAAAAGATGTCCTTTCAACCCCGAAACAAGTTAAGGGACCTGAAGCGAACAGGAGTGCTGGAGGGGAAAGTAGATTATTAAGAGAAAATGTTACTGCAAAGTGTAAAAAGGCTACCTGTAGAAGTCCAATTAATCTCTTTTTGTCGATGTACCTTCTTTATTTCCTCCCCCCTCAGTACTCCTCACTCCGGGTCCCGCAACTTTTGGGAGGGGGTTGTTTCCACAACATTTTTCTTGTTGCTTATGCATACTAGAGTGGTTTCAGCATGTTTCTGAAAAAAAAATAGAAAATCCGGTTGGTCACTAATATGCAGTATTACCAAAAATTTTATCTCGAAAAATAATAAATCTATTTTGATGAAATTTGGTGGACATGTTGCCGTGATAGACACTTTACTATATACCAAAATTAGAGTTTCTAGGTAGATGGAAAATTGAGTTAATAAAATGTTAATAATTTAATGGAAATTCGCTACCGTAACGCACTTGATGCCTGATGAATTTTTAAATTTTAAAATATAAAAATATGCAGTTAGAGGTAATCTAAGTTAAATTCAAGAACCTTTTGCAAAATCCACCACACAACAACAATTTCCACCTTAAGAACGTTTTATAAGAGAAATGTATAATTATTACTTGATAATGTCAGTTTTATTGATGAATTGTTTAAGTATTATTATGCTGAATTGGACAGCTTAACAAGTACGTAAATTTAAACAGTAGCTATAATTTATCTTGGCTAAAGCTATTTGTTTCTAATATAACAGTTATTGTATCTGGTTATTTGATATTACTGAGCCCGGATACAATAATTGCAACATATCGTCTAGAGTACTGCTGTCATGATGGGGAGCTTTTATATGTATGCATTTTAGTTATTCTTGATTCGGTGCAAAAGCTTATAGTTTACTAATAGGAGACGCTAAAGTTAAAAGATACCCCACTTTATATATCGTCACAGAAAAGTAATAAGTTATCCTTGAATTTGGGTATTTGTTTTTATAAGATCTGTTGACAGACATGTATGTTTTAATTTATTTGTTTTCTTTTTACAGGTCCTACTGCAAGTCTTATCGCTTCTGGTAAGTATTAAAAAGTTCGCACAATTTTGTTGTTGTTTATAACTTATAACTAAACAAGATATCGTTCTTTATAAAAGAATATCATCGGACCTTAATTAGGTAGTCCTATCAAATTTATCGAATTTATAAATATATATATATATATATATATATATATATATATATATATATATATATATATATATATATATATATATATATATATATATATATATATATATATAGGTACGTTAGCACAGCATAGTAAACAGTTAGTATGGAATCGGTGTTTTGTGGTTAGGTTATCGAGGAAGGTCTAAATTAGTTAGGCATTCAACTTTATCATCTCCCGCCCCAATTTTTTGGCCATTTTGAATTTAGGGGTGATTAGCTTTTGGGCGATTTGCGGTTATATGAAGCATTTTAGCAAAAACTATGCCTATTATTGTAAGCAATAAAATTATCTATCGAACGGTATATATATATATATATATATATATATATATATATATATATATATATATATATATATATATATATATATATATATAACACTGTCAAAGTACATATTATTATTTTTGGAGCATCCGGATTTGTTTCGGGTTACAGCATCCTTGTACTAATAGGAAAAAGCAGCAAATATGACATGAAACAAAAATCTGTACATCTTTAGTGGCAAGTATATACAATTAAAATATAAGTAGACACAAAAATTAGGGATCTCTGAAAAAACGAAAAATTGCCTAATGGAATAGTGCTCGAGTCTGATAACGCCGAATATCTAGGTAATCTAGGTAAAATGTAAACGAACCATGTCCTTGTTAGTTGCCAATAATAGGAACATAGTTTTCAAGATTTACAATAGGTAGCACTTTTTAAATGCGTTCTCCTATCACCCTTTTTATATGTATTTCTTACGTTAATATCGGCCTATTTCTGCGACTATTTTTTTTTTGTTCCCTCAGGGCTCGTCCGCGTCCTTGCCGCCCCGATAGCACCGCAACCCTTGGTTGATTGTGCATACCCTTAGTCTTACTCCACCCATTCCAAGATCACTGTGCCTTGAACTAGTCTGCACAGCGATTGGTAGGGTGAAGTTTTATATTGCTCTGTCTCCGGTCTAGAGTGACCGTAGATCAGTTGTCTTTTCCGGTCCAGAGCTATACACTCACACAAGATGTGCTGGGCTGATTCCTCCCCCTCGCCGCAGAGTCTGCATGCGAGGTCCCCTTCGAACCGCCCCATTTTATGCAGGTGTTTCTTGACGGACATGTGTCCCGTCAAGAGACCTGTTGTGTTTCTGAGCTGTCCTCTGCTAAGGTTTAGCAGCTCCACAGCTCTCTTTGAACTGGGTCCGTCAATTATTGACTTCCCATGTCTGAGCCCTGGACAGTCCGCCCAGTACACCTTGTGTTGGTTTCTGACCCAGGACTTAATGGCTCCCCTGGCAGTGCTCTTTGACACGCCCAGAGCCGGTTCTGGTCCCATAAATGGTTCTGCTGACCCTCTCTTCGCGAGACTGTCAGCTTCTTCATTGCCTTTAACCCCCGAGTGACCCGGCACCCAGATGAGGGTCACCTCATTCTGCCCAGCCAGGTCGCTCGTCTCGTCTCGGCACTCACTCACCAGCCAGGAATTTACCTGTGGGCTACTTAGTGCCTTAAGGGCTGCCTGGCTGTCTGTGGCTATGAGGATCCGCTTGTTGGTGTAGCCCCTCCTCTTGTTCTCCCGCACACAGTGCAGGATGGCGTACATCTCGGCCTGAAACACCGTTGCATGGGCTCCGAGGGAAATACTATGACTTACCCTCGGTCCTTCCGAGTAAACACCTGCCCCCGTCCCACGCTCCCCGCCAGATCCGTCCGTGAACCAGACGAGCGCGTCCCGTGGCATGCCCGGCGTCTCCTCCCGCCATGCCTTGCGATCAGGGATTTCCACTGTAAAGTTGTTTTCCCTGCACATTCGCGGGCTCGCGAAGTCTGACCTCATTTCAAGCATGGGCTCCTTCACGATCTCCTGAATTTTGCAGTGGCCCCTGAAGCCTGGGTTGATCTTCAGTCTACCATTGCAGGCTAGTCTGTATAGTCCTAGCCTGGCCTCTCCCATAATAACTAAGTGTAGGGGGGGTAGATCCAGCAACACCTCCATGGCGGCTGTTGGGGTTGAAGACATGGCCCCTGTGATGCCTAGGCAAGCCATCCTTTGGATCTTGCCTAGTTTTTGTTTGGCACTGGATTGTGTCACCTTAGGCCACCAGACCAGTGCCGCATATGTTAACGATGGTCTGACCACCCTTGTGTACAGCCAGTGGGCCATACTAGGTCTTAGTCCCCACGTTTTTCCATATAGCCGCCTAGTGACGGCTAAGGTCATGACTGCCTTACGCAGTATTTTTCCATTGCGACTATGGTCAATCACTGACGCCAGGGAGCAGTTTTATTTCACTATCCTAGAAATTTTAACGAACCCCTGCTTTTCTTCAAGGAGGGTAGGGATATTTAACGTGCCCAACATATCCTGACCACGGGATCGACGGCTCTACGCCCCCTCCTAAGGGAGGAAAGTGCAGACATTCAAGTTGCTCAAATATAATGTCAGAACTTCGGTTGATGTTAAGTAATTACAGTATGCACTGAAAAAGTGAAAGGGGAACCTTGAGAATCGAACCTGGTACCCTCTGATCTAGAGGCACACGTTCTTACCCCCGGACCACCGACGCTTTTTTATATTAAATTTACAGAAGTGTAGATGTAAATGATTATTTCCGTGTAATAAAACCTCTATTATCTCTTATCTCTTACATGCTATATATATATATATATATATATATATATATATATATATATATATATATATATATATATATATATATATATATATATATATATATATATATATATATATCAATTGTTGTGAAATGTAGTATTTGTTAGCTATTTGATTATGTCGTTATGCCGGTGTTTGACACGTAATATTCTTGATCTTTGAAACTGACATGACCAGTTGCATCATCACCTGTGCGTGATCTTTGACTTACCTAATAACATTGTAACACAAAATAGGTAATTATAAATAATAATATTTTTGACATGAGAACTGCAATTCAGAAAATAAATATGTGAACGTAATTCTATTTGACTTGACCGACAAAGCAGACAACAAGAATATGAAATTATCAAATAAACTTAACTGGTGGGTAGTCGCGTGTATAACACTCCGTGCAAATTAACTAAGAACTGTCTCTAACAAGAGAAAGCAATAGGCTGCCCTCAATTCGGTAAATAATGGAAATTATGTATTCATTATAGAAGTGTTCTAAAATATAAAATATGCGGGTTGTTACTGAAAAAAAAGAAGAATAATCGTATTTGCACTTTGTAACCCCTAGCCATAAACATTTTTTTGTTTATTAAGTGTATTAAATCTTATTGCTATTAAAATACGTTTAGCTTAAATCGCGTATGTAGCTTTAAGGTCGCCCTTTTCTGTTTATTTTCAGTTAACCTAGTGGCTTAATTTTTTGTAAAGGCATCTTGTTAAAAAAATACAATAATAACTTTGTTGTTCGAAGCTATAAAAACACTCAAAAAGACAATTGAAATGTTCCCGATTGGGCTGACCAAAAAACCGATTCACCAAAGTTGATAATAACATTATATAGAAGTCAAGGCGAATACTGAAATCAAAATTTACATTGTTTATCACTTTAAGGAATTTTGCTCAAACAGACTTTTACAACACTTCAAGCAACCGGAGATGTTTTTAAACACTTTATATACAAATGAATCCAAAATTGTTTCGTTATCAAATTTTAAATTTAGCAAACTTCAAATTTTGACATACTGTTTAGTTATTTTCATTTTTACTAATTTCTTGTGCAGTAACAATTTTAATAAATGCTTTGATTATATCCCAGAACATATTACGTTTACAGACTTTTTCTAGAAAAAATTCGCTCGCAGAAATCACGACTTTCGAGAATTAAAAAAACAATTCAACTAAACGCGAAAAACACAGTCTAATCCACGACAGGCAGTATGGATTCCGTCAGCGCAGATCAACTGCCGACCGTTTCACTTGTTGGCATCTCTGTGGATCGAAATCTCAATTGGCACCAACATGTCACATCAATTGCAGAAGCGGCTGCTAAGAAATTAGGTTTCCTCTTCTGGGCTCGCAAATACTTTTCACCAGCTAATCTCTATACTTTATATACTTCACAAATAAGACCAAACCTAGAATACTGCTCCCATATCTGGGGTGCTGCTGCCGCTTCTACCCTCGCTATCCTGGACTCCATTCAGACGTCTCATCGGTGACCCTACCCTCACCCAAAGGCTGCCATCTCTTGCCCACCGACGTGCCGTTGGTGACCTCTCTCTATTTTATAGATATCTGCACGGGCACTGCTCAGATGAGCTTTCTTCCATAGTTCCTCCACCTGCTGCCCCCAACAGATCTACCAGGGGAACAGAGCGAATGCACCCTTTTACTGTCCAGGTCACCAGACATAGAACATCTTGTTATGCCCGCTCTTTTGTCCCGAGGACTTCCAAGTTGTGGAATTCCTTGCCGGCACATGTTTTTCCTTCTCCTCCGAACCCCCAAACCTTCAAGTCCAGAATTAACAAGTTGCCTCTTTCCTCCTTGTCGACACCCACGGTACGATAGTATTTAGGCTGTAAGTCCTCGTGGTGTGTTGTTGAAATTAAAAAAAAAGAAATAGGGTCCCTAGACTCAACTTCGAAGTTCGTTTGTTTTATATATATATATATATATATATATATATATATATATATATATATATATATATATATATATATATATATATATATATATAGGCTTTTATAAAGTGCACCATGACGTGTTGCAAAAATTACACAAAATGGGTGTCTGCGATAACAATTTGTATCTATTTGCCTTATACTTGCAACACAGAACCTTTGTGGTAGAATATAAGGGTTGTGCGTCAAGTTCTTAATTAAGTTGGGTGTGCTCCAGGGTTCAAAGATGGGGTCATTATTGTTTTTAATATTTGTAAACGGTTTTCCAAGGGTGTTCGCTCATTCCTCTGTATCGATGGTTGAAATGTTTTAGAAATGTTGAGAATACTGATTTACTGCAACAGGATATTAAAAGTTTATCTAAGTGGAGTGAGCGTGATAGACTTGGCTTTAATATTAACAAATGTGACGAAATTTAATTACATTGTAGATAACCAGCAATTGTGTAAGTGTCGTCAGTCAAAGACCTTGGGGTTACCCATGATATAAAACTTTTATTTTCACAACCTTTTGTGAACGTGTCCGCGGAGGCTTATAAACTACTTGGTCTTATCATGAGATCAACTAAGGTTTTCTTTGAGTGAATTTTCTTAAAAAAAATTCACTAACGAGATCCCGACTTTTAATTTTGGAAAAATGTCTTCAAATCAGCGCGAATTAGGCCCGCTAGGATCCATATCCTAGGTCAGTTTCAATTTATATATATACCGATAACTCAAAAAATAATGGACCGATTTTGATCAAATTTTCTGAGTACCTTTCTTTTTCAAGTGGCTTGGACAGTTTGTTATCCAGGAAAATCGGCCCAGGTTTTCCCGGAATTTTTTTTTTTTTGGAAAAAATGTATATCTCCGGAAATAACACGGTAAGAGGAACCAGGTACGCGTGTTTGTATTCTAAAGAGTGAACCATGTACCAAAATTTAGGTCTGTAGGTTTAAAGACAAAAAAGTTATGGGCATTTAAAGAAAATGGGATTTTCCTAAAAAAATTAATAATAATTTATTAAATAACCTGAAACAAATACGGATTATCTAAAGAAAATGTCGCCAGAACAGTGTTTTGCAAACCCTTAAGTTTCAGCTTCAACCGTCATTGTCCTTCATTTTACTAAAATATTTCCAGAAATTTCATTCCAAATAGACCCTTTCTCTGATGCTTTGGCGGTAGTTTTAGTTAAGTTTATGGTTTAACGGTCTATAATTTTTGGCTAATTTTCGTAGAAAAAATTCGTTAATGAGGAGACTGCGGCGCATTTCTACGGCAAAGCTCAATATAATTGTTATTATACAAGTTACGAGAAGAAGTTGTATACGTTAATTATAGGGTGTCTTGAGCTGCATCTTATCAAATTATTTTGACAATCATAGGCTGGCCCATAAGTCGATGGTTACCAGCATATGAGTCGCATGAAATAATTTGAAAAACTTCAAAACAAGGTCTTAAGATATCTGTATTTCAAAAAATATACACAATGGCCAGTTATAATTAACTAAGATATATGTGAGAATACGAAAAGAGTTTGAGTTGGTAAATCTTGAGCATCGAAGCATGGTGAACATGTGCTTGTTTATATTTAAGATTATTAATAACATATTAAAAGATAGTATCTTATTGGATCAACTGCTCGAGTACAACCCGTCCCCAAGAAAGGATCGAAAGTGCTTCCTAGCAACTACAGGCCTATTTCTCTCCTTTCAGTCATCTCTAAAGTGATGGAAAAGTATATAAACACCGAATTACTAAAATTTCTTGAAAACACACAGTCTAATCCACGACAGGCAGTATGGATTCCGTCAGCGCAGATCAACTGCCGACGTCCTTTCCTTTGTCACCCATTCTAAGAACAAGTCTATGGAGCTACACGGTGAATCCCAGATTCTCGCTCTAGACATATCCAAAGCATTCGACCAGGTCTGGCACGCAGCGCTGCTTAATAAACTACCGACCTATGGCCTACCACCAAAACTCTGTACGTGGATAGCAAATTTCCTCTCCAACCGGAGCATTTCTGTTGTCGCGGATGGCCATTCCTCTAAATTGTATCCAATTAATGCAGGAGTTCCTCAAGGTTCAGCTTTAGCCCCTACTTTGTTTCTTCTCCACATCAATGACCTCCTCTCTAGCACATCCAACCCAGTTCACAGTTACGCGGACGACAGCACCCTCCACTCCAATATACAATATTCTAAGCCTGTCTCTTTAGCCCAACTAGCTGAGGATCGCAGACTTATGGAGGGTTCTATCTCCGTGAATCTCCAAAAAATATTAGACTGGGGAAGTAGAAATCTTGTACAATTCAACCCCACCAAATCACAGTCTTGCTTTCTTTCTCATAAGAGATACACCAGCCCTAGACCCATCACAATAAACAACGAAGTTATTCAAAATAATGAGTCCTTTTCACTTGTTGGCATCTCTGTGGATCGAAATCTCAATTGACACCAACATGTCACATCAATTGCAGAAGCGGCTGCTATGAAATTAGGTTTCCTCTTCCGGGCTTGCAAATACTTTTCACCAGCTAATCTCTATACTTTATATACTTCACAAATAAGACCAAACCTCGAATACTGCTCCCACATCTGGGGTGCTGCTGCCGCTTCTACACTCGCTATCCTGGACTCAATTCAGAAGAGAGCTATACGTCTCATCGGTGACCCCACCCTCACCCAAAGGCTGCCATCCCTTGCCCACCGACGTGCCGTTGGTGACCTCTCTCTCTATTTTATAGATATCTGCACGGGCACTGCTCAGAGGAGCTTTCTTCCATAGTTCCTCCACCTGCTGCCCCCAACGGATCTACCAGGGGAACAGAGCGAATGCACCCTTTTACTGTCCAGGTCACCAGACATAGAACATCTTGTTATGCCCGCTCTTTTGTCCCGAGGACTTCCAAGTTGTGGAATTCCTTGCCGGCACATGTTTTTCCTTCTCCCCCGAACCTCCAAACCTTCAAGTCCAGAATTAACAAGTTGCCTCTTTCCTCCTTGTCGACACCCACGGTACGATAGTATTTAGGCTGTAAGCCCTCGTGGTGTGTTGTTGAAATTAAAAAAAAAACAACTTCAGTTCCATGTGTCTTCTACACCTACACGAAAATGTCGAATATTTGGGATGCAATTTTCCAGAATGTTTTAAAAAACGCCCTTGATTTATATTTGTCTGCTTGTTAACCGTATTTCCGATGAGATTGACATAGATTTTTGTGACGGGTTGACATATTTCACTTGTATAATTATTTTAATGAGTAAAGATTTGAACCTGTGATGATCACTGATAAGTACAATTTGGAGTACTTAATTCATTACAATACAGTTTTTAGATCTGACGATCGTTTTCTAACAAAGTTAGCGTCATCAGAGGGATGAATAAATTCATGAATAAGTTCATCACTATGATGACGCTAACTTTATGTTGGTTGCAATTTATAAGTATTTTTTGTTGATCTGTATTGTTCCCTGTCATTAGGCTACAGACTGTTTGGAACTAAGACTAAATAAATAAATAACCGATTTCTTAGCAGCCCAATCTCACTTGTTTTTGTTGAAAAAAAAGATATCTTCCACAATATTGCGGTTATTGAGAGATTTGGTACACATGTTTACTTTGGAGACAGTTTACCATGTACCAGCTTTCTTAACTAATGAAATATGGACTTATTAGCATTTAAAAGTTTTTATTTTTATTCGCTACCTTAACTGACTTGCTATGTTCGACTTTTATTTATTACGTAATATCTGTAAAAAGCTTTCTTAAAAGTCGCTTTTGTAAAGTACATTTACCATAAAAATATTACAATGTAAATTGACATCACAAAAACTTAAATTGTGCTAATCTTACACTGGGCTAGAGAAGGAAGCACACTATTTTGCTCAATAGAGCGTACAGCTTACAACAAAAGGGCTAAAATCGCTTCAGGCTTAATTTGTCTGACAAACTAGAGTCATCATTGTTTACAATCTTTACAAATGTCGCTTGGCAGCCAGACACGTCAACTAATGACATATATAGTTTTCCTAAAATGACATTTTAAGGATTGTTACAGATAAGGCATTTTGGGATGCATTAACTTCTACTTAACTTCAATTGTCCTGTTGGTCTCAGCTTTTAAGCTCCCATAAATAAGTCTCTGAGATAATATCATATACTGATGTTTAGTATATAAACTAACAAAAGCATTATATCATTAGAAGGGCGGTTATACTTACCTGATAAGCAACGGCGCCTGCTCAAGCAGATTGTGTGCTATTAGAACTTTATGACTTTACAATACACCTAATTTGACTTCTCATGTTTGTCTAAACATCAGCTAAGAAACGAGGTTGTATTTTATTAACGAACTCGATACTTTCCATCTTGTGTGTAAAAGTCTATGTAAAAAACCTTGCTTTAACATTTTAAAGAAAAATAGTCACTAATAGAAAGATTTTATAAAATGTCTCTAAATAAGCACGCACTAGGTGCATTAAGGCGCATATTCAAGGTTTATTTAATTTTAATACGGGGTGCCCAGTATGCAAGGAATAATGGTTCTGCAGTCAAAGCGATCCATTATATTAAAACAGATACCAAATAAATGTCGCTGGATATAACCTTGCGCATATTATACATACATCAAAAAAGTATTTGACGCATCAGTTTCCGAAATTAATGTTATCAATTTTTGTTTTTCAAAAATAAAGAATGGCATGGTTCAACAGTTTTTAAATAATGCCATTAAAAAAAAAACGTTTTATATGTTTGTATCCAGTAACACTCAAAAACTGCCAAACAAAATAATAACGTTTCATTCGAAAAAAAAGTATGCTAACAGAAAGTCTTGTGGAGGTGCTCCATCCTGCTAAAAAAAAAGGTGGTTAGCTGCAAAATTTGGTGATCTTTGGTCTGAGCACAGCACACATATATATATATATATATATATATATATATATATATATATATATATATATATATATATATATATATGCTGTGGTCTTTGTATATTCCACCTAATCGACAAAAAAAAATCTTGAAAACAGATGCACATATAGTGGTATGTATATATTTTGACTTTATTTTTTTTTAAATAAAAAATCTTCTAAGCTAATATGGCTATTTAAAATTTTGATGCATAAATTGTTTTTTTTTTAATTCTAAATTTAGGCTATTTTTTGTACATTCACGATAATTATTTTAGTTTAACATGATGTAATTTAATGTAATGTTATGCATACCAAAACTTATTTTCAAAAGTTTTGGAGTAAATATTTATACAGGGTGTCAATTTTAAAACTTTCCAGGCTTAATATCTCTGCCTCTGTATGTAATATTGAAATTCTGCGAGAGACGACGATTATCGAGAAAAACATTTTTATGGGATACTTACATCACTAGGTCAACCCGTAGCGGGTGTAGATTTAACCCCTAAAATCTTATTAGTGTTTGGGGGTGGGAGGAGGGGCACCTTATTTTAAAGCTCGTTCAGGCACCTTCACAGCGTTTTTCTAATGCTTGGATAAGTAGCTTTTTAAATTTCGTCTCAAAAGTTAAGATGTAGTAGAAATCACCATTACCGCTATTCATTTTTATTACTCCTAAATGAGGCATAATATGCAAGGAAATACTTGAACATTGTGAGATGTACCACAGGGTCGCCATCTCGGTGCGCAATCAGGTAGTATGTGAACACTACAGCTTCAAATAACACAAAATATTATGAAATAGAGACTGTGTGCAACCAGCTAACAATTTCGTAAATTGTAAGCGCTGGCCCATTTCTTCCCTAATATAGGGACAATGTATGTAAGGCTAAATGTATTCTCATCATAATTAGAACCGCAGACCGGTTTCGCTCTAATTAGAGCTGATCAGTACGGTATACTAGTTACAGCGAGAACACACCTATAACGTAATATGGTTATTGTAGCCAGCCTCCTAACGAAACCGGTCTGCGGTTCTAATTATGGTGAGAATCCATCTAGCCTTACATAGGGAAATACTTGTTTTTCATGGTAGAGTTGATTCCTTATCTTTTCAGTAGTGTCATCATGAAGTAAAAAAAAAACTTAATCAAAGTGATAAAGCTATCTTCTCTGGGTCTCATGTAAAAAAACTATCATATGTGGCTATTGCAGCTCGTTTAGTGAACGAGTTATATTCAAACAATTGCTTACAGTCACTTTATCGTTTATCCAGTTTAGCTTATGGGTATTCTGTGAGATTATGTGTAAAATAATAATAAAAAAGTTTGGACGAAGCGAGTGCGTTATGGTAGTGAATTTTCAGAAAAATGTTTTAAATAGCAAATATGTGTTTTTTAAAGAAAGCAGGCAACAAATTTGGTTACCAGTATGACCTACACAGTAGAAACAATGTATCATCAAAATAACTTTTTGTTTGAAGATGTACAAAAATGTTTTGAAAATTAATTTAAAATGTTCCCGAAAAAACTAGTTTCATGGCCAACGAACCTTATAGGTTAATAGCAAATTGACCGATTCAAATTTGAAGCATTTAATAAAAATTCGCTACCATAACGCACTTGCTGCGTCCCGAATTTCTTTTCTTACAAACATGCATTATAATTCCGTGGTCGAAATTCGATACATTAAAAGTCAGCTCAGAACTTGCACGGACCGGAGAATCCGATTATCTAATTAAAACAAAGCATTGTTTAATCTATTTAGACTGAGCAAATATTAATAAAAATTTGCTACTATAACGCACTTGCTGCGTCACGAATTTATTTTCTTACACACATGCATTATAATTACGTGGTCGAAATTCGATACATTAAAGGTCAGCTCAGAACTGGCACGGATCGGGGGTAACCGACTGTCTAATTAATACAAAGCATTGTTTAATCTATTTGGACTGAGCAGATTTAAATAAAAATTCGCTATCATAACGTACTTGCTGCGTCTAGAATTTCTTTTCTTACAAACATGCATTATCATTAACGTGGTCGAAATTACATACATTAAAAGTCAGCTCAGAACTAGCACGGACGGACGAATTCGACTGTCTAATTAAAGCAAAGCAATGTTTAGTTTATTTGGACTAAGCAGATTTTCCTGGCTAACGAACTTATCCAAGCCACTTGCAAAAGGAAGGTATTCACCAAATTTCATTAAAATCGGACCATTATTTTTTGAGTTATAGGTGTGATACATACATACATACATATATATATATATATATATATATATATATATATATATATATATATATATATATATATATATATATAAACATATAAAAATTGAAAAGTCGGGATCTCCTCATTAGTGATTTTTTTAAAGAAAATTCACTAAATTAAAAGTCCACTCTCTGTGGGAGAACAAACTGAAATTGTTTTCATCTACGGACAAGTTAGAAACTGCGCAAGAAAAGCGGCATTACTTTTTAGTGAAAGGAACCTGAATCTTAAAGTAAGTCATCGGTATGTTTTGGATTTAGTGAAGAAGTTTGCAAAAACTGGTTCAGCGGAAAAAAAAATAACCATCGAATGCTCGCTAGACCAAGGAGCTCAAATTGAGGTTTTGGGTACTCTTGTTCCAGAAGCGACAATGTCATTACGTGCACGTTACACGGGATTGTTTAAAACGCTCTGAAATTCTAAAAGCTCACTACCAATGGCCACAAAAGTTGATGTACGGGCAGACATTTTGGAAAGTGCCATAAATAAATGTTCCCAGTGCACCACCACCATATTGCTAGTAGTTCAATTTTAAGAAGAACTCAAAGTGCGGCAACCGTATTCTCCAAAAAGTGAGAAGATTAATAGACGTAATGAAATTATTTTGTGAACATGTCCCTCCTTAACTAGTGCCTTAGATCCCACTAGTGTAACTTTCTCCCGTTCTTAGTGATTACGGCTTCAGGCAGGTAGTTTTTAGTACATCTTAATGTTTGGGAACATTTTTCGAAAACTACTTATACAGGAAATAGAAACACCATTCTAAAAATAATTGACCAAGCTTTAAAATCATGGGATACTATTTTAGGAGAAGCCTACCTTTACTAGAAGGTTGACCCAGGGATGAAGTAAGAACTGCATAAAACTTTCCCACTCGATAATAAAATCGACCTCTCGCACGGAATTTCATTGATAACTCCGTTAATGTGTAAAACTTTTTAGAAAATGTTTTTTATCTTAAGAGATATATGCATCAAGTGGCATACCATTGAACGTATCTTTAAATGAGCTATCCAAAAAATTAAATACTATACAGGTGTTTTATTTAAAATAACAAAGACGTGAAACTATTTTAGACAGATATATCCAAATAGCTTACATATATAGCCATAATTGAAGATTGCTATCTTTCTATCTTTAGTAGTCCTTTAGATACCTCTAGTAGGCTGTCACCGTGAATCACCTTATCTTTTATTACATTCAGTTCTGATTATATATTTTTCATTTTTTAATATTGCGTAATTTAATTGTTAAGTCTGGTGACCTTGTATCTGTAGGTACCGTGTGCCATATGATAGTAGGCAAGGCCTATCTTCTTTACCAATGGCACCATTTTGGAAACATTTCTAAATTAGTGATGCTAATCTTGTCCTAAACATAAACTACAGCACAATTATTGCTCAATTAAATGAGCATGAAATGAAGAAAGGGATTAGTGTTCCCAGTTTAAAATTTAAATTCAGAAACTTTTCTCTAAACTGGATCTAAAAGCTATTTTTATGTATATAGTACTGCCGAAGAAGTTACCATTATAAAATTTAATTTATCTACAATTTGCATTTACTAACTTAATCTCCAATACGGACTCGGGGGTCGACGGTTCGAGACTCATCGGCGGCGGATGATTTTTCAAAATCACTGTCGTCGTTGAGATCGAGCTCAAGGTGGAGGGTAGGTTAGTTTAGATGAGCAAAAAGGGTCAGCAATGGCCTAATTGCCAGTAAGCATCTTACCTTTACCTTACTAACTTAATCGACTTATCGAAGAGTAATCAATGGATATTCACCTAATTTTTAAAAGCATTAAATGAATAAGGACAACATTTGATGTTTAATTAGTGACCTGCTATTCTGTTATTATAAAATGTTAATTTATTCTAAAAACATCTAGATAACTGGATTTTTAAAATGCAATATTTAACATACAGCAAACAATGGTATAATGCAAAGGCGTACACCTTTTTCGGGTTATTAATAAATCAATTATTGTATAGGTACTAAAACCAGAACTCAACCTTGAACATAGACCCCATGACCTATGACAAAAAATTTGCAACAGCATTTATTACATGTTTGTTGTAATAGAGAAACGTTACACATGACGCAGATGGGTAATAAAATTTCCATAAAACAATTGCATCATTTTAATAATAATTTTAATACATAATTTGTATTTAATTACTGCTCTAAAAATTTTAGCTTGGGGTCAACTTGAGACGTTTTGAAACAGGCAACCCTATATAACCCGAAGCGTGTCCAACTTCCTTATTTTAAATAGAACGCCCGGTATATTTTTACATTTTTGAATTCCTCCACTAATTTTGAGTTTGTAAAGAATTCACTGACTTTGGTTGGCAGCTTTTGAGGTATTTGCATTTACGTATTTGTCAAAGGTCGGTTGCAGTGCGATTTTGAAAATTCATTTTCTAACTAACATCACTAAATGGGCCCTAAATTTTTTGACGGTGCACTAACCCAAGTATGTATTATTTGCTCATAGTATAAAAGTTATGTTTTGCTATACTGACTGTTCATGTCATCAGCGTAGCTTTTGAAAGCATAAACATAAATAACTCAATTTTTGTAAAGAAAAGGTATGTTTTAAACATCGTTATTTTTTATTCCATGTCAAATTCCTTGAAGTTCTAAACGTATCTTTAATAGTTTTCCTGGCACAGTAGGTTTATTAAACGCGGAGTATAATTTTGGATACGTTTTGTTAAAGTAACATTCTCTAAGACAACGTACCCAAAAAAGAATCATAAAACTAGTTCGTTTAAAAATAACAGTCTGTATATGCATAAACTACTGTATGCAAGAATAAATTTGGCATCGATCTGTAAGTTTCTTTTGTCCTGTTTCTTTAAATATGGTTTTCAACATTAGTATAATATTTTGGCCCTTTTTGATTAAAATCTGTTTAAAATTTCCTCGAGTTTACTCTTTTTTTATTCAGGATTTTATAATATCACATATTATATCATTTGGAAATATTAGGTAATAATTAACATTACATAGATCGGTGTATTTAATTTTTTTCTGATTGTGTAAATATGTCAAGCTATAAAATATTTGTTTCGTTTCACATGTAATATTTTTGAAATGTTTTGTGTTAACGTATGTTTTAATTTAAAATTCGTCTGAAAAGTCAATACTAGACAAGTATTTAAAATTGAACTAAAAAATGCAATTTGGGTAATATTAATAATAGGGGCCAACCGGATTTTGGAACATTTTTTACGAAACGACTCCAGTATGGCTAAAAAATTGTTGTGGACCCCGCCTCAAAAGTTGCGTATCCAGGAGTAAACAGGGGTGCTGGGGGTGGTGGTGGTGGAGGAAATAAAGAAGGAACATCGACAAAAATAGCCTAGTTGGACTTCCATAAGCAGCTTTTTTTACATTTTGACATCAACATTTTCTTTTAATAATGTTTTTCCACTTCCAGCACGCCTATTTGCGCCAAGTCCCCTAGCTTGTTGAGGGGTTTGAAGGGACAACCTTTTCTTGTCGTTTATGCACAAAACACCCTACCAGGGAGGCCTGAACGACCTGATCTGATCTGATCTGATCTGATCTGACCTGACCTAACCAGGCCAAATAATTTATAAATTGGAAAACAGAAATTAAAATTCATGTCGGAACATTTTTTAATTAAGTGGTAAAATTGTAAAATGATCCATGGGATGATTTCTCATATTTGCAGTTTTGCATTTGGGAATAAAGAGAACCTTATGAAATTCCTTTAATTTTTTCTTAAGCGTTTAATCCAGTTTGCAATGCAGCATTTCCTAATAAACTATATGTATTACCCGCCCCCGATTCCCTAAAGGAGTTATATGATTCTTATTTGGGACTTTGCAAACCTAGGCAAATTTAATGCTTAAAAACACAGACACTCATTTTACTTAGAACATGCAAAGTACTGACATTCAGGTCTGGCTCTACATTACGTCTTGCTGTTGCAAAAGATCATTGTGGGTATCCAATTATTGTTTCTCTAACATTGCAAAGGCAGTAGCCCAGAGAACCTAGGGTTTCTGTTTATAGTTGAAATTTTGTTTACACTACTGTTTCCTATATTATATACCTAAGGCAGAATATTGTTTTCATATGTGGGGTGCTGTCCCATAAATGTTTTGCCTTTTTTTAGATTCTCTACAGAAACGAGCTGTTTATGTTATAGGAAATGTATTATTACTGCCAATCTCAGTCTCTTGATTACAGAAAGCTTATAGGATCTCTGTCTTTTTTTATCAAAGCTATCATCAACATTACTTCTCAGAAATGCTCTGTTTTCATAAAAATGTTTTTAATAGCAAATATGTGTGTTTTTTTTAGAAAGCAGGCATCAAATTTTATTACCAGTATAACATATATAGTAAAAACAATGTGCCATGTTTAATCAAAATAACTATTGTTTGAAAACGTACAAAAATTTCCGAAAGTAAACTTTAAGTGTAACCGAAAAAATCCGTTTCTTGGTGAACCTTATAGGTTAATAGCAAATTGCGCTTTTCAAAAATGAAGCATTTAATCAAAATTCGCTACCATAACGCACTTGCTGCGTCCATAATTTCTTTACTTACAAACATGCGTTATATTTCGATGGAAAATGCAAAAAAAAAAATTTGTATCACCAAAGACTTATGGGACATCCTGTGATTGTAGAAATATTTTTTTAAGATGTCGCTCAAGACACCCTATAATTAATCTATACAATTTTTTTTCATATCTTGTAGAATAACGGATATATTGAGCTTTATTGATTTTTTACGAAAATTCGACAAAAGTTATATACCATTAAACGATAAACTCTATAGCTAAGACTACTGCCAACCATCAGAGAAAGGGTCTATTTGAAATTATTTTCTGGAAACATTTTAGTAAAATGAAGGACAATGACGATTGAAACTAAGACTTCAGTGTTTGTAAAACATTCTTCTTGACACATTTTCTTTCCATAGCCCGTATTAGATTCAGGTTTGCCTAAATGTTGCGAATTTTGACGTTTTAAATTGTCACTTTGACGTTTTGAGGAAAACCCCAATTTATTTTTCTTTAAATGCCCATAACTTTTTTGTCTTTTCACCTACAGCGCTAAATTTTGGTAGGTAATTTACCTATAGCGATATAAAACGATGTACCAAATTTTTTTACTTTGTTATTTCCGGAGATATGAATTTTTTTCTAAAGAAAACACAAAACTTTCCGGGAAAACCTCGGCCGATTTTCCTGGCCACTTACAAAAGGAAGGTATTCACCAAATTTTGTCAAAATCGGCCCATTATTTTTTGAGTTGATATGTGTTCTAGGGGGCCTAATTAGCGCTCATCTGAAGAAATTTTTTCAAATTTCAAAAGTCGGGATCTCCTCATTAGTGAATTTTTATAAAGAAAATTCACTAAAAAGCACGCATTTATTGCCAAACTTGAAAAACTTTTTAACGGAATCGATAAATAAACATACCAAATTTCAATGCATTTAAATTTACCATTTATTTAAAATTGTACCTATTTTCCGTAAGTTTTACGATGCGTTAAAAATAAATCGTTATTATAGTCATTATAATGTTCAATGCTTCTGCTAGGCCAAAACTACTCTCCGTTTTTTAATTCATCTCTGATGTATTTTGCAATCATTTCATGTTAAGTTTTGTGTCCAGCATTTTGGAATAATTAGTTTGGCGGAAAACTAAAATGCTGCCACATTTACATATTGTCTTACTAGTTTTTTTTACAATAAAAAAATATCCCAGACGGAAACTTTAAGATATGTTTATTCTATATTTGTAAGCGACCTTGTTATAGTAACGGAAATGCCCATTTTGAATAAGTTGATATGGGTCATTCATGGGTCATTCTTCATTATCGTTTCTTATGTTGTAACTAATTATATAGTACTTTTGGGAGATAAACAGGTTTTATCGGGTTTTCGACGATGCCTCTTTCATTTGTAGTTATAAGGTGTAAAAAAGAGTTTCGGTAATTTAATGAAAGCCTATTCTGTTTTTTTTAAACATTGTAAAATCATCAACCAAGGAAAACAACAAAATTGTTTGGTTGCTTTGCAAAAGAGAAATCGCATATTTATACAAGCACAGTGTTTTGATATTCTGAATTATCAACCAGTAGGTACAGGACTATTCTCTGTCAGTGTACATGGTGTCCACTTGCCCTTCTATCTTCGATCGTACTTTTAATATTAGTTTTACGAAAAAAACTCTAGCCATATTTTTTGTTCAGCTATTATAACCTAAAAATATTATGAGCCCTGCAATGCTCTCAGTTTCACCTGTACAGAACCGCATGCAACTTTTTGTAACGGAACACCCTGTATATGATTATATTTTTGAAATCTGCATTTGATTTTAGGTCAAGTTTGTTAATACTTTTAAAAGGAAAAATACTTATTAAAGATTCTCGCCGAAATTAAATTCAGTATAAAAACGATAACTAGTCAATCGTTGACAGCGACAAAATTCGAGACGATCGTAGATTTAAAAACGCTTTATTCATCGATATGTAGGTTTTGAACGAAATTTGTGGTAATGGTGGCCGTACTGATTTTTTATGATGCCCACAAAAAAATTCGCAACAGTCGTTTTTTGTGCCTGGTAACACCAGATTAAGGTTTGATATCGCTTATAACCCTACGGCCCCTCAGCCCTGGGTACGTAGTCTTCAACCAGAGCATGAGTTTTTAAAGGGAATGAATAAGGAAACAGGTTGACCGATAGTACAAGGGTAGAAATATTGGCCAGATAGAAAAGATTAAAACAAAGAAGATGGCTCCAGGCTGGCTAAAATAAAAACATGCTAAGAGAAAGATACGTTCCTTCTTTTTCTGCGCTTGTGACCGACACCAGGAACGTGGTCGTTCTCCGTAAAAGCGACAACCCCAGCCATGGCGACATTTTGGCCTAACAGTAATTAGTGCCTCAACAAATGTAAGTTTATAATCCATGTGTATGTGTAGAAAGTCCAAAGGCTCCCCTGCGAGATATATGGCAACTAATTAATATTTGTTGATCCCAAATTTCATGTTAAATTAAATGAAATTGAAGAGAACAGAAATTAAAAATAAAAATATTGAATAACAACCTGCTAGTACAAGTGAACATGTGGCTATGTATAAGTAAAACCTTTACTACTTCAGAAAAGGCATTTATAAAGTCGCAAGCAAGACAAGAAGAAAAGCAAACAAGCAAGCAAAATAATTTTCTACAAATGTCATCTGCGATAAACAAAAAATAATTGGCTGATTATAATAAAACTTGCATTTGCTTTCATTGGTAGTTCTCTTGAAAAAATGTGTTGGTCAACTAAATCAGACTAGTGTTTTCAGTAAAAGCAAAATATTTTTCCGTACAATTTTGATATTTGGCAAGATGGTTAAGTTATTACATCGTAATGATATTTGGTACTCACGTTGACTTTATATGGACTGTATACCCATTACAAAATTTCAAGCAAATTACGTTGTATCCATTTATTAATTAATAATTTCTGATTCTTTCAGAAAGCTAATGGAGAGCACAAGTAAAGTTATGTGTGCTAAACATGGTTATTATATTTCATAAATAAAGAAAAGTAAAAGCATCCGAAAAATACGAAAACATTAAAAATGCGTTTTTAACCAAACATTGAGCCACATATAAGCAACAAAAAGCAGGCCAGTTTTTTACTGGAACATTTCGGATTATCTTTCGGAAGATTTTTACATGTTCCAAAATAACAAAACTATTCTAATCAAAATTAGTACACACCTTGCGTTTATAGAGGCTATTATAGTCTGCACCAAAATTTCAAGTTTCTAGCGTTAAGAAAATTGAGTTAAGACGTCCAGACTTTTTAAATTTTATTAACCGTTTTAACCATTTCCAAAGAACTTTTTTTATAAAAACCCGTTTATATGATGGACTCGCTACGACAGATTTGTTTATATGTAAAATAATGCTAAAAGACATTATCTTTAATGTTATTGTCATCAAAAATAAACAATGCAATTCTGTTTAATGCAAGTCGTGGGTATTATGTACTAAACCTTTACTGTACAGTTTTAACCTTGTCTAGATAAGGTCTTAAAGTCTTAATTACTGAAGCTAGAGCAAAATTTCGCTCAGCATGCGTTTTAAGTTGCACGTTTCTCTGATAATGCTTCATTTAATAGTTCATTTGCGTATAGCTAATAATGTCCATTGGAGTAAGAATAATTAAAAGAAAATTAGATCTGCAGTTAATTGTTTTATGATTATAACCCTTGAAATTATCCAGTAATATGTAATGCATTTTAGCTAGGAAATGTCAAGCGTATTTAATGGCTTAACATTAAAATACTGTTTTTCTTAATTATCTCCTTCTGCAGACCATATGCATTCGCACGGTCGTTAGAATTATAACTCGAACCTTTTATTTCTTTGTCCTTTGAAGTCATAGAATGCATAATTCTGTAGTACTGGTTATAATTACCGTTACTCTGAAGTACTATAATAGTAGATTACGTAATACAAGCAATTTATTAGGTGGTGTAATGTCTAAAATACAAAAATAATGTTGATTAATAAATTTGACTGTTATTATTACAAAATAACATTGGAACCATGTAATTGTGAAAATTAGTGTCTTTTTCTTCCAGAAAGTGGTCGCGAATTTTCGAGGGGGACTTATAAACAAGGTGAACTTATTCAGAAGAATTTTAAAGAATGAATGGTTAAAAGTCTCAGATATAATGGTGCTGGGGTTTTGTTTTCTTCATTGCAAAAGAAGACGCCTGTTCCGATTAGAATAAGCTTACATTTATTATTGTTAAAACTACCAGTGGTATATGACCACTGATCATTTTCAAACCAGTGAGGTTATTGCCTTACGAAACTGACAAAATATCGTTGAAAACTCCAAATCATTATCAGCAAATATAAGAAGTTATTCTTTTAGTGGTACACACCGTCTGAAGTTGATGATCATCACTCCATCTAATATTTTTCACGGTTTATCGGTTTGATTTTCTGTACCAGGTCTACCATTTATCGCTAATCTGTCGTTTTTCATTCTTAATTAGACTTTATTTAACATTTTTCTTCTTTGCTTGACCACCACACTGTATTTTTTTGGTGGTGTCTTCATTGGCACTCGGTAATATTTTATGATAGACATACCCATTGTTTTAATACTGTTCTGTTTGTTTTTCAAGATTCTGCTCCGGCTTCTGCTGTAAATGCCAAAAACTTCAAAAATGTATTACTGTAGAAGACAACTACATTTAACCCCAAAAGGAAAAACACCTACCAGTTCTTATTTAATAGAGATGAAAGTGGAAGTGGAAAATCCAAGCAGTAAAAACTTTGTTTATAATGCAGAAAGGCGCCGCTTCAGAAAATGTACAGGAATCAATTTCGAAACGTTCTTAATCCAAAAGTATGAAAATCTAAATATAGGATGTGTGTTTGTCAAATGATTTTCTAAATACGATCATTTTCGAAATATTTGATCTGGAGGTGTGCAAACCTATGTTTTTTCGAACAGAACTATCAACGAGCCCAAGCAAATATGTTGGCTTTCGAACCTAGGAAATAGTACCTCTAAGAATTACAGTCTATATTATTTGTAAAATTTAAAGCTTCAAACTGACCAAAATTCTTCAATGTCAGGTCAGTATTTGAAAATTAGGTAAATTGTTCCATACACTATTTGGCATGTATTAGAAGATCCCTATACAGGGTAGCGTATTGAAAACGAAACAGACCGATTTGCGCCCAGAGAATTTTTTTAAGAAACGCTGAAACACGTAAATTTTAATATTGAGAGGGGCATGTTTTGGCATAAAACTCAACTTTGTCACATCAACCCCTTAAGGGTGGTAATAACAATCCTTATATTTTAAATAGGGAACATGGGTCGAGTGTTACATCATTTGAAAGCTCTTTCTTTTCTGAATTCAGCACATTAATTTTTTTGGAAGTTTTATCCACTCGTTTAAAAATTATTAACAGTTGAAGTTGCAAGAACGTATTTCATTCATTGTGATAAGAAATGCATTAATTAGTTATTTTTTCGTTTAAAAAACAAAAAGAAACCAAACGTTGAAAAATGTTTATTCAGTTAAGTAAGTGTTCAAATTGTTGACCACCAGCTTCCATACAAAAGTACAAATTTTGTTTAAAACGAGCTCTGACATCCTGGAGCATGTTTGGAGTTATTAGACTTCAACTTCAACAATGCGTCGTCGTAATTCTTCGAGAGACTCCGGTTCTGTTGCGAAAATTCTACTCTTTAAATGGCCCCATAGAAAGAAGTTTAAAGCACCTCTACGCCCAATCCATTGCTCTGGAAGTTCTCTGTTCAAAAGCTCCCTAACACGTTGTGAAAAATGCGGAGGAGCTCCATCTTGTTGAAACACTAATTGATTTTCTTGATAGCGATCATCATTTTCAACAATGTCAATTAGCAGAGGGTAAACAATATCTTCTAGTAACTCCAAATACGTTTCGCCACTCAAATTGCCATCAAGAAAAATTGGTCCGATTAAACGGTCTCCAAAAATGCCAGTCCAGACATGCAACTTCTGTGGAGTTTGAGTGTCGACTTCATGAAAATTTCTTGGATAACGACAATTATGACGATTGACTGTAGAGTTTAATAAAAACGTACACTCGCCTGAAAAACAGATATTGAACAGAAAGTTCTCGTTATGAGCTATTCGTGCAGTTATAACTTCACAAAACTTTAGCCGCCGATCAAAATCATCTTCACTCAGTTGTTGTACAAGATTAATGTTATATGGGTGAAATTTATGATGCTTCAATATTCGCTGAATAGTTCTTCTTTTGATGTTTGAAACAATAACCAATTTTCTGGTGCTCAAAGTTGGGTCTGCAGCAATTTGTTCTAAAACTTCAATCTCAGTAGTCTTATTTCTAACCGGAAATTCACGTTCAGGATCCCGTTTTTTGTTGGCTACTGAACCACTTTGTCAAAAATTTGCAACTAACTCCAAAATGTATATTCTGTTAACATGTCTGTTCGGATGTCGTTCATTAAACAAATTTGCGGTACGGTTGGGTAATTATTTCAACCCTTTCTTCTACAGAGTACACCAGTGTGAAATTAATTTTCGGTAGTACTATCAAGTATCAAATTGACCGATAAACTGAAATAATAAACCGCATTTCTTTCATTCCGATAATGTTCAATTTTTTGTTTACAAACCAACAAAACATTGACTATCAGCACATTTCTTATCGGAATGAGTGAAATGCGTTTTTGCATCTTCAACTGTGAATAATTTTTAAACGAGTTGATAACACTTCAAAAAAAATCTGTGTGTGCTGAATTCAGAAAAGAAAGAGCTTTCAAATGATGTAACACTCGATCCCTGTTCCCTATTTAAAATATAAGGGTTGTTATCACCACCCTTAAGGGGTGATGTGACAAAGTTTTATGTCAAAACATGTCCCCCTTAATATCAAAATTGACGTGTTTCAGCGTTTCTTAAAAAAATATTCTCTGGACGCAAATCGGTCTGTTTCGTTTTCAATGCGCCACCCTATATTTTTACAAAGGGAGAGATTGGCAGGTGGTTATTAGTAAATCGTTAAATAAAATACTGTTCGCTGTGCGCACTAGGAATCAGGTTTTCAGCACAACTGTGGTGGACACAAAGTGCTAACCATAGAGATTATGGAACAAACCAAACCAACGATTGTCCCTTGCCAAGTGCCTGTTAAATGCTTTCTGTCCATCATAAGAGACACACACCGGTTTCGCTCTTGTTGAAGCTCATTAGTTTAATTTTTATTTTTCACTTAAGCTTGTAAAATTGTATGGTAATTTGATATTTTGAGCACATGGAGCAGAAAAATAACAATAAAACTTTAATGTTGGGTTTTGGAATCTGAAGTGTGTTTTATGGCAACGTCCATAAAAAATTTTCACCGCATGAAATCAGCATTTTCAGGTGTTTGAGAATGAAAGTCAATTATTTGATAAAGTGGTGCATGTAAACATCTAGTATAACTGATTTTTATTACTCAAAGAGGCAATGCATTATTGTTATAAGTCACGTTCCCTAGTAATGTGCACACTTAGCTCAGGTTAAGAACGCGATATAAAAAATACAAGCGCTACATAAAGCTAAACGTGAACGGTCACTTAACATAGCAGTCCTTAAATTACGCAATGTATGTTACTGAAGTGTACGTTTACTTCTGAATGAATAGCAAATGACTCGGTCGTTACAAGCATAAAAAATAATAAGAGAAAATTAAATATAAACCATATCGATACCAGACAGGTGTAATTGACTCTTAGGTTTCAAGTTCAATGTTTTGTTGTTTACTCGAAATAAATTCTGTTGCATGTAGCTTCGTCGGAGTTTTAGAGGAACCGTAAAAACATATTAGGCATCTTAATTTTTTCAGATTGCATATAAAATGATTAAAATCGCGAAACAAAACATCATCAGCTTATAAGGGTTTGCCTCATCCTGTGAAACTACTTTTTGTCCACCAATAAGTCATTTAATATAAAAATTGCCTTCTAAAATTTTTAACAAGTCCATGTGCTTCAAATTCCACGCTTCATGAGCGGGGAAAGAGACCACTAACTTTCCAGCTATATCGACAAATTTATACATCAAAAACGCATCAGAATCCGATGGTATTTCAACAATAGTTATCAAAATGTGTTGTCTGCTTTTGATGTAAGTTGGGGGCATTTCCATCTTCTTGGAAGCAATTAAACGTTGAATGTAGCGGCTTCTCCTCCAGACACCAAAACTTACTTCAGATTTCTCTTACTCCCGACGCGTTTCGACACTCCAAGAGGTCATCTTCAGGGGATAAATCTACAAACATAAACAAGACAGGTCTGTCAGAAAAACATTAGTTTTTCCGGTAGGCAATTGTGCATCACCGAGCACAATGATGACAAGGTGATCCTCACAGAAAATTCAAAGGTCACAAGTCACACAGAAGAACACCGACCAACAGTCAAGTCAAAATCTAAAAAACTATAGATACAGTAACGACAGTTAAAATATTGAGTTGAACATGCAAACTACGTTAACAAAGTTAAAAGCATCAAGCAACTAAAAAGCACTAAAAGACACAAAAACTGTCAAAGTATAATAACTGATAATTTGAACACTAAAATAAGCAAGTCTATTGTTGAGGCAAAAGCAAAGCCAATGAGTGAAACTGACAAGTTAAACAACACAGCAGGCAGGCAAAGTTAAGCAAGAAACCCAATGAGAACCACCAGGGCAAAGAAACAAGTGAAAAAATGAACCATACTCACTTGAACAATTCTCAAAAAATTGAACTCGAAACTATACATGAAGGTTTTCACAGGTCACAACTTCATTCATTGTGCCAGGGGGCGTGTAACAATACATCTGCATAATGCCAGAAAAATTGACTTCAACGACAAAAATCAATGCAAAAGATCGGCGATTTTAACAAACATGATGAAGGGCGGCCATTATGTGAACTTAAAAACGGACAGGGTGCACCGGCGCAGGTGCGAAAGAAGCATCAGAAGTGAAATGTCAACGACAAAAGAGCAAGGAATGGTAGGGGAGCCATAGAGCAGCCATCTTCAAAAACAATGTTCATGGTCATGTAGAAAAACCATAGAGTTCAGCAGCACTAATTACACCAATTGGCTATAGAATAAAGGAAAGTTCGTTAAATCCGTGTTGGACAAGTTCAAAACTTCACTGGTTTGACACTTAGAATGTTTGAAAATCTCAATTTCTTCTAAGACGAATTGTTCTACGCCAAAGCTTGAAGGGTGCAAGATTACAGCATCTGTATTTTTGTTGAAGCTGTGGCTACTCTCCCTCAAATGGCAACCAAATACTGATGTGTCATTGTTGAGCTGGTTTCTACTCCTAAGGTGTTCCGTGACTCTGGTGCCTAACGATCTTCCGGTTCTTCCTATATAGACAGCTTTACAACCGGGGGTACCACATTTTAGGCAATAAACACCCGACTTCTTCAGGTCTGGGATGTTATCTTTGTTGTGAATGAATAAATTGTTGATGGTGTCCAAAGAATTAAAAGAAAACCTGACATTTTCACATTTGAGAGCCTTGACAACGGCATTGGAAACAGGACCACAGTAGGTGAACGGGAAATACGATATCCTCTCAGGTTGAGCGAGGGGTAGACTGGTGCTCGCTTCTATCAAGAGCTGACGGCTCCTTCTGTTGACCAACTTTTCGACTATGTTGAGTGGGTACTCGTTATTGATTGCGAGTTGTTTGATGAGGTTTAATTCTCTAATGAAGTCAATCCCCGACAGTGGGATTCTAAGCAATCTGTCAACCAAGAATCTGAGAGAAGCCATCTTGTGGGACATATGATGGCTTGACTTGAATGGAATGAGATGGTCCGTCTGAGTGGGTTTTCTATAAATGTCGAACAAAAACGGAAAAACTAATGTTTTTCTGACAGACCTGTCTTGTTTATGTTTGTAGATTTATCCCCTGAAGATGACCTCTTGGAGTGTCGAAACGCGTCGGGAGTAAGAGAAATCTGAAGTAAATTTTGGTGTCTGGAGGAGAAGCCGCTACATTCAACGTTTAATTATGGTAATTCCAGACGGTGTGACGTTCAGAAATGAAATTCTTGGAAGCAGGTCAGAGTTGACCCTGTCCCTAAGAAGGGAGACGATTATCGTCCAATTTCTATTCTACCAGTTTTTCCCAAAGTTATGGAAAAAAGTTAATAATACAGAGCTGATATTTTTCTTTTTCAATTGTTTCAATTCTTTTGACGTTTAGTTAAGCATTGTTAACAGGTTGTTTTTTCTGACTTACCATATAATAATAATATTTATTTATCTCATTTCTGAACGTCACACAGTCTGGGATAAATAAACATAACTAAACATTAAATGAAAGGCTTCTCTCCAGACAACAAATGTATTTTAAAATATTTCCTGACGTGTTTAGACACTCTAAGAGGTCATCTTCAGGGGATAAATTTGATCAATTCTTGAAAATTGAATTTGAAACTATACAAAAGGTCCAACAGGCAGAAACTTCATCTATTGCACTAGAGGTTCTGCAACACTACATCTGAATTTGTCAGAAATTTGTCCCCAAACAAAAATCAATGAAAAAGATCGGCGATATAAATGAACAACATCAATGAACATCCTGTTCAAGTTGGCATAATGGCGGATCTTCATTGCTGTTGTTCATTTAAATCGCCGATCTTTTTCATTGATTTTTGTTTGGAGACAAATTTCTGGCAAATTATGATGTAGTGTTGCAGAACCTCTAGTGCAATAGATGAAGTTTCTGCCTGTTGAACCTTTTGTATAGTTTCAAATTCAATTTTCAAGAATTGATCAAATTTATCCCCTGAAGATGACCTCTTAGAGTGTCGAAACGCATCGGGAAATATTTTTAAATAAATTTGTTGTCTGGCGAGAAGCCGTTCATTTAATGTTTAGTTATATTTATTTATGCTAATTAGACAATGCAACACTTTACGAATAAGTTATACTTGTCCCAAATTGCAATAGGTTGATCCAATGCCTTGGTGGTTTAGTGGTAAGGACTTGTACCTCTAAACCAAGGGGTAGCGGGTTAGGTTCTCAGGGTTTCTCTTACATTTTATAGCACTTACTGTACAATTAACCTATACCGAGGTTGTGGCATTGCATTTGAGCAAGTTGAACGTCTGCACGTTCCGCTATTCGGAGGGGGCGTAAAGCCGTCGGTCCTGTGCTCATGAAATGTTGGACACGTTAAAGATTCATACCCTGCTTACAGAAAGGCAGGGGTTCGGCAAAATTTGCAGAATAGCCAGGTGAAACTCCTCCCTGGCGTCGGTAATTGGCCATAGTCGCGAAAATAGACCCACGTTAAAGGAAAAAAAATAGGCTTGATCCAGACTGATATCACAGAATAAGGAATAAGAAGAAGAAGTTTATTATGCTGTGATATCTCCAAACTTTTTTGTTATTTTTGACATATTAATACTTTTACTCTTGATAAACTTACTGGGCAGGTCTCCTGATTTATAACATTCCGCAGTCAGCTGAAAAATTTCTTCTCTCATTTTCTTTTATCAAAAGAAAGTTTCCGCTATTATACATCTGTACTAAGAGTTTTCCTTGTCCAAGCACTTTAAAGGCATTTTTCATTCATCTTAATGATTACATTCCATCTCGTAATATGAATTTTCTAGATAAGCTTTCCAGTGTTTAGCAATGTCCTTCTTTTAGCGAATTTTAGTAGAATTTTTTTTCAAATGAGCCCAAAATAGGCCCCCTAGAACACATATCTGGGATCAGTTTCAATTTATATATATATATATATATATATAT
Source organism: Tillus elongatus (assembly GCA_964006375.1). Classification (NCBI taxonomy): domain Eukaryota; kingdom Metazoa; phylum Arthropoda; class Insecta; order Coleoptera; family Cleridae; genus Tillus; species Tillus elongatus. Next base: position 109,807,632 of record OZ023269.1, on the reverse strand, counting down.
ATATATATATATATATATATATATATATATATATATATATATAATTTTAGAAATCACTACCCCTATTTATATTTCTTATACAAAAACAACAAAACAAATTTAAACACACAATAGTTAGCTGCATATGTCAATGTGACCCTTATCGACTTCAGTCAAATATTCAAAAAGTTTTTGTCTTGTTTATTTAATAATTTGTTCAAGGAAAACTCGCGTTATATGTAAGTATTTTAAACTTTTGTATTTTTCCTATGTAACTTGTAATTTTTTTTTCTTTCCATATTGTAGCCTTGATAATGGAATAAATTATTCCGAATTATTTGGGAAAAAATTGTATATCCGGAAATAATAAAGCTATGGTAATAAAATTTGGTACACAAGCTTACGACATTTGAAGGAAACTATGTGCCAAAATTTAGATTTCTATGTTGCAGGAAACAAAGTTACAAATCATATTTAGTGCCAAATCATTTCTATGAAAATTCACTACCATGCTGCGTCCAGAATTTTTCTTAAAACGTCGGTCTCCCGATTTGCAACTTCAAAGTTAGTAACTTTTAGGTGAAGAACCTGAAACGAAGACAGGTTATGTAGAGAAACTGTGGCAAGAAGTGTGTTTTATAAAACCTTAAATTTCAGATTCAGTTGTCATTGTCCTTCATTTTACTGAAATATTTGCAGAAAATTCATTTCAAATAGACCATTTCTCTGATGCTTTGGCAGTAATTTTAGTTACAGAGTTTATGGATTAATAGTCTATCATTTCGAATTCGCCAATGAGAAGTCCGCGACTTTTGAACTTTGAAAATATTGCTTTCATTAAAAAAGACATCTTTGCCATTAAAAACATTTTTTTGGAAATTCACTTCGATCACCCACTTATTAATAATTTTTCATCGTTGTGTTTTAATGGCTTCTCTCTTTGTTTCCGGTTTATATTGTAGCCTTCTTCCCCATTGATAATCTTGATCCGATAGTAATTTCTTCATGTAATTTTCAATTTCTTCACTATTTCTTTGCCGTATTATATTTTGTCGAGTCATACCTTTGGTTTGTTCATATTTACTGTATGCATCTTTGAATCTTTCTTCTCCTGTTACGCCTTGTATTATGTTTATTATTTTCGTTGTGATATGTCATCCACCGTTTTCTTTGTTCTAGTTTCTTTCTTCTTGCGCAGTACTTCATCTCCACCTGCCTTTCAACCGGTTTTATTTTGCATACGCAGATACTCATCGTTGAGATTTACTTGTTGGTTTCTCCTATCAACTCAATTCTCTCCGAATCGTTTAGTTTGTACAAAAAAGAAACAGGGAAACTGGAAAAATGTGAAGAAGAAAGCAATAGGGCAAATCTCAACGAAGGAATATTTGCGTAGACAAACGATTTGCCTTATTTATTCTAAGAGTATTATTTTACACATGGACCCAGAACTGCATTAACCAACTCATAAAAGATGGATTGTTTAGAGTATATGATTAATATCACAAACGTATACTGTTAAAAAACCTCACAAACTGATTGGGGTGGTGATTAATTGTATAATTATAAAAATATATAATTTTATAAAATGTTCGTTTCGTCGACTTTATATTTGTTCGTTTCGTAAAAATCAGCTTTACGAGGCACGTTTCTTTTTTACATTTATGTGCCAAGTTGTTCATATAAGTTTTATGATGTCTGGTTATACCGCGCTTACGTTTTGGTTAACATAATTAGTATCCCGTTGAGAAGCTCACATATTATGTGTTTACCTGTTAAAAGTAACCACGCCGAGCCGCATGTCTGATATCCCTATTAGTTATGATTAGTTAAGAGCATTCTCATCCACTTGTCTACCTGTTAAATTTATATAGTTAGGTATTATGTTAAACATGTTAAGCATAACTTTTTAAAGTTATCTTAACCCATCTAATAGGGACAAAGTCTTGATACGGCAAATTTATGCCTGGGAATTCTGCAGACTGATCTTTCAGAAATTTCATTATCTTGGTCTGTAACGCTTTTTGATCGACCTGATCTGGGTGTCTCATTGACGTTTTCTGTACTTTTGTAGTACCTTACGAACACATGATTGCGAAATAGGGGCCATTTGGGATAAAGTTTATTTAATAACGTGACAACTTCTTATTGTGCTCTATTTCGGTCTCCATATGCAACCACAATTATGAAAACATCTATTCTGGTTTTCTGGTTTTAGTGAATTTTTATTAAATAATTCACTAATAGAGAGCTATCGATGGTGAAACTTTGCAAAAAAAATTTTTCTCCGAAAGTTACAAAGCTATTTCGATTAAATTTGGTAGACATGTTGCTGTGGGAAATACCTAACTATGTACCAAAATTCAGCTTTCTAGGTTTACAGAAAGTTGGGCTATTCAAATTTGAAACATTTATTTTTAATATCACCACTTTTTATTGACAATAGTAAAAACTGGTTTATGAAATCTAGTATGTCTGAGTCGTTACCTAGCAACGGAACATTTGATATCATTGCGCATCACGCTCTAACTGACGTTTATCGTATATTATTAGATCGTTTATATGTTTTCAATTTCAGTTGACAAATTATTTGTGTTATTTGGGAATTTTAATATACAAGTGCAAATTATTCCTTAACGATTTTATTAATGTTAGCGGGTGGACTAAACAGTGTTTGCTATGTTTTGTCAACAGATATAAAGGATTGAAGTTTTACAAAAAGGGCTGATATGCAACAGGCTAGTTATTCTCTCTGATGCTTTGGCGGTAGTTTTAGTTCAGTTTATGGTTTAACGGTCTATAATTTTTAGCTAATTGTCGTACAAAAAATTCGTCAATTTTAAAAAGATGTCTTCAAATGAGCGCAAACTAGGCCCCATAGAATCCATATCCGGGTTTACGTTCAGTTTTTATCTGTTTACATATATACAGGGTGACGCATTTCTACGGTAAAGCTCAATATAAGTATTATTATACAAGAGACAAGAAAAAATTGTATAAGTTAATTATAGAGTGCCTGAACTGTGTGTGTGTTTTGTTTCTTTAACGTCGACCTATTTCCGCGACTGTGGCCAATCACCGACGCTAGGGACCAGTTTCACCTCACTATCCTGGAAATTTTGCCGAACTCCTGCCTGACTGTAAGGAAGGTAGGGATCTTTAACGTGCCTAACATCGCATGGACACGGGACCGACGGCTTTACGCCCCCTCCGAAGGGCGGAACGTGCAGACATTCAACTTGCTCAAATACAATGCCAGAACTTCGGTTGATGTTAGTGTTACAGCTTGTACTGAAAAAGTGATAGGAGAATCCTGGGATCGAACCCAGTACCCTTCGGTTCAGAGGCACACGTTCTTATCTCTGAACCACCGAGGCTCTGTCCTGAGCTGCATCTTATAACATTATTTTGACAATCACAGGCTGGCCCATAAGTGTTGGTGATCCCTACTTTTTTTTTCGAACACCCTTATTTTATTGCATTTTTTATCGAAATATGTTTGCAAGAAAAAAAATCGAGACGCAGTAAGTGCGTTTTCGTAGCCAATTTTCATTAAGTGCTTCAAATTTCAATAACTCAATTTGATATTTATCTAAGGTTTGTTGGCTATGAAACCAACATTTAAAGTTTATTGTCTGAAAATTTTTGTACATTTTCAAACAATAAGTTATTTTAAGAAAATATGGCACATTGTTTCTACTTTATAGGATTCCGGTAACCAAATTAATGACTGCTTGCATTAAAAAGACATATTTGCTATTCAAAGCATTTTTATAAAAATTCACTTCCATAACGCACTTGCTGCGCTCAGACTTTTTTTCGGCCACGTACACGTTTTTAAATTAATTGAAAATGCTCAATACAGGCCTGGATAGATAAAGAAAATGCAGGGTCTACTTTAAAATACTTGCTAATAATAATAGGATCAGTATAAAATATCAAGTATCAAAAAAAGTCCTTTTGGATAAAAACAAAAATGTATTTGCGAACCTACGAACAAAGTCATCTTTAGTAGGATTTTTCGCAGTTTGCAAAAAATTATAGTCTTTAAAATACTTCAGTTGTATACTATTTTTACAAGATACTGAAAAACAAATGGAAATAAATAAGAAAATGATAGAGTTGTTGTATTTTGCAAATTCGATTTTTCTCGACACTTTTCTGAGATAACCCGAATTAAGTTTTATGACTGTCTGAAGAATAATACGTAGATTCTGCCAGTTTTTCCCAAAGTTATGGAAAAAGTTAATAATACAGGATCTACTTTAGAATACTTACTAATAATAATAGTTCCAGTAGAAAATATCAAGGTATCAAGAAAAGTCCTTTTGGATAAAAACAAAAATATATTTGCAAACCTACGAACAAAGTCATCTTTAGTAGGATTTTTCGCAGTTTGCAAAAAATTATAGTCTTCAAAATACTTCAGTTGTATACTATTTTTACAAGATACTGAAAAACAAATGGAAATAAATAAGAAAATGATAGAGTTGTTGTATTTTGCAAATTCGATTTTTCTCGACACTTTTCTGAGATAACCCGAATTAAGTTTGATGACTGTCTGAAGAATAATACGTAGATTCTGAAGACAAAATAAAAAAATAGGGTACTAAATAACAAAGTTGGTTGTTACAGAAGTTACCCCTTAAAGAATAAAAAGTGAAGGCCACAGAAAAATGGCAAAAAATTTGTCAGTTTTTTATAAATAAAATACAACATAATTCACAACAATGCAACATATGAATAAACAAATGGTATATGAAATTTATAGAAAAAGTGGTATTAGAAAACCCAAAAAAGGGTTGGCATCGATGAAGATGGATCGTTGTATTAAATAATACAAGTATCTTAATCAAATACACAAATGGTTTCTTCAAACACAATAAGCATGTAGGGCGAAAAGAATGTTTTTTTTCAAATATAAAAAGATGTTATTGGGTGGGAGGGCACATAGAAAAAACAACCGAAATTAACCCAACGCACAGTGAAGGAAACTGGCACGCCGGGAATTAAACCCAGGCGCTCTCTGCTACTACCGTAACGTAAGTTTTACTAGAACAAATATGTATGAGATAAATTATATACGATAAAAGAAATTTTGATTAAATTATTTACTGGCCTTTTTACTGTTTATTCACTTGATTAACTGTGGAACATTTTATAGTTTTTTAACGAATAGAAATCGAATTGGATGAATCCGTTTTGTTTAAAGAAGTCAGTTTCAAATTTTATCAGTATTGATTCACCTTCTTATCCTCGTAAGTTCATTCACATTATAAATCTGTTATAATTTATTGCTTCTAGTCTATAGACTCTATACAAGCTATATTTTATGTATAAACTGTTTTGCCTGGATGCAAATTATATTTAAATTCAAATTCGCTATTTCATTATTGTCAAGTTCATTGAAACTAATTGGTTCTACACTATATATTATTTAAAGCCTGATACGAGGAGTTAGAATTTGGTAAACAATTATTTCCACCCATAAAGTATTATAATCTCGACACGAAAAGGGTTCTGTTTTTCATACAAGCATTAGAGAATTTTCATAGAGACGTTTCGCTAATGAGCCGATCGCGAATTTAGATTTTTTTAAATTCAAATGAGCGCGAATTAAAACTTCCTAGAGCGTATTTAGACAAATTCGTTAGCCAGAAAAATCGGACCAGTTTTTTTTGGAAACTTTTGGTTTTCTTTCGAATAGTTTATATATTTTTGAAAATGACAAAGTCATTTTACTTACATTTGGCAAAGAATAAGTACAATTTGGAGAACCCAATTCATCACAAACAGTTTTTAGACTAAACTGAGTTTATTCATGCTTCTTATGACGCTAAGTTTGTTAGCGAAACGATCGTCAGGTCTAAAAACTGTATTGTGATGAATTTGGTTCTCCAAATTGTACTTATCAGTGCTCATCACTGGTTCGAATCTTCACTCTTGGCAAATAAGCTGGATTTATAGAAACTATGTGCCTATAAAATTTCAAAATTTGAGCTTTATGGAAATTAAGTACATTTAAAGCGAGCGTTTCACAAAGCACTTTTCACCAATGACAGAACCTCAGGGGGCTGTTCTGTGGGAACAGGGAATCGCCTTTAGCAGAAAATTATATCGCGTAGCTTCGCGCCATTTCGCGCGCACTCGTATTCCGTAGTTTTTGACAGCCACATGAGAATGGCAGCATCATTCACCAGTTTGCGATTCTTTTATATTATGACACAAGTCTGTTAATCTAATCAATAAGTGTTGTAAACTATTAAGAGTATAAACTAGGGGGAAAGGTCTAGAAGCAACAAGTGCGTAATGGTATAGAATTTTCATAAAAAATCCTCCAAATCCAAATAAGTCAATTTTACATTAAGCTAGATAATGTAGTTTTGGTACATAGTAAAGCATCTACAAAAGCAACATGTCCACCAAATTTTATAAGAACAACTTAATTAGTTTTGGGAATACAAATTTGTTTTGAAAAGAAAATGATTCTTTAAACACCCGTTTGGTTGGGTTTGTTTACGAACATATCCAAGTGGTAACGCGCAAAAATACCAAATTTATAATTTGGCAGGTACCTTCCTTTTGTAAATTGCTGGGATGCGTTCGTTTACCAGTTCAATCGAAACAATTTTTCTGGAAGTGGGTCAATTTTCTTTCAGAAAATGATTGTAGCTTCAAAAATAACAAAGTTATTTTTATTAAACTTTGAACACAAATTAATTTTATGCAGACACCAAATTTTTAATTCCTAGTTTTATAAAAAGTTGAGGTTTAGGCTTAAGAAATTCAACTTAGAAGACCAAAGGAGAGCACATGACTAAAAGTGTTTGTATGATAAAACAATTTATTCAACTTCATAGACAAAAATAATACATTAAAATTAATTTTTGTACCCAAAAAAAAATTCCAAGTAGCTTTCCGTCTTTGCCTTATTCGATGCATATTCACCCGGAAAATCCATTGTTTCACTGTTGCTTTGTCTCTAACGCCACCTGTTTTCAGCCACGGGTACTTATTGATCGACCCTCGTAGATTAGCCTATTGCAGCTCTTAAACTAGTCTGTAGAAAACAGTCTTAATATTTGATAATCACGACTTTTTAATAAGAATTTCTTATTTGGTTGATTAAGATTGCGATGCCAGAGAGAAGGCATTTTGATAAACAAAACAAACGAGAAATTGAAAAAGTTATTGTATGTATTTACTTTGCTATCTTACAAGTAATAACGTTAGTGTTTGTGTTAATAATACTTAGTTTCTTTGTTAATACAATGCTGATTATAAGAATTCATTTCTTTGTTTAAATATTGAACAGATGGCGGTTCTTATAACATAATGTTATCAGTTTCTAATGTCTTCCGATTTTGATTTTATTATTATTATTAGGAAAACACAATGATAGTCTTCTGTTCTTATTTATGTTCCCACACTTCCGCTCTTTTAATCTTTTTATCATATAGATGTCGGTTGAAGAAACATCGATTTGTTAGTGTATGTTTAGTTTATAAACTAATTAATAGATAAAAAAACAACAGATAGTTATAGTTGTCCATTCATCAAGTTCTAATAAAATATAATTCTCTAATAAGATTAGATAACCAGAATAATGCAATGAGCTTTTGCTTTAGTAATAAAAGAACAAAAATACTGTTTGTTTTTTAACTTTAGGGTATAGACGATTTATTTGAAATGTGAGCATTTATGTATATACATTTGCATAATCTGGCAGTAATTATCATCTGCCAACTTCTGGTAGGAGAAAATAAAACTTATAATTGACTATAACTTTGATTATGAAGAGTTCACGCAACACATGCACATGTGCTGTCCACCCCGACAACATATTCCTTTTTAACCGACTTCAAAAAAAGGAGGAGGTTCTCAATTCGACTGCATTTTTCGTTATGTGTGTTACCTCAGAACTTTTTTCTAGGTGAACCGATTTTGATGATTCTTTTTTTCTTTGAAAGCTTCTCACGTGGTCCCATATAAATTTGATCAAGATCCGACCAGTAGTTTTTGAGTTATCCTTAATGAAGTCGGTTTTCTATTATTTTTTTAAAATTTTTACTTGTACAATAATTGTTTGCGCTATCAGCCAGAATGTCTACCAAATCACACTCAGACTGGTCTGTATACAAAAAGGTAATCAGCGAAACATCTAGAGATATAACGGTACCGAAAATGGGATGCCATGGCCTGTGTCTATTGTTTGTATGAAGACTAGCAGATGATCTATTCTTGAATAATTAGGATGTTGCATTAGTAATTATATTTATATTTCTTTAAGAGCAGTGGGTAAAAAGGGTATTTTAACTTAAAGGCACATTCGAATAAATATAATGCTTTAATTAATAATGCAAACAGAGTAAAATATAGGTGTTCATAAATGTCTTATTTAATGACATGACTGACTGATTTAATTATCACCCCACCTCTTGTCTCAGGGGATGAAATTGTTTCTACTGCCCTGGGCAAGGCTGAACTTTTTGCCTCGTTGTTTGCCGGCAATTCTACTCTCAACCCACATCCAAATGTTCAACCACCAACAGTCCCCAATGTCGCGCATAAAATGACGGATATCACTTTCAAAACTAAAAAGGTACAAAATATGCTCTCTTCTCTCAATAGCAGGAAAGCCTCTGGCCTTGACGAGATCCCAGCAATCGTTCTCAAAAAATGCGCACCAGAACTTGCTCGTGTCCTGACTCGTCTGTTTCAGACATCTTAAAATAGAGGCATATTCCATAATAACTGGAAAACTGCTCGAGTACAACCCGTCCCCAAGAAAGGATCCAAAGCGCTTCCTAGCAACTACAGGCCTATTTCTCTCCTTTCAGTCGTCTCTAAAGTGATGGAAAAGTATAAAAACACCGAATTACTAAAATTTCTTGAACACAGTCTAATCCACGACAGGCAGTATGGATTCCGTCAGCGCAGATCAACTGCCGATCTCCTTTCCTTTGTCACCCATTCTTGGAACAAGTCTGTGGAACTACACGGTGAATCCCAGATTGTTGCTCTAGACATATCCAAAGCATTCGACCAGGTCTGGCACGCAGCGCTGCTTAATAAACTACCTGACTATGGCCTACCACCAAAACTCTGTACGTGGACAGCAAATTTCCTCTCCAACCGGAGCATTTCTGTTGTCGTGGATGGCCATTCCTCTAAACTGTGTCCAATTAATGCAGGAGTTCCTCAAGGTTCAGCTTTAACCCCTGCTTTGTTTCTTCTCCAATGACCTCCTCTCTAGCACATCCAACCCAATTCACAGTTACGCGGACGACAGCACCCTCCACTCAAATATACAATATTCTAAGCCTGTCTCTTTAGCCCAATTAGATGAGGATCGCAGACTCATGGAGGGTTCTGTCTCCGTGGATCTCCAAAAAATATTAGACTGGGGAAATAGAAATCTTGTACAATTCAACCCCACCAAATTACAGTCTTGCTTTCTTTCTTATAAGAGATACACCAGCCCTAGACCCATCACAATAAACAACCAAGTTATTCAAAGTAATGAATACTTTTCACTTGTTGGCATTTCTGTGGATCGAAATCTCAATTGGTACCAACATGTCACATCAATTGCAGAATCGGCTGCTAAGGAATTAGGTTTCCTCTTCCGGGCTCGCAAATACTTTTCACCAGCTAATCTCTATACCTTATATACTTCACAAATCTCGAATTAAACCTCGAATACTGCTCCCACATCTGGGGTGCTGCTGCCCCTTCTACACTCGCCATCCTGGACTCCATTCAGCAGAGAGCTATACGTCTCATCAGTGACCCTACCCTCACCCAAAGGCTGCCATCCCTTGCCCACCGACGTGAGAGAGATATCTTAGTAGCTTTCTTCCATAGTTCCTTCACCTGCTGCCCCCAACAGATCTACCAGGAAAGCAGAGCGAATGCACTCTTTTACTGTCCAGGTCACCAGACCGCTCTTTTGCCCCGAGGACTTCCAAGTTGTGGAATTCTTTGCCGGCACATTTTTTCCTTTCCCCCGAACCTCCAAACCTTCAAGTCCAGAATTAACAAGTTGCCTCTTTCCTTTTTGTCGACACCCACGGTACGATAGTATTTAGGCTGTAAGCCCTCGTGGTGTGTTGTGGAAAAAAATCATTAATCATCATCAAATTTTAACAACGAATAAAATTACTTTAAAAAATTCATGATCAGTTTCAAATACAAATCCACATTAATTACTTATTTGATCGTTGAATATGACCATCTGTTACGTGCGTCAAGTTGACTTGTGGGAGCGTAGGTATGACATACTGATGAGTCCTTACAAGGACGGAACCCGTCTATGTCTCCTCTGGTGATTACTGCTTCAACGTGTTATACACACACACACACACACACCATTTT